>JAPYZH010000226.1:0-278478 GCA_030523085.1 Meteorus colon | reverse complement strand
GTCTGGAGGGTTGGTTTGATAATTGTGCCAGAATTGGGTTGCTTATACTTATCACCCGGTGTCAATCCACCATCTCCAGGAGTGCCATTATCGTTAGTTTTGATTTTCGGTTTCTGATTAGTACCCAAATTCGGCTGCGCTGCTGATCCAACAGGTTTCAATTCAATGTTTCCTGATGTGCTCTCTCTATCCGTCTGGAGGGTTGGTTTGATAATTGTGCCAGAATTGGGTTGCTTATATTTATCAACCGGTGTCAATTCACTGATTCCAGGAGTGCCATTATCGTTAGTTGTGGTTTTCGGTTCTTGATTTGCCCCTGAATTCGGTTGTGCTGCTGATCCACCAGGTTTGGATTTATTATCCTCAGACGTATCTCGGTCATCTCCCTCGAGTGTCGGTTTGCTGATAGCACCCATATTGGGTTGCTCATATTTATCACCCGGTCTCAATCCACCGTTTCCAGGAATGGTATCATTTTTAGTTGTGGTTTTCGGTATCTGTTTTGTTCCCAAATTCGGCTGGGCTCCTAATTTATTAGGCTTCGAATTAGTATCCCCTGGTTCGCCCTTTTTATCGGTCAATGTTGGTTTGGTATTTGTACTCGAATTAGATTGCTCATATTTATCACTCAGTGTCAATTCAGTATTTTCGAGAGTGCTCTTATTTATAGTTTTAATCTTGGGTTTCTGATTTGTACTGAGATTCGGCGGTGATCCTGATTCACTAGGCTGCAATTCGGCATCTCCAGGTGCGTCCTTTCTATCGGTCTCGAGTATTGGCTTGCTACTCGTGCTCGAATTGGGTTGCCCATATTTATCACCCGTTGTAAATTTATTATTCTCAAGGATGCCATTAGTGTTAGTTTCCGTTTTTGGCTCCTGATCTGTGCCCACATTCAACGGTCTGTATTTCCCATTTGGTGACGATTCAATACTCTCAGGTACAAAACTGTCATTAGTATTGAGACTAGCCTCGTGGTTCGTACTCAGATTTGGATTCTCATGCATCTGATTGGGTTGGAATTTGGCGTCCTTAAGAGTGTCATGAGGATTGGCATGAGTTCCAGGTTCCCCATTCAAGCCTGTCATACTCGGCGGCTTATATTTATCACTTGGCGACAATTCGATAAGTTTTAGAGTGTTATTATGGTAAGTCTCAGTTTTGGGTTTCTGGTTTACGCCCAAAGATGGCTGTGCCTTCATTTTGTCTGGTTTTGACTTCACCTCCCCAGGGTTTTTCTTCTGATCGTTCTGGAGTATGGGTGTGCCGATGGGAACAAAATTTGGCAATTTATATTTTCCGATCAGTGCCAATTCGATATGTTTGGAAGTGTCATCGCTATGAGTATTGGAATTAAATTGACCATTGGCACTCCAATCTGGCTGTTCATACCATTTTCCAGGTTTGAATTTAGTGTCTTCAAAAGTATCATGGTGATTGGTAGGATGCCCAGGTTTTCCTTTTATACCTGTTATGTTTGGGCGCCCATGTTTATCACCAAGTGTCGACCCAGTAAGTTCCGGAGTTTCATTATTGTTGGTTTCAGCTTTGGATTCTGGATTTGTGCCTAAGCTCGATTGTGTATGTATTTTACCTGGCTTTGATTTCAAGTCCTCGGAGTTATCTTTGTCATTAGTCTGAAATTCCGAAATACTGATAGGGGCTAAATTTGGCTGTTTATATTTTCCAATAAGTGCCAATTTGATACTTTTGGGAGTATCATCGTCATGAGTATTGAGATTGGGGTCTCCAGTCGCACTCAAATTTGGCTTCTCATGCATTTTTCCGGGTTGGAATTGAGTATCTTTAGGAGTATTATGAGAGTTTGTATGAATTTCAGGTTTTCTATCCATGTCCGTTACAACTGGTTGCGCATATTTATCATCCGGTTTCGGCTTGGCAATCCCTAGAGCTTCATCAATATTAGCTTCGGTTTTGGGTTTCTGGTTTATGCCTAAACTCGATTGTGTATGTATTTTACCTGGCTTTGATTTCAAGTCCTCAGAGTTATCTTTGTCATTAGTCTGAAATTCCGAAGTACTGATAGGGGCTAAATTTGGCTGTTTATATTTTCCAATAAGTGCCAATTTGATATTTTTGGGGGTATCATCGTCATGGATATTGAGACTGAAGTCTCCAGTCGCACTCGAATTCGGCTTTTCATGCATTTTTCCGGGTTGGAATTGAGTATTTTTAGGAGTATTATGAGAGTTTGTATGAATTTCAGGTTTTCTATCCATGCCCGTTACAATTGGTCGCGCATATTTATCATCCGGTTTCGGCTTGGTAACCCCTAAAGCTTCATCATTATTAACTTCGATTTTGGGTTTCTGATTCATGCCCAAAGTCGGTTGTGTATGCATTTTACCCGGCTTTGATTTCAAATCTTCAGATCCATTCTCCTGATCAGTCTGGAGCTTCGATATACTGATAGGGGCCAGATTTGAGTGTTCATATTTTCCAATTAGTGCCAATTTGATATTTTTGGGGCTATCATCTTCATGGATATTGAGACTGAAGTCTCCAGTCGCACTCGATTTCGGCTTTTCATGCATTTTTCCGGGTTGGAATTGAGTATCTTCAGAAGTATTATGAGAGTTTGTATGAATTTCAGGTTTTCTATCCATGCCTGTCACAATTGGTCGCGCATATTTATCACCCGGTTTCAGTTTGGTAACCCCTAGAGCTTCAACATTATTAGCTTCGATTTCGGGTATCTGATTCGTGTCCAAAGTTGATTGTGTATCCATTTTGCTTGGCTTCGATTTCCCATCGACAGGTTTATTTCTTTGATCAGTCTTCAGTTTTGGTCTACTGCTGGAGACTGAATTCGGCTGCTTATATTTTCCAATTAGTGTCGATTCAATATTTTTAGGAATATTATCATCATAATTGTTGAGATTGGACTCTCCGATCGCACTCAAATTCGGCTGTTCGTACGTTTTTCCTGGTAGAAATTCACTGCCCTTAGGAGTTTCATTATTATTAGTGTGTGTTTTAGGATTACTATTAACGCCTCTATTTGGTTTTTCATGTTTCCCACTTGATGTCAGTGTGTTATTGTACGGTGTACTACTATTTTCAGTTTCTATTCCCGCAGTATTGGAACTCCCAAGTTCATGAGTTTCTGCAGATTCAGTTTTAGTGTCTGCGACAGTATAATTTTTATGCGTTCCAAGTGTCGATATTTCAACAGCCCCGAAATTCGGTTTTCTATATTTTCCACTCGGTGTTGAATTTATATAATCAAAAGTATCATTGGTGTTGAAATTAGTATTGAAGTCACTAGTTGCGTCAGCAGTCGGCTGCTCCGAATTTTGTTCAGTGACTGGGTTCGGCTGTTCATTTTTACCATTTGGTGATACTGTGATGTTTCCAAAAATACTGTTATTATATGTATTGGGTTCACTACTCGCCAAGTTTGACTGCTCATACGTATCGCTGGGTTTCAGTTCAGGCACTTTATGTGCATCGTCACTGGGTGTATGACTCATCGGTTTCAACTTCGAACTAGAGTATGGTAGTTTATGCATTCCTTCATGCGTTGGTCGAGTTTCTTCGAGAGTATCATCACCAGTTTTACTCACTTCTTTTTCACTGTTAATACCTGACATCAACTGTTCATTTGTCATACTAGGTGCCAACGAATACTTTCCCGGAGACTTATAATCATCATTGCTAACCTCAGTCTCCTTAATCGTGCCTAAATTTGGCTGCTTATATTTTTCACGTGGCGTAAATTTCATATGCTCAGCGTTCTCTCCTTCTTTCATTCCAGAGTCTTCCTCCGATTCTGATGCAAATGGTTCTGAATCCCCAATAGGCCGTGGTCTGATATTATGGGGAGTATCATTATCTATGTCACCAATTTTCGATATTTCGAATGTGTTGTAATGTGGCTGTGAATATTTTCCACTTGGTTCCAACCCCATGTTGTCATGACTACCATCTTCATGTTCAGACCCAGAGTTTTGCATAGCATTCGCATTTGCCTCAGCACCTTTCATATCAGGTTGCAGTTCCATATCAGAGCCAGCATTATTGCCAGTATTTTCTTTGGGCCTCATGACCTTACTCGGAGTTGTTCGTATGTCTTTTCCCACAGGTCCCAATTTGTGGTTATGAGCATGAGCATTTTCCCCATCTTCCGGACTTCCATTTGCACTTAGATCTATCGGTTTTCCTTCCCCTTCTTCAATGATAGACGTCTTGTTGCCATTTTCAGCTGTACCGACATTACTGGCCGGCTCTGGATGCCGTATGAATGTGTGGTGTGAAGGCTTAGATAATGATGGTTTAAGTTGTGCTGAGAACGGGGGTCGTTTGGTCACCCGTTTCCTCGGTCGAGGATAACGGAAGCGCAGTGGTATGAACGGATGTCTGGTTGGCGGTCGTTGAGATGTTGATTCTGTCGCAAGTGATGGTGTCGAAGAAAGTGGCTTTAAGGGTGGACCTTTAGTAGTTGTATTTTTCGATGCTTGGTCAGCAGACACGCCTGGTGACGATATTGTTGAAGAAAAAATAGAAGGAAATGCTAGTGATGGCAAATAATTAGAATCGGGTTGCTCCAATGAGGTTCCAGGCGGCTGCAGTGATGATGTTGACATAGGATTGGTCTTAGGTCGTTGTTGTAACAGGGGTGGCCTTCGAGTAGTAAGTCGTATCAACGTTTGATGCGGAGATAAAATTGATGGTGTCATCGTAGAAAGAACGGGAGTTTGCAATACTTGTGAGAGTAAATAATCAATTTTGGATTGTTGTGCTGGGGTTTCAGAAGATTGTGGTGGTGTTGCGAGAGAACTGGTCACGTGTTGTTGTTGTTGTGTAGAAAATGGAAATTGAACAGTATTTGCTGCCAACGTTTGATGGGGAGACATACTCGGCGGAAAAGGCATCGCGGGTGAAGCAGGGGGGCGTGGTGGTTGTTCAATCACGATTTGTTGATGTAATGGGAGTCCGGGCGACAGCAATAATGGCTTTGACGATAAATTGACCATGGCTTCGTCTTGAAATGAACTTAAGTTAGGTTTCAGCATCGTTTCCTTGTGAGTACGATCACTATCGATATCAGTACCATTAGTTTGCAGTTTTTCATCTGTGCCAGAACTTAACGGTTTATACTTCTCACGTGCTGATTGTGATGGTATTATAGGTGCTAAAGAAGATGATGGCGATGAAAATTCTGGAGTCAAGGACATGGTTGTTGATAATTTTTGTACTTGTGGTGATGTGAATTTCGATATTGATGAGAGGGGTAGAGGGTATGGTGGTGAGGGGGCAGGCACAGATGACGGTGATAGAACTTGTGGAGATGTAGGCGCTGGCGTTGATGATGCTCGTGGAACCTGTGAAGGTGTAGGTGTTGATGTTGATGGTGGTAGTTGGAAGTATGAGGGTAAAGATGCCGGTATTGATGATGGTCGTAAAATCTGTGAAGATGTAGGTACTGGTGTTGATGAAGGAAATAAGAGATAGGAAGGCGAAGGAGCGGGCGTTGATGATGGCTGCAGTAGCTGCGATTGCGAAAGTGGTAGTGTCGATGATGGTAAAAAGTTGGGAGGTATGAATGCAAGCGTTGATGATGGTTGTGTAAAATGCGTTGGTGTAGGTGTTGATGGTGGTAAAAGGTATTGAAGCGAGGGGATGGGCGTCGATGATGGCCCCTTAATCTGTGGAGGTGTAGGTGCTGTTGTCGATGGTAGTAAGAAGTATGAAGGTGATGGGGCAGGCGTTGACGATGGATGTAAAACCTCTCGAGGTATATGTGCTCCTGCAGATGATGGTGCTGAGAGCGCGGGTGATGGTGATGGATGTAGAACTTGTGGCGGTATGGGTGATGATGTGGACGACTGCTGCAATAGCTGCGAAGGTATAGATGCGTGTGTCGATGTTGTTAATAGAATGTATGGAGTTGAAGGGGCAGGCGTTGATGATGGTTGAAAGATGAATGGAGATGAAGGTGTGGGCGTTGGTAATAGTGATGGGTGCAAAACTTGTGGTGCTGTAGGTGGTGGTGTGATTCCAGGTCGCAGTGACTGCGGTAATGTAGGTGTGTGTGTTGATGGTGGTGACAAAAGATGTGGGGGTAAAGGTGCAGGCTTCAAAGGTGGATTTTGAACCTGTGGAGGTGTACGCGTTGGTGTCAATGGTGGTTCTGGATGGTATGGAGGTGAGGGTGATGATGGCTGTAGAGGCTTGGGAGGTATAGATGCCGATGTTGGTGAAGGTAAAAGGTGTGGAAGTGCGGGTGTGGGCGTCGATGGTGGTTTTAGACGGTGGGGAGGTGTGTGTGCAGGCGTCGATGGCGGTTTTAGATCGTGGGGAGGTGTAGGGGACGTGGGAGCACGCATTTGAGGAGCAGGTGGATGTTGTTTGTTATGATGTCGCTTGTCATAAACATTCATGACGGTATTATGAGCGACATGATTGACAGCATCAACGGCATTAGTGGCGACTCCAACTGCAGCATGGCTGGCGACTTTACCGACATTACTGACGACATTACCGACGACATTACCGACGACGTTACCGACAACATTACCGGTCACATGATTAGCTGTTTTCATTATTGGATACATTAACAATAAACAACGCCTGCTAACCTCATTCGTTAATTCTTCAGCATCCTCAGGCAAGAGTCCATTCGAATCATTACTCACGAGTGATGATGAACCATCGAGAATAACATCGTTTGGGGATTCTGCATCGACGTTTATTGTTTTCGTGGTTGTCGATGTCTCAGACTCAATGTCACTACGGCCATCTATCCCCCCCGAACCGTGGAAAGCAGTATCCGTCGCCGATCGCCGTGACGAAAATTGTGTTTCATCACCACCGAGCATCACACTGATCGGCAGTTCAGCAGGTGATTTTTCACTCAACAGAAATTGCGACGAAGTCGTGAGACGATCATCAACAGTTTCGATTTTATTTTCTCGATGCTTTCTATTCTTATAAAGACGTCTACTCGATGACTCTCGACTACCCACAATCAACCACAGAACGATGAACAATCGAAAATACCTCATCCTACCCTTCTTTTATAATTTTTATAGTCAAAAAATGTGTTCAGAGATTGATTGATATTTTTCAGTTGTGTGAAGCGATCGACACATGTTCTAAAACTGATTTCTGTGTATTCGATTCCGACACTAATTCGTGGGCTATATTGAACGCGGGTAACTAAAACTCAATTTTTTTGTATCGATATTGAGTCTACAATCGCGCATCGACTGGTCTATATATATTTTATGAATGGAACATATTATGATCCAACAGATGCACGTTTTTTATTACTTTCAATATTGAACATTCAATTTTCACCGAATAATTGACAATTTCGAGCATCGAAAGTTAAATGCGCTGAAACGAAAAATCGCAATGTACCATCCAATCATTCATTTGAGAATATAATTTAACGAGAATACGTTAATACAATAAACGTGTATACGATGGGAACTAAAAAGAAACAAGAATAAAAATTCATCGTATTCCAAACCCAATACGTTGCTCAGTATCAACCAGTTTCATTCCATAAAATTCAATAATTTTAATGCTTATACATTTCGTATATTAAATATACGCACATGAAATTAATTTCACGATTGATTCCTGATAAGAACTACTAATCCAAATGTCATCATGCAAATCATTTTGCATCTACCGCTCATTAATTTGGACACTCACAATTTCCAACAATCAATGTTATCAGTGTACTCATTCATTCACGTGAATGTTATCGTTAGCAAAGGCCAACAATTTCTCGTATTATGATACAAAAAACACATGCATGTATACATAATGAGTTGAAAACTTTCTTGGCTGTAAATTAATAAGAACAATGATAAAATTAATCGCCCATTCAACCACCCAGTAATTATTTTCTTCGATATTTTGATAGATTCTTTCATGATTTAATTTCTATTAACCATTTAGAGATACTGTTTGTAGACAATTAAAATGTGAAATCTGAAACGCTCTGCATTTTATATTCAAAGCAACATAAATACACCGCGTTCATTCAATGAGAATTTCAGACAAATAGATTTAAGCCTCCGGTGCATTTAGCTAGCTATATTGGTTAAACTTAAAAAAAAATGTCGTGAGCACGGCGGTATCCAACGCTCACAAGAAACAGCCATATGAGGCTGCCAATGTGGAATAATGTATGTGTAGTAGGTAGTAGATGTGGTGGTATAATAACTGCATGTTTCAGGGGATATCCGAACTTTGCGAGTACGAATAAGGACGTAATAAGAGGTAAAGAAAGCACATGGTAAGGACATCGATATTGAACCATACGACGTAACCATGTGCCATTTCACTGGTCACATATTCATTGTTCATAAAAAGATAAGCGGATATAATGAGAATATGTTTTATTTGGTTACTGGGAAGATATGTATCAGTGAATTTTTTCGTTACTCGGATAGCCATATATAATCCTATCAGTTTCATATTTGATCATCCCATGCAATGTAGTAAAAAGACCGCCTACAATTCCTGCACTTTCTGTCAATAATACAAGCTTCTCCAATAGGTGTTATAGTATCGGGATATTATATAACGTAGTCACGATAGAAGTACTACCAAATGATGCTCACAACTCCAATAGTTATTCATTCCGGACGTAAACAAAAAGTTTATTTATAACATGACTTCGACATAAACAAATATTCTATTAGAAATATGAATATTTGGCATGGAAATCATAAATTTGATCTGAATGTGATCATTACTCTAACTTTCTTTTTTCAAATTTGAATGTGCATGAGAAATTCTTATTGTAATGCTCGGCCTCAATCCTACAAAGTGCATAGACATGAAGCAGATATGAACAGAGCTTTTGCTAACGGGAATAGTGGAGAGAAACACAGCGGAGTAATAAAGAAAGAGTGACAAAATGAACGTGCACAACATACATTTTGTCCCTAAGCGCGCACAAAGCTGACCCGAGTGCGAGATCTACATACTCACTAGGTGCATCCACACACATCGTCAATACCCCTCGTGCTGTTGTTAAATGAAGCGAAAAGCACTGGAGAATATACGTATGTGTGAGCTCATCGACGACAACCACCCCCCACATATAAATGAGTGGAGTGCGTGAGAGTATGTTCGGTACGCTGAGTGGAATGAGTCCAAGGGCTTATTTAATCCTTGATGATGAGAGAAGGTAGTGCATGTGGAATAATGAGGGAACATATAGGTTATGTAGACAAGCGAGATCATACACACCGGAATATAGTATATGCGTGTGTGGCTAATATCTTTTTGGAATGAGAAACGATGCAAACGACCGAACAGCACGTGCCGGCTTTTAGCTCCTATATATGATACTAACTCGCGCTATCTGCAGTTGATAGATGTCTCCTGTGTTACCTCACCGCTTTTTCCACATCCATTCTATATCATTCTCCCATATTTTCACTGATTCTCTGAAATATCCATTTGAACCTCCTTGGAGTTCGTAAAAGCTACATAGAAGCGATATGAATTATTTTGACTGTATACTCCATCGTGCCGCCATTCCTTTTTTTCTCTTTGTCAATGTAACTATGAAAGTCAGTTGTCGATTTGTTGCGAAAATTCTATACGGATGATGAAAATTAGACTGACATAGACTCAATTGAATCTAACAGATGACCATGCTATAATTTTCTAAGAAATATTGTTCGTAGAAGTTTTCATGCCTGAAAAAGTCGACTTCATCAGAATTAATGAAGATCGGAAAGTCTCCTTATCTGATAATGCATAATCACGGAATCGCTGCTCCTAAACAAAACTATCGTATAACTCGTGTTCGAAAAGCTGTGAACTTATGCTTATCTATCTTCATATTGTTCATCACACAGAACGGGAAGCTTTATACAGCATTCTTTCTTCGTTACTTCGGAATTGAATTCAACAGGTACACCTCATCATTTTTGAATCACAAACGCTTAGAGTTGCACTCTGACTACATGGGAGCCACCGAGTTGTTCGAGCTTTGTGATATAGTAAAACGCTCATATGAAATAAAGTAAGCAAAAGCAAGAGGGAAAAGGTAGCAAGTAGATATAAATGTTTTCCCTTAAAGAGACCGGGAGAAACTCGGCGGACTTGACGGCCAGAAAACCTGTACGACTAAAATGTCTGAAGAAAAGCAACGTGAAGAGGAAGAAAAGAAAAAAATGAGAGACCGAGTAAACGGAGGTGGAAAAATGGGACTGGAATGAGTGGAAACAGAATGGCGCGGCTGGTTTATACATATGAAGAAAGTATGGAAGGAACAAGAGAACAAAAGACATGTTGCCAAAGGTGCAGAGCAAATAGCAGTGTAACAACGCTTTTCTATTTGGTTGCTTCTAACGCCATCGTACCCGTCCACTGAAGATTTCATTGCCCCTCTAACGCATGAAGAGATCCTCACTCTTATTCGCATACATATGTATCCATGAGAGAAATATGGGTAAAAATACCAATACTTTATAGATTTTAGTTACTCGTTCAATTGCACATAATGTGCAACTTTTTTTTCTTATTCAAGAAACAATTTTATCGTAATGTTCGTGTTTGAATGAGTGGAAATAGCTTTATTTTTTATTTTATTCTTCTCCGTTTCCAATTTAACTTGTCGAACAATCATTCGAGCACACACCATCATCATTGCGAAAGAAACCGCGGTTGCACTGGCATCCTGATACGCAATACTGCAACACATCAAAATCCATTCAATCTATCTGAAGAAAATGTAAAACTATACATATAAGTTTTTACCTCGGCGCATACTTTTGGGTGTGGGTTCTTACAAGATGGTTCACAGGCACTACCACAATCATTGTATGAACTGTTGGGTGCACATCGTCGATCTGAGTCGGAACCATCAGCTGAAACTGCGAAAATTGATGCATATAGTGGAAGTAGGGAATTTATTCAAACTTCAAAGTAATACAGAAGCTGTTGAAATGTCAATTACCGCCCATCATCATCGATGTGATAAAAATGAAAATTGAAATTGAAAGTAGAGTCATGTTACCGTGTAACGTGATATTGCTGTTGGTATGATATAAATGCCGAGTGAACTGGTTCCATCGAGTTATGTAGTATTTATATACCAGTAATAATTTCATATTCATAAGTATATTTATTTTTCAAGGTGGCTCATTGGTTTTGTCGGGGGACTATCTTATCGGAAACGTTTACTTGTGACATTGTAATAATCGATAGCATATGAAGAAACTTCTGAAATCAATTAGAAGTCGAAACATGGACGGGGCTTCCCATATAATTTTCGAAATGTTAGCAATTATTTATCCAATTTGATGGGGCATATAAATTACGCATTCGATGAAATGGAATGTTCATTCATCCTATGAAATTTAAAACGGACTGAAAAATATATTGATGGCATCATGGATGTCAGTTTAATTATGAATATTTTACATACTTCCAAGTGTTATAATGACGGAAGGCTATCTATCGCAATTAATGCTGATTACTTTCCCTACGTAGCTCCCGGAAAAACATTCGTTCATTAGATGTTTATATAATTTATAGTTTCGCCAGATACTGAATAGACGAGAATATGAAAAAATGATCGGTGTGACAAAGGAGAACAGAAATCAGTGTGACAATGATACGCAACCCTCCAAACACGGCTGATCATCATAAACGATAAGAGAAAGCTGTCCCATACAAATTTGTGAAAGCATTCTGAAATAATGAGTGTAAAGGAGAAATTTCGTCTCTCACTCATTTATTTTCCTACATTTTTTCTCACTGCTTTGATGAAAATGGACCGTAGATTTTGTACGAGCTCGTAACTTTTATGGCAGTTCACTTGGCGTTGCAACTACGAGTCCCGATTGCCACTGTGACTCTACCTTTTTTCTACCTCTCGCCTCCTCTATCTGTACAGTCTATATGTACTTCTTTACTCAATGTTTCAGCTCTCGACAACAGTGTGTTACACCGCTCGACCACACGTTGAAAATTTACCGGCTAAAGTTTCAACTTTTCTCCCCATACCATACCAATGTTTCATCTTATACTTTCGTGATTGAGCACGTACTATAACTTAGTTCTTCTTTTTTGACAGTAAGTCGTGATAAACATCGCTCAATAGGAAGAAGAAAGGAATGAAGAAAATGTAACAAAAGAAAATGAATACAAAGAGAAAGAGAATTATGGTTATAAATCTGGGAAATCAAGAGAATTTGTAATAGTGCTTCATAATTCATAAATCATGAATTAGTTCTATGAATTGTATGTTTTCTGGATGTCAAAATTTATATCTTCCCACATACTTTTTCATCCCGTCGCCTATTTTCAGGAAAATATTAACTATTATATGCGAATTGGAATCAATTAACCAAACATTTTCATTAGGAATGATACAACTGTTTGCCCTCCCAAAATGGAGTCCACAGTGATTATGCATCTACTTTGAAAATACTTTCTCATCATAGTACTCAGTTCCGATAAAAATTGTAAAATATCACATAATAATTTGGATATCCAATTCAAATTGTTCCTCATTGAATTATTCAGACTCACAACTGAATTATATTTTCCTCGCTTCGAATTATTCTTTTCCCTACTCTTAGAACCTGACCAATGTGACTCAATGTGAATCAACAATGGTGAGCATTATTCTGTCTGTCTGATGTTGAGGTGAACGTGTTGGGAGTGCTTTGGAATGAGGGAATTCCGGGTGCGCGTCAGTCTATAATCATAAAGTAAACTAAAACCTACTACATCAACAACACTATTTTACTCTATCACCCTCTTGGGAAAAACAGTGAACGAACGAGAGGGAAACTAAACTCCTTACATAGTCCGGCGTTAAAACTCCCCTTACACCTATTGTGATTATTCCCACCTTAAACCTCACTGTCATTTGACACTTCTCTCTATCTCCAATGTCCACCATACTCTCTCCCTTATTCACTATCAAACATTATTAAAATCACAACTTTGTACATACACGTTTGAACTCTGAAAACTAAGATCAATATCATTATCAGTATTATTCAGAGTGCTTGAAGTATACGATTCCAGTTAACATGACGACTAAATTGGCTTTTATTCCAATTTCCATTGATGCTAAACATACGATTTCATTTTTGTTGCAGCATTCAAGACGTCATCGGGATTATTCAACGACAACTGATGTCATATCAAGTACATTAAGCAAGAATCTTGTTAATAATTCCTATGATGACATCGAATCATCATCTGCATCTGTAGTCTTGAAAAATCAATCGTTGGAACGAAGTATGTATTCAATATATTATTTTTTGTGATTGTTTATTCGACATCTATGTATATACAATACCTCAATGAGCATGAATGCCACTACAAAGTGAATAATAAATTGAAATTAACCTCTTTCTCTGTTAATCAGGAAAAATAGTTTTCTCAGGAACTTCGCTGTCCCATAGTGAATTACCAATCTATTGTTTCCAACTTCGCAATGGCAAATAAATATATATATATATATATATACACATGCATATATAAATGAATTAATATAGAAAAACTATAATTATATCAAACAAGAGGATATCTGTCCGAATAACGTAATATTTAATGGTAATGGTTATGACAACTATCCTTTTTAACTTAGAAATGTATTTTTTATCTGTTTCTCTATTGTTGACGTGAAATGGTCCTTCATTTTGAATAGTGGATGGAATAAACAGTCATTAGCGTCAATACACTTCCGATACAGCGCACTTCTCACTTTTCCTGAGTCGCAGCGACATCCTGATGGGAGAAATAAACATTTCTGTTCAACATAATGAATGTATTAATTTCAAACTCCTGGATTATCATAATAAAGTTTTTACACACATAAATATGATATGGAAATACTCACAAAAATGTGGTGCAATTGCAACTTCTCATCTGGGATGATACACGACGGTTCCTGATAGCATCCACACATACTAAAATGTTCATCTTCCGGGCATGGAATTGAAGTTGCACATAAATTATCTTAAAAATACCAGACATTTGATTCAATATCAACCAATTGACAAGATCATCGCACAATCATGTTGAAATATTCATCTTGATGTACTTACGTATAAGAATCAACGAAGCGAGCGGAACAATTATTACCAAATGGGCCATTGCGATGAAATTCAACGAACTGAAGCCCAATTTGTTGCTGACTACATATTTAAAGCAGTTCCATGTCGCAATGTGTGCTAGAAAATAAATAACTCGACCAAATGTCCATGATTTATCCACTGATAAGGTTCATTTCAAATGTGATAAGTCACGAATGCAACGGTTGTATTTACATATAGTAAATATTATCATATTTTTTTTTGTACATTGGCGAAAAGGAATGAATAAGATCCGGAAGTACAAGCCTCAACGCATCGAATAAAGACTACACCGTAAACAAGAGAATTGAAGTGCATTGTAACGAGACGATTAATACTAAATACCGGAAAGACAAACAGAAGCAACTTATAAACAACCATTATTTTCACTTCGAATTAAAGATACATTGATACATACATTTGATACTATCCTGGTTCTCTGCAACATATCCGGATAGTGGTATTGCATTGAACAGCTAACACATGTTAACCCCCAAAAACCAAATATAAGGGAAGTGGAACGCAATAACAGGAAAGATATATATCGAAAATGAAATTAATCAACGTTCAAATGATGGATGGATGATAAATTCTGGGAGAATTACATTACTCAAATATATACGTGAATGTCTCCCAACTTTCTTTTGACGTTTCCGTATTCTCACAGGAAGATCCATTTTCCAGATCGCTCGTGCGAATGGAGTCATATCAGATGGTACGCGATTAAAATCGCATAGAGAATTAACGTGAGGACCATGAATATGATGACTATATAAACGATCAAACACATTTTTGGGTAGTGATGATTCTGTCCCAGAATATATAATTTCAAATCATCAGTGTAACAGTTTTATCATATTACCGTTAGTCTTTTCTTTATTTAAGAGGAGAATCATTATCGCATCTCAAAATCAAGAAGTTACTGTAAGATTTTGACTGATATATAATTGCCCTTATTGTGTTTGTGTCTATAGAGAGCCGTCAATGTTGTCAGTAAATTCAATTTTCAACTGTGATGGATATTCGGAATTTCATCTGCATATGTGTGATTCTATTTGATAGCAGAAAAGAATGCTTTGATTCGCCTGTTTTCATAAATGCCCAGTTAGCAATTCTTTTCTGATTTTTTTCTACATGTTTCGTGGCTTGATTTTTTAATGGGAAAAAATTGCTACCGCATGTGATTCATCTACATTACATTCATGCTCATTCCGTCAAACCCACTCATATAAATAATGTCCACAACAATATCTAAACAAAGTATATTGGATTATGTTTGATTAGCCATATAAGAAAGAAATGGCAATACAATTGAGTAGAAGTGATTATACATATGCTATTGATCAGTTCTGACTATCGCACATAACTGTATTAACTTAATTTCTCAATATTCCTCGATAATGATTACATTGCCGGAAGGCATTGGAATAGCGTGGGCACCACAACATTTGTTCATCCTCTAAATATTCAGCTCTGCGATCGTGATCAGATAAAGCATCTGGGGTATACATGGTATAAGCCGCACGAAATTCGTGAATTGCGAATCTGCATGAAAGAGATAGAGCAGATGAGAGGGAGATAGAGGGAGGGCGAATCGACCAGTGAACTATCGAGCTATGTATACTATCGTGTATACCTCAGCTGTTTGATAACTTACTGTTTGCTACCATCAATAGCATAAACACGCGATGAATACCTTCACGTATACTGTGATATATGTCGATGAATATAGATATTGCACATTACCAATGATTTTGGTTGGCTGTATGGATTGACTCAGCCGTCATTACGATATATCATATGATGTTTCAAGAAAATTAGCCAGTTTTGGCGAAACAGACTATGTGATTTCCATAATCAGGTTATTCACAACGAAAAAATTGAAAATCAGTGTGGAAAAGGTAATTACTGAATGACAACAGACTGACAAATGACTATTTTGAGACCAAATTAGATGTTTTTTTCAATTGTATCAATTGTTCTGGATGAAAACTAATTTGATGAGCTTCACCCGACTTGCCCTCTTCTGCAGTAGCTCTTTCATTGATTAATTCTAATATCAAGGAAAAGAAAAGCAGAAACATCTTCAGTAATACAACAGAGGTGTTTCTTAACTACATCAACAAAAGTCAGAGCGGCGGAACTAATAAGAATTTTTTTTTACTTTTGTTTTATGATAGAGCACGAAGCCGGAAGAGGGAGTGAGTGCGCCCAGCATGAAGATCGAGACATCTGCTAGTAGCTGGACGATTACGAATTCAATATCAGGCTCGCTTGGATATTAGCATAGAGATCGACTCCACGACTTGGACCCGATGGTCTCAAGATTTTACCATCCCCCCATTTTCTTTTCACTATCTCTCTCATCCTTCTATATAAAAACCATTCAACTCCGTCCTTTTGGACTCGCACATCTCCTTGGAAAATGTATCGCCAGCGAAAGGAAATGGAAATATCGTTTCTAAGGTTTCCCCCGTACGCGCGTACACACTCTATTTCCCTGACGCGTCTACTATTCCTCTCGAAAAATGCGTGGCACGTTGCGGCATTCCAGGAGAAAATATTAGATAACATTTTTTATTAAATATTGTAATTGATTCCACAGAATTTCGGAATGTTTAATTACGAATAATGTCGGTTCTTCCATTTCCTTTCTCTTTCAGACCCATGTCTCGATAAATATTGCGGTGCTGGACGAAAATGTCGTGTGTCACCTGATGGCGGCGTGGCATTGTGTGTGTGCTTGAAAAAATGCGGAATAAGACACAGGCCAGTTTGTGGTAGCGATGGGAAAGTTTATGCAAATCATTGTGAATTGCATAGAGCCGCTTGCAACAGAGGCACACCAGTCACCGTCAGCAGATTAATGAGATGTTTGCATCAAGGTATTTATATAAACACAGCAACTGAAATCAAAATATACCAGAGAGTTTGTTTCTTATTAGTTTACTGGATAGATTCGCTGGAAATCATAAAAATGAATTGGTCTCGAGATTGTATTGAATCTAATGAGAAATATTAATAGTAGAAAGACGATTCCGAAAGTTCTGATGTTCAAATTTGTCTATAAATCGTAGTGGATAAAAATTATCACGAAAAAGTACTCCTTCGAGCCGAATTTGAACCAGCGGCTAGCTTCTTTCACTTGACCCACATTCTCTAAACTTACAGTTGAAAAATAAAACAATTATCACACGTTAGCCTTCAATGGCTTTGTTTCTTTATTTGAAAAAGTTATTTTTATTTCGACATTGAAATAAATTCTCTTCGTTTTCCTGAAACTAAAACTAAACTAATAAAGACTCATACTGTATATTTATTCTTTTTGAAACGCTTGTTGACGGCTGTCAAACTCGACTTTGGTCCTCATTTACTCGATCATAATCCTAATTCTTAAATGATTCACCTATACACAACTATTTACATTTACTTACAGTCTCTTACTTGCTCTACTGACTGGCCATGACTCTCTATATTTTATTCATTTCTGTCGATGAATCTTGTTCTTCTATTCCTCAAATCGTTGAATTGTATGGACTGTTCCACTCATCAATTAGCCTTCGACAGCGTATATAATAGAGCAGTGAAATATACTTGATCAATTCACATAATTGGACACCTCTAGGTCGTTAGTTCAAATTTGGCTCGAAGGATGATTTCTTTCATTTTAGGAGGTTTGTTTTTCTCCTCCAAACATTCAACTCTTTCCAGGGTACGATCATATTTTTAGAGATGATTTCCCGAACAATAGGGACTGTATAACCATTGCGACATACGCAATTGTTAGCACCGGGAATTATTATTTCAAAAGTTTCTTGGCAATCACAAACAACATATATGAATAAGCATGAGATATTTCCTTAATCCCAACGCGGTCACTTCGTGAGATTTATTTTCTTGGTAGGATCTTAAAAAAAAATAATTCATATTCCTTTATAAAAATGCAAGAAAAATATGACAACTCAGCTGAAAGTACATTTTTATATTCGTTCTTTTTCATTTTTTTCGCTCATTTTCGTAAAGACTATAATATTCTCCAGTTTATCAAGCAATTGCGCAATTTACAGTAAATGGATTGACAAGGAATTCTGCACTAGCGTCGGCGCACAATCATCAATGAATTTCTTAAATTGCACATTCATTGGCTACATTTTTATTCATATATAACCAACAATGCGACGTGCCTGGCAACAATCCAATTTGATTGTCATGACAATCGACCAAATGTGAACACAAAAAGTGAATCCTTTGGATACGAAGTGTCGATCGAACAAATAATCATAAGGCAAACTGAGATTTTAAAACATCTTAGAATATACTATCATAGTTTGTCCTGATTAAAAATATTTTTCATTCCTATTTCACCGGAATAATATTGTGAGAGGACAAAAAATGGGGAAAGAAAAAAAATAATACCAAGTCTCAGTATTATGACTTCACTCCCAAGGGTAACGCCTCCTATAAAAGCTTTATGAAAGTTCTTGAAGGAAACCACATTCTTTTCTCTTCTCCTTTTCCATCTTCTTCTTACTTCTGTTCGTATATTTATCTTATTATTTTTTTATTTTTTGTTATTCTCCAACCAACATCTTTGTTACTTCGTCGTGCTGAGCAGACAATAAAACATACACAATCTCGTCTCTATTTTTGTTTTTCCACAGTCTGCTGATTTCTCTCTCAGAGATTTGGTATTGTTGATTCCCATCTCGTTGCACATCCTCATAATCCCATCGAAATTATTCGACATTGATAGTTTGGAAAGTCAATGAAATTATTCACACCTACACAGAATATATTGAGAAAAGATACTGTCCAATTTTTTTTTTCGTGTAGCTGAATATTTTCTTTTTATATCTACTCTATTTTTTCATCTTCAGCAATCGCGCCCCTCCTGTACTCATCTCGTCGATAGGAAAAGTACACACACACGTCGGGCTAAATGGATAAAGGTCTTTTTCGCATAATTTTAAATAAACTGAAGCTATTGGCGAAACGTGCTGCGGCCTGCACTTTCAGCGATCAGCAAATCATATATGTATATACATGGCGAAAGAACCGGGAGACTTGAACTCACGTACTCCAGATTACCACGAAGAATGACGAAAGCCGGTGGGAATGAAGGGGGAACGTAATTTTGCTAGCAACTATACGTGTATATAGTTGATTCATTCGCGGGGTTACTGCAAATTTTATTTGCTCGAGTATCTTATAATATCACAATAGCAGAAAAAAAATATTTCCTTTGATTTGGAAATTATTAGTTATAATGTGCACTTCCCGAGGATACAAATCAACAATTGAAATATATACATTCACGATTATGAAACTCAAAAATATTTGCATTTTGCAACAAACAATAACTTTATTGACAATTCCAGACACAATCACTTAGCAATTATAATGGAGACCTTTTTAAATCATCAATTCATAGTAGACAGGACGTCAGAAAAGACAATAACCATGTCGTTTCAAGGTATAAATGTACCTCTGACAAAAAAGACTCGTTCGCCCTCTTCGACCTCATGGATGTTGAAGTTGAAATCATATTTATGTATTGCACTCGGTGCTTTCCCACTTCTTACTTATCACTTTTCTTTCTCTTCACTCCAATTTTTTGTGATACAAGTAAACAATTCAGTATTATTCCTGCTCATCATTTGATAGGACTAAAACTTCAACTGTAGCTGATTCATATAAAATACGTAACCGACTGGGTTGATACTTGTTTTGTTATGTCTATAGTTACAGTTCACTCAATCGAGAATGTGCCAAATTATGGACACATGCATAAGGAATAAGAAAAGGGTTTCGGGGATTGAGGGCCCATAACATTGCCAAATCATGTGCGTGTCGAATGTGGATTATGTATATATACATACATAAGCAGCCCAGTGGCAAGGGGCAAAAGCGAGAGACGTAACAGATCAAATATGGTTATAGAGCGTGTCCAGAATAATCCCGGCAAATTACGTAGGCTTCGATAACCTCTCGAGAATACCGAGCCCTCCCTATATTTATATATATGCGGGTGTATGTATGTATGGATGTATGTATGTATGTGTGCTATATGTATAGGGCGCAATCGAAATCCCACGCGCTCTTATCGCTCCTCTACGCTTTCGCGTCGTGCTTATCCGTACGCTTGAAGGCCAAGCGCGGTGTGCAGAAACACGTCTATCGGAAAATCGCATATCAAGTGTAATATATGCCAAATGTAATTGAAATTTGACGTGATGATTACTGCAATAAAATTACGTTCAAAATTGTCAAGCCAATCTATCCATAATTTTCAAACTACTGTTTAATTGGAAGTAATGTCGCATCAAGACTTTATTCACATTGCCAGGCATATTGAAAATTACTGATACGCCAATGTACGATCTTGATTAGTTTTCAAAACAATGGGCATTGCAAAAAACAACAAATTCAGTATTTTATATTCTGGACATATCTTATTCTCGATGTAATTACATTCGCGTTCATTCTTCGTCGTGAGCAAAAAATTCTTCCAGTTAAATTTGTAGAATATAATCGAAAACATTGTTTCCCCTGCCAATGTACTCTTTATTTATCTCACTCTGAAATTATGATTGATAAATAAATTATTTTGGTGCAACAGTAAAAGTAGACATGAATAGAACTCTACAGATATATACGAATACAAATGTCTGCGCACACTCTGGATAATCGTTACTAGAAAGTTCAGCTTGCCATTCCGGCTACCGTGTGAACCACACATACAGAAATATTCCGCGCGATTTCCATCGCCAATTACGTGAACGTGCGTCTTCGGCGTCGGTCGCAAGCTTGGATGAACTGCCTGCAAATGTCGTATATGTAACAGTGTTTAGTTATTCAATTTTCTCCGGACTTGATACATGAACGAATCACTCTATTTTTTCATTCCAGATGATGATTCGAAATTCTATTGATAAGGATGAGGATGTATACCCAGTGGAATGTACAATGTATATGAATATTTGTGACAGTATTAAACAGCAATTAAAATGCAGTGGCTATAGATATGCTGCCGAACATTTCATTCGTGCAATAATATAATCCGTTGTCTGACGAATTTCATTGTTCTGGTGTACAAACGCGTATGTGTGCCCGTATATATAGATATATATATGTATATATATTCGAATTTCCTCCATAAACATTTATGCATGAATCTAGCTAATTTGTAGATGATTGAATTTGCACACCAAAATTGTATGGTCTTCATCCTCCTGATACTGTATAGCGTGTCGATCTATCTCCCATCATTTTATTCGGGTAGAATTCAATCGTGATATTGATATCGAATTGTGGCATTTTGCCTGACGAACATTTATGATATAGCAGCATTATTCAAATCGTTGTGCGAATAAGTTCTTCAATTAGAAGTACTACATAGACTACTGCATATTTGGATTAGAGAGAATGTTAATGAAAAATAAAACTGACAGATGAAATAGAGTCGATCGTTCGAAACACTGAATAACGTTAAATGACTAAAAATAAAAAGAGGAATGTATAAACAAAATGCATTCGCCCATGAAAATGAACTTTAAATATATATACATTCTTTGTACTTCATTCACTCTCTGTCTGCAAAGAGTCCACGTGATAACTATCCGATGTGATATTACGTCCGGTATGAGTTTCGAAATGTTGAAAAGAATTTGATACAAAGTCAACAAGCGCATTGCCAAACACCATTTCACAAATATGTGTATGTTTCTCACGTATCCATACAAACTATCCGCGTGGAACAAAGAGCAAACATTGAAATACAATTCGAATTGACAATCAGAGATTTTTTTTTTTTTTTGGTCGGTCACGTCATTGCATACTCACGCAATTGAATCGCTTGGATACATGCCAAATGTATAACATATTCATGTAAATAATGGTGCATGAATGTAATTACAAATATTGTGCTTGGTTCCAGATGATCATGGGGAAACGCCGAAAACACTGCCGGTAGGTGAGATAACAGCAACGAATATGTCCAACATAAATTCAAATAATAAAGATGACATCAGAGATAATCTCATTGACGGTGACTTGAATGATCTCGAAGATTGTTCTGCTCAAGAATATGAAATTATGAAGGTACAAAAATTCAAGGAGACAACAATTTAATTCCGACTATATGAAGTCGTAAACATGTTTTTTCATATTATCTCGTTGTTTGATACAGGACAATCTCCTACTCTATAATCATGCTAGACTGATGACCCAGGACAATCACAGCAAAGAGTATTTGGTCAGTATAATGTTCTCCCACTACGACCAGAATAATAATGGTAATTTGGAACGTGAGGAACTGGAGCAGGTACAATTGATAAGAAAACATTATTGAAAATTATATCAACCATTCGTGTTTGAAAATTTTTTTATCTATAATCTATATTATCCTAATGGAACTTGCAGATTGCCGAGCGAGAGGATTTGGAGCAACTTAGTAAAGGATGTTCTCTGGGACACATGATTAACTACGATGACGCCGACAAAGATGGTCGACTCAATATCAATGAATTCTACATGGCTTTCAGCAAACTTTACAGTACGTCATTGTTATGGAATCAATATCGCAGTAATTTCTACGGTCTTACTTTAGTCGATAAATATATTTCATTTATTCAAGTATCTGGATCGGTTTTTCATATCCACACAAATATATTGCTAACGAAATATTCCATCACATCGGAATTCTAGGATGAATAACTGTGGGATTCAGAATAACTACGATAGAAAATTCCCAGTTTCATACAAATTTGTTTCTCGTTCAAAACGTAACATAATTCTATCAGTATACGATGACTCCAATGAAGTGAAATCGCAATATTTTCCTTTGCTTTCAGGTGTATCGGTTGTCTCACTCGACAAATCTTTGGAGACCAATCACATTTCAGCGCGAGTTAACGACAATATTCAAATCAAATGCGACGTTACTGGTACACCTCCACCTCCTCTGGTGTGGCGGCGCAATGACGCCGACTTGGAAGCACTGGCAGAGCCAGAAGTAAGCGCATTGTTGTTGTAAAGACATTCCCGAGATGAGAATACAATACAATGAAACTATTCCTAATACATAATACGTATTCCTAGATACAGAACTAAGAGACCATACGAATGATTGTACCTCATACAACGAAACGTTTACATACACACATTCTTGTTCGTAGATTCGTGTATTCAACGATGGAAGTTTGTATCTTACACGGGTGCAGTTGCTTCATGCTGGGAATTATACGTGCCATGCCTTGCGAAACAAAGACGTTGTTCAAACTCACGTTCTAACAATTCATAGTAAGTCTCAGAATATTACATCAATTCATCCGAGTATAATTCATTCTCGAATTTTATACAACAATGAAATACTTTTTTTTATGGAAGAATATCCGAAAAGAGCTTTTTGAACGGCTCTTATTTGTACCCTTGAATTACTAATGCAATGCAATTTATTTATCCCCGTCTATTTCCTCGCAATTATTTTTCGGATGACATTCTAAGATAAAATTTCACGTTCGTCTGTCATCCCATAATTCCCAACAAAACGGAAAAATTAGTGACAGCAACAAAAATTGCTGACAATGAATGGAAAGACCTTATCAATGACTACACATCTCTGGTATACGCCAAGACACATTCCCTCTTTCCATATGAACGATGAAACCTGCAAATAGCGCGTCTAATCGCCTCTATGTTCCCAATACTAACGTCACCCTCCCTATCCTAGTCAATCTACTCTCGCTTCAGATGGAATAATAACCTCACCACCTCAAATGACTATATTCTCTATCTTCGCATCTCCTCGTCCCTTACCCAGCTCTGTTATTATGCTCCCCATCTCATCGAATTGTAAACAACACAAGTAGATCCATCCAATTATTTTGCACTAAAACAGGAAAAAAGTAACTTCATGGAAGCAGTTATTATATAAGATTTATGAAAATTTTAATATTTTTATCACGACTAGTTTTTCATATGTTCCTTCCAACATAGCTATACCAGAAGTAAGGGTGACACCACGGTTGCAATCAAAACGTCCAGGCGAAGAAGCAACCATGTCATGTCACGTTGTCGGGGAGCCTTTACCACGTGTTGAATGGTTGAAAAACGATGAGCAGCTTCATGAAGAGAATAAATATGAAGTCGTTGGAAATGGAACCCAATTGATAGTGAGGAACATTGGATACGCTGACACCGGTGCTTATATGTGTCAAGCTACAAGCATTGGTGGATTAACTCGCGATATCAGTAGTTTAGTGATTCAGGAGCAACCAACACCCAGTAAGTGAATATCATTGTAATTATGAATTTCAACGATTAATGCATGTTTCGTTAATTTTACCAGGATTTGTTATAATCTAGTAAATAGATACTTCATTAGCCGCCCCATAAAAACGGCATCACATGATTCATTTCGGCAATTACGACCTAGTAAACTGAATGTATTATCTTTTGCTTCGGCACTTCCAAGCCTAACACGATTTTTGACAACTTTTAGTACTCTCTACGCTAATAATCAAATTGCACTACAATATATCTAATATTCATATATATGAATAACTTCAGGATAGAAAAACGGATTTTGAGAATCCGTATGAAACATTTTGATATCAAATTGTGAGTCATAAGAAAAACATAATTGAGGATCAAGTAATTGAAAAGTTTCGGAAAAAAAATTCATGTTTATTTCTCTTTCCGTTACGAAAATTATATGAATAAATATTTAGTTCATTCACGTGAACTCCAGGGATCATTAGGTCAGGAGTATTGAGACGCAACAAAGCCACGCGCGACAACCGCAAAACCAATGAGCGATTGGTGGTGATATCTCTTCCTCTCCGTCTCTCTTGTCATGAGCCTGTATAGTTTCCAATTACCTAACTAGGTTTGTATCCACTCATCCATGTAGCGGAACAACAACGATAAACAGAATATTCATTTGGTGATAATCTAAACGATTAAAAATATTCAACACGAAAGCTTATATAAATTATTCGGTTGTTATGTCCCAAATAATCAGAAACATTGATACACAAAATATATGACATTATCAACAGTTGATTGAATATTTTCTATCATGAAACCATCGTCATTTTGTGTTTTTTTTGTTATTCAGCTGCAGCAAGTGAGGAACGCAGATTTTTTTCATTTCATGACTGCGGTATTTCGGTCTATGAGCCGGCCGCCTGTCGTTTATACCATCAAATCCGATCGACGGATATTATACCAGGAACCCAGGTCAGTCACAATGATTCCAGGGCCTGCACACTCCATTATCCAATTCAGTTCAACACTCTTTCCAACTAATTGAATGATCGATTCGTATGATTCCAGGAATACGTTTGCGGTGAAAAAGGTGTTCTTTGCACTTGGGGTCGAGCTATTAATGTCGCAAATCGTTACGTGTACGTCACACAGCCGGCAAAAGATCGTATCTTGGTCATCAGCAAAATTCAAATGGTCGTGGTAGATGTAAGTAACGAGATCCGTAATATTTTCCTAGAAATCTTAAGTAAAAATAGAATCTTATCTTGTGGAACGAATCAACACGAAATTTATTAGATGAAAAACGATCCAGTTTCGATTCGTGTTACAGTGAAGACATAAAAAGTAGATGAGAATAAGAACACACATGAAAAATAGGAAAGAGGGGGTATGTTGTGGCATCCTCCCACAAACAACAAATTCGGGACAACGTGATGTGCCGGAGTAATGGAGCCGTTGCATTGCGCGACGGCTCAATGAATTTATGCTTTAGTTCAGCATTCCAAAAAAAAGATTGATTGATGAAAAAAGTGGGCAAGATTCAGTGGTGCGCGCTATTTGTCGAAAGTTGCATTCGCGCGCTTTGATCCAACTCCGACAGTCAATCCCAATATTCGGTTTTTATTGAAACAATTTTGCCCGCAACAAGCGTGAAATTGATAAAGGAACAACGAGCCAGTATTTGTCCCATAGTTTATTCCTTGTACCCTTGATTGCCGACTTCAGAAGTATTGCGACTGTACCGGTTGACTGTCCTAATCTGCTCCTACGACGCAACAAATAACTACCTTCACCATAATCTAGAATCGAAGAATTTGGAATATTAAATTGCACATCTGCCTTCCAATCATTTCATTAAAATGATTCCAGGTCATCACAACAGACAAATATCCAGTAGAACTTGAATATGTACCAGCATTGGATCAAGTTTGGGTCTTGAATTGGCGAAGTGAACATGACGTTGGAATAAAAACAATTCAAGTAATCCGAGATGCAGCTCAAAAAAGGAAACATCACACTGTACATCCCGAACCAATTGACGGACAGTTCGATTTAGTTCGTGGTTTATATATTCCACATTCGCAGGTATCTTTTCATTCTATTACATCAATGCAACAATTATTTTCAATCATAGTACCTCTACGTACAATCTAATCCTCATTCTTGCTACTCAACTCAAATGTGTACGCAGGATATCGGGCGCATGTTCAAGTACGGATATGTCACTCACACCAATCAACGCGGCATGTACAAGCTCGATCTGGCAAATATGCGGTACACCCGGAGCGCCGATCTCGCCCCATATAATTGTGTTCCCGCCCACATTCAATTCCCTGCTCTATGTAAGTAACACGTGTAACATTTTGTTATATAGTCTGATAAGGCTACAATAATGGAATTATTGATCGTGCAGGGGGGATCAATATTCATTCAAATATGTATACATTCATTTCTGAATAAAGAAACATGATGCAGATCATATCTTAGACTTTTTCTTCATACTTTGTACTTTGATTGTTTGGGAACATTTAGACGGCTTCGTGATTCTTCAATGCGAAGAGCCAGTAACTGGGAAAGCTACAGGCCAACTACTTCTCGATTATCTTACGGACACGGTTCTGTCACACAAACCAGCACTTTTGGGAAAACCGATGGTATCACCAGATTCACGCCATGTTGTAACATTGGACAAACAACAAAACGGCGTCATTCTAGTCGTCCAGGAGATACAACGTATGTGTCATAACGACAAACAAAAGTATTATAAGTTACATATCTATGTGTGCTTCTGCAGAAATCAGTATTGACGTTACGAAATATAATTTCACAGCAAATGGTCTCAAATTCTCATTTGATGTTAAAACAACATTGAATATAAGCGATATAACTTTTTATCCATCACAAACAACACATGGTTATGATCTTTACGCTTCATCTATCGACAAAGAAGACATACTGTTCCTCAATTTAGCTACTGGTAAGTTCCAATTTCATTTTTCTTACATTTATCTTATTCACGAATGAACAATTTTATAGGTAATAATTTTCGTTACTTGTGATTTGTAGGAAAAGTTGAAATGATCACGGGCGTCGGCAGGGCAATGCCGATAAATTTGGCAAAATGGGGAAACCCGAACAGGCCGATTGTTCAGAGTGGAATTTTTGGACGATACATGGTGAGTCCGTCGAACGAAGCGCTATTTGTGTTGAATGGCGAAACCCGAACGGTGAATTGTGAGATCGGAGGTCTAGTACATCCTGGCGGAGTAGTTTGGTTCACAGTAGCGCTTCATTAAAATTACATTTTTGACGTAAGCTAACCACCCCAATTTTTGATAACCCAATCACCCTCGCTGCGTGAACGACGGTGAACCAACTGCACTCCAATACTTCGTTGAAGACTTAAAAAAAAAATATGTTAAAGAATCATCGCGCACCGATTTCATTGCATCAATTGTGCGCTGTCGCTATTGATTTTTTACCAAACAAGTGGCCTCGTATTGTCTTTTTGAGAAACAAAAAAATATGAAAACAAAGAAAATATATATATGCAAGAAAAGGAATAGAAGGAAAGAGAAAGAAGATTGGGTCGAAATAAAATAATACCATCGGAGGACGTCATATTAGATTTGCAAAAAAAACTTTTTTGTCTTTTAACATGGAATTATGAAAATAAATCGTGTCATTAATTGCCAAAGAGACCACCTGAAATATACATAAACACACGTGCACACACACTCACTGACACAATCAATCCACCACAACTATTGGCACTATATACACCCAGGCGTTCGGGAAAATATCATTCTCATCGATAAATAATAATAAGACCCACCGTACACAATAATTAGTTATAAATTGATATTATTACGTAATGTTAATGGTAATATTGTTACGTAAAATTATTATACGACATAAATATAGCATTTTTATGAAAAAAAGAAAACATAAAGACATCATCAGATGTTTCCAATAACAGTATTTGCAGGCGGCAGCAGCAGCTAGTTCATGTGTTATTCCAACTCGCAACGACACTTTTTCCCCCATATTTTCCCTCCCGTGACTCCTTTTATCGTCTGCCCAAACTTTTTCGCCGTTATAATGAATTGAAAATTAACGGTCAGAGAAATCGGCAGAACACATAAATCCTTCTCTCTCCCTCTCCATCAATTTTGAGAATTAAGAAAAAGGGGATATAGCACTGTCTAGATTTAGAAAAGTGTGTATAAAAGCGAAGAATTATTTTGTTAACGTTATCCATATCGAGATATGTATTCAACGCTGTTGTGGTGCATGAGAACACCACGGTGAGGGGAAAAAAAAGTTTCATCAATGTTAATGCAGAAAATAAAAACTTAATGGAATTGGAATAAATGTCTCGTGCGAAATAACAGCGACAAATGAAGTAACGAACGTTGGTAAGAGGAAAAAAAAAAAAAATATATAATATGAAATTAGAATAGCAAAAGATATTAAAATATATTATATATTTATAATTGGAAAGATGAACAAACGTATATATGAAAACACGTAGCGCACGATTGATCCAACAATCGTGAAAATATGGATGGAAGATTATGAAAAATGATAAGACGAAACAAAAACGATGATAGAAAATTTGACGGTTCCGATTTCGAATAAGCCATATATAAAATCACGATCTAATCATTAACATCCATTGCTTTGCAATCACCCAGTAGGAATAAATACAGTCCTCGAATACACAACTAAATTTTTTCATTCAACCCAATTTCAAATAGTATGATTCTAGTCACAATAAATGAAAAACCCAATTGCGAAGCTTTTTCCAATCATTTCAATCCTTGAAAGCGCTTCTATACTCACATATTATTGTAGTTTCTTCCTTCATCATCATTTGTAATATGTAAATATTTTCATGCAATCCACTATAAACTCGAGACACGCGCATTGCTGGGCTGTTGTATCGAAAATAAAGGAAGAGGCAAATGGGCGGAACGCTCACCGTTATGGATCATTGCCATATAGGTAGCACGTAATGACACAACAATAATTATTGTATATTCGTGTGTGTGTTTGCTAAAATAAGAGAAATTCCTTGTAATAAAAATTCAATATAAATAATTTAATAAATAATCTGTAAGCCCAATATATTGCATTCCCTAGTATGAAGACTTCTCCACCGATCACTGATTTATTTCGTCATAAACAATAGAAATATCATGTGCATGTGTATAGAATGGTGAAAAGTTAAAGTGCCATTACCAACAACCAGTTTTTCTATTATTTTCTAATAAATTATGTTTATTTCGGATCATCGATTTTATCCTTCATTGGTACAAATTTGATGCATTTTCACGAAAACATGTCTGTACTCGTCATCATATTTCATTACATTTTCGTATTTCTATTCTTGTTTGAACAATTTAGCGGCTGTTTCTTTCATTTTCGAATCGCAATTATCACCGAGTTTCCACATCACTTCAAAATAGTAATCGGCAAATAACAAATGATGAACCGACTGATTCATGTACATCGACAAGTATTTATTTTTTTTTTTCTTCTCAATATCATTTTGTTTTTACTTCTCCATCTTTACAATCGAGAGAATCTTTTCTTCCACACCACAACGAAGTTGAAAAACAATAAAAACATCCTCAGCCACTTTTCTCCCCACATCCATCATGCGACTCTCACACTATAAGTATCACATCGATCCTAAAGCTTGCGCATCAATATAATTATATCATTTAATCACTGAGACACTCTTATAATTACATATCGATGAAAGTTAAATTTTCCTACATCATAATTGCAGATCAATTCAAAGGTATGAGCATTTATATCACCCGTGCCTCCTTGTACAATCAGGGAGCGCCATTTAATTGGAACGTGACTGTATCATAATCTCACCTGAATTGAACGCGTATTCATCCGCACAAATTCATTACAGAATCTGTCCTACATGTTGTCTTGTCTCTGTTCGTTGATTCGACGCAACACAAATGACGATTATATGTTACACGGCTTCGTATTTGTCCCTTGACGACTATAAAACAAAATATAAGCGTTACTGAAATCTTCTTCTTGTGGTTTTTGTTTGCTCGACACTTCATCATTATAATGATACCAAATGTCTGTTTGAGGATTTTTCGCGTATGCTGTGTAATGTCCTGCAGAGACTCCTGAAACAAATAAAATTGAATGTTGTTTACTATATTGCGTTCATTTATATATAAATGTATGACGCCACAGTTCAGACCGTCATACCGGGAAGTTTGGGAGAAATTTCAGGCATCCGATAACCTGAGAGCTCTTATGTTTTGTTTGGGCTATATGTCGGACAGATCCCCGGCCGTACATTCTTAATTCAATAAATACACCAAGTGATAGATAAAATTATACATACCTCCATAATGACAGACGCAAGCATAGAGATCATATAAATGCCGGCCGACATTGAGCCCAGCTAACGGAAACGTCACTCTATCATCAAGTTTCATACTCACACACTCATGGAATACAAATCTGTAACACAAAATGAATCGAATATTTCTATTCTGATACGAATCATCGTTAACTAACTGAGTAAAATTCTCGTTCATTGCTATCTAATTCCACACATCCTAGCCACCGGAAAAAATCCGTACACACCATTGATTTCATCGACACTTGAGAAAAGCGAGTGGGAAATTATAATGAACTATGCAAGTAGATCGATATACGAACCTTTTAAGGTAAACTATGAGATACTTAGGATATCGATGTACCGTTAGTGTTTTTGTTGCACATTGATTTTGTTCACATTTTGGACAGAACCACGGATTATGTTCATCCAACATTTCACTGCAATGATTGGTTTATACAGTCAGACAAAGTTAATTATTAATCGGTCAAGTGAATAATGAATATTTTCTTTCCTATGTATAAATACACACCTTTGACTAAATGCTTGCAAACAGTCGTACAAGGACAACGGATGATGAGGACGTTGCTTACTGACACTGATATGATCAATTGGTAATACAATTTTTGGTGCATTGTCCATATACCTTACAGCTAAATAGTCGTTCGTTTGAAACGCGACAACACCTGTTTCGGGCACTATACAGCCAGTGCAATGTGCAGCAAACATACAACGAGAGCAATGTCGACCCTAAAAACAAAAATACAAATACAATCATCTGATATGCCTAAGGGCAGCAGGGGAAGAAGAATAAATATGTAGATCGTATCTAACCTGTCCATCAACAAAAAGAACTGTGTAGGTACCCCCTTGAGGTACAACTCGAGTCACAGCTTCATGCAAATCCCTGGCATTTACTCGCGACGGTAATCGGAGTAAATGCGGATATCCAAATAATTTCGTGCTTTTACGGTTATTTGGTGCTTCATTGGTATCGTGCCTCAGTACAAGTGGTACATTGAGTATTCGTACTGCTGGTCTTCGTCGGCCGGCTTGATCGATTTTCGTGAACGATGACCGCTTCACATCTGCACTACACACAGGACAATTTTGTGGCTCCAGATGGTTCTTGAAGTAGTTCTGTTGGGTAATACGCACTGCTCTCTCAATTCTCGGATTAGTTTATTTCACAAATACTTTTTATACCGCCAACTAATCGATTAATAACCAATCGTCATTTTCTACGTGTCTTTATATTTTTCGTTATTTCAGTCAACTCAGTTGGATGGATAGCAGAATCAGAAATTCAGTTTTTATCTAATAACGGAAATTAATTTGTGAAACAAACTATAAACATAACGGTACCAATATGCCAATTCCAATCATCACTTCCGTTTAGCCCCAGCACGATAAACAGAGTATTCAGTAATGAGAAATTAATAACTTCCAAGAAAAGTAAAAGACAGGATTGATTATTTTTGTGGGTAAAGCTTCCCTCAGTATGTGGCAGCATCAGATTAGTCTGAATTGAGTTCCGGCCCATAATAGGCGCCGGCTTGCAGATTATACTAAAAGTGCGGATCACACGAGTTTCCAACTTGATAAATACCGCCTCCTCTCATACATATGAGTATCCCTGGCAGTGGCATAAATCAAACTGTTTCTGGTTCTCGCGCATGTTGGTTACAACATTGTCCCTTCTAGAGTCATAAAGTCGATCTTGTCTCAGACCTTCCCGAGGTTGAATACGTGACAACAAAACGTGCCTTGCTCTGTAAACCCCCAACTGCTAGATTGACACTGCCATTCATCATCATTGGGTTAAGTAAGTTCATTTCGAATTTATTCATTTTACTAAAAAATTAATTTCACTAAAATCGAATCAAAATCTCTACCGCCCCTCTACCGGTATAATGAATATTTGATGGAATAAACGTGAATATTTTCATATGTAAGAAATTGAAAATTGAGTGAAACATAATATCATTTATTGCTAATAACCTCACCTCAAGACAAGGTGGACACATGATGAAATCGCAATTATTTCCATTGTGTTTTTTCATGTCATCATCTACTTCGTCCAGACATATTGTGCATGGACTAACATCTTCTCCAGTTGATGTACCATTTTGACATGGCTCTGCTTCACTTAGCGCGTCCTCACCACTTTCAGTCATTGATGTAAATGCATCGGGTGGCTCGGTCAATTCGAATGCATATATCGATCTTATTGTATCGTTGACATGTCTCAACGGCTCCCCATCATCCTTGAATGATAAAAACGAATATATATTCAAAAATCAGAGCAAGCCAAGATAGAGTAGCTTATCGCATGAATGATAATGTTCGATGGAATGTAGCCCCATAACCATTGCTTCATGTTATGAGAGTGTTCTCCCATTATTATATATTATTTTACTTGATTTCGGAGAGCAGTATCGATGACAATCGAAACGTCACAATATGCCATCTTCTTCACTCCCCATTTGGCTTATACAACCATTCTCATAGATATATTTTCCAATTTTAATTCTAGTTCTTACCAATATACGCGATATATGATTCTCCAAAACTTCGGCAACGGCAAGATTATTCGTGGCTAAATCCTCTTCGCCAAGGGTTTTCAACAATTCTTCTTTGAGTTTACCAATTCGCGATTGCTTATTGAGTGACACAACACAACGAACAGGCGGCCTACTGTTCGCTGGAACATATGTCACGCTCAATTGCCTTTCCATTGCATGTGGCAATGGCACAGATAAATACATGAAAGGCTCATACGTAACTGAAACGTGTTTACATTCTGCACACACAACCTGCAATCAGTGAATAATATCTTGAGTCTTCAATAATGATTTGATTCTACTTATTCGTCCTTTAACTTTTAAAAGAGTATTTGTGTCCAGTACAACGAGTCCTGATGCCCTGGCACTTTACAGACCAGAGAGGAAAATATACTGTAGTAATATTGGAGAACTCTATACTTCGATTTTTTCGCACACTCGATTTCTCACAAATGTACTCTAATAATTCTCCTAAGATTTCGTTGCATCAAAAGAAGGAAAATTGACTAACCGTGCTTTTGAATTGACCCTGGAACGTATCAACGATTACACTCCGATTCGATCTCAAATGCTTTTCCCAATGTTTATCAGCTTCAACTTCATCTTGCATTGCCAAAGCTCCATTATCGCCATTTTGTAATGTTCCCAAACACTGATTACCATCATTGACACCTAGTCCATCGCGTCGACGATTTTTTTCTCGTTCCTCCAATTTCATTCTCTTTACATTGCACTTCTCCAAACCATTATCACATTCTGTATCTGAACTGTTCGACATACAATCAATATTACAATTACTTTTTTGCACATTAATTTCTTTAATCCTTTTGATACTAAGTATTTTATTATCGAAATCATGATTTTCCGTCAGATTAGAACTGTCTAACGCTGTTCTACGTAAATTTTCTTTCGGAAATTTTTGTGAATCGTAATGTATTTCATTGTTACACTCCGGTTGAGTGACGAGGAAATTTGCGTTGCTGGTTTTGGCGTCTTTAGCAATATCATATAATCCATGTAATTGCGTTGCACCCTTCGACAATTCGGCTAATAATGGCTGTCGAATCGATGGTAATTCAGCTAATGATGGGTGCTCATCAAATTGTGAATCAATGTCATCATGCATTTTGTTATATATAAAACTCGATTTGGTATCAGAAACATCATTTGAATCTATTGTCTCCTCATCCTCATTTAATAACGATCCATGAGGTGAATTTGCCGTACTGTCCAGGTCTCCCATGGGTGATTCCAGACCTTCAGACGAAAAGTGAATGTTGGAGCAGACGGGTTGAAAATTTGAGGATGAATGGAATAATAACGAACTTACCTCTGAGTGAACCAGCCATTGTTGCATTAGGACTATTCGAACAATCAGACGACGGTGAATTGTCATACGTATCCATGAGATCATCATTAATATGACTTGGGTCAGTAAGCATAGCATCGATAGGAGATACCATATCATTATCAACATTATTTGAATTTATTGAATTGGCAGTAGTAATGGTTGCTGGTAAGTGACAGCCTTTGGCACACTTGGCAGTATTCATCTGTTCATGTAATGAGTCTAACAAGAGTGCTAGGAACTCCTGACAATCATGCTGCAATTATCGATGTTAAATATTTTTCAGGATACTCATTGCTAATGCCCCGAAACCATTTGGCGTTTTTTTCCCCGCTTACCTGACGATAATCCTTGAATTGTGAATGATACGCCCCTAATGTTTGTTTGAATTCTGTAGGTTTCACCACACTACATCTGCCCGACCACATTTTAGATAAAAGTGAACTGAAATGCGCCATCAATGATCCAGCTTGCGGTAACTTGTCGCCATTTTGCCGTAATTCCAAGAAGTATTCCAATACGGGGGGTGTTGCCGTAAGACTTTGTAAGCCAGCAGCCATGAAACATGTATTACCGAGGTTTCGTAACCCGCATACACCAGCAAGTGTGGGGACCTCTGAACAAATGTTTTCCATTATAGGCGTTGCTCGATGATAGACACTTTGATATTGGAAAGAAATATTTTTTGAGACAAACCTATCATTGGGTCTTCTTGAATGTCAGCAGCGTCGGTAAAAATATTATTGAGCGCTGAGCTAGGCGGAAGGAAGGGTCCGTGTTCAACACCCGACCCAATATCGTCCATAGGATCTGCACCAACATCGGCAAAATCATCGAGACTTGGTGGTGGTGGTAGAGGTATCGCATAATCAGACGCTGAACAATTAGCTTCAGTCCTGTGAAAAGACATGATCAATACGCAATTACACTCGAATAGGAACTTCATGGAAACGAAAATTGAAGAAATCGTCGACCAATGCTTTTAGTAGTTGTCGGAATAAAAAGAATTCATATATATCTTGAATATGAAGAAATAGAAGTTCAACCTATTTCGGTGATGCATTTCCACAGATAATATTCCACTCACCATGTATTTTCAATGCCCATCTTCACGTCTGTTAGAGTTACATTATCTTCCTGAATTGTTAGGTTATGGTCTAATGATGAGGTGAGTGGACTGAGACTGGTTGATTCGGATACTTCTGATAAATCAGGAATGTCAGATAAATCACCACTACCTGACGATTCAATCATTGAAATAGCACCCACATCAGAGCCACTCACTTGGTTGGCCATTAGATTGTCCATCTATAACATATTAATTAAACCATAAAATAAACTTCTTCATTAAATGTATGCGATTAAAAGCTTGGGATTAGAGAAATTATCATTATTCATTGAGTAAATGGTTAATACCCTTGAGAGACCATCACTGGAAAAACAGCATACGTTTCTACGCATACTAGAATAGAATTGTTCGAAGTCAAGGATTATCATCATTCTTGTTTCTCGTCAACAACACTTTCCGAATAGAACGTTCAAATCAATTATGCGCATAACCGAAAATTGTGATACAAACAGATTGATCACTGAATGTAAGTTTACTAAACGAAGGATTAATATAAGAATTATAACCTATGGGATTCATATAATAATGACACGCGGGAAGAATGAGTCTAAGACAAACCTCACCCCATTTTACATATGTTCATCATATAGTATTCATCCGCCGAATCACATCACATCTCATCAATTTGCAACGCTAATGAATAAATTCAATTTTACTTTTATATCGCAGAAACAGGATTATCATGTAACAAGTCTATTCTCTGGTAAATGAATCGATATTGTGAGTGTGATGGAACAACATATTAGGTAGTGCAATACAAAATGTAAAATGCTGTGGCGCCAGGCCTTGCCCATATACATCATCCATAATGAAAAAAACACATCACGCGACACCACACTCCAAAATTAATATAATCCAGCATTAGCATAACGGATAAAACACAATAATGGAAATATTATACGTGAAAAAAATCTAAGAATGATTACTAGATCTCTGTTATTTTCTGGTTTACGTTTCAATTACTATACTTTACCTATTTGTCGTTGAGAAACTTTCGCCTAGTTCTCACCGCCCTATGCTCTTCGTTGCTGTTCGTTATGCCGCCATTGCGGGAAACGGCATGGCCGGTAGATGTCCAGAAAATTAAACCTTTGGTACAACTTCCCTAACTATTACACCGCCCGGTGTTTATCCCTATATATATAACTTATTTTCATTTTAATTTCGCTCATCACCACTGAGGACACTACATTCGTGTATTCAACATTCAATTTCATGTATAGAGTCAAGGATAGCGATAGGCGAAAGCCATAGGCCAATAATTAGAAATAAAATGAAAATTCTCGATGCTACCAGATAAAATTGATGTGGTGTTCTTTTCTGTTATCGCCCACTACATCAGGATGATTGTTCAAAAGGCCACACTTTAACAAATTATTCACGATCTACAATCGACCAGCCCTATCTACCAGACCTGTTAGAGATCCGCTAATATTCTTTTGATATCTGAATGTATGTTGTAGAAGTACCGATATTTTTATCATGTGTTTAGAGGTAAAAAAATTTTTTTTTTTTACTCATACATTGGATTTACCAGGATATAAAACATAAACACACAAACACATATAATACGTGAGTATGTACCTACAGAGGTGTAGAATATCTGTGCATAGGACAAAATGAAAAAAGAGATTTTATTTAATCACACAGCATTCAAATAATTGCCACTGCACGATACATTTCATTTTCTCATCCACACTATACATATTGGCTGCATTTTCATGAGCGACAGTGGATTAATATACATACATGAATTTTACATCTGAGTAATACAGTTGCGCCAATCATCGAATCAATATTTAATTTGATCTTCAGAGCAATTGCGGATGCTGATGGAGCATTTTGAAAGTAATTGATAGGATTTATTCATTATTCTCTACGATTACAGTTTCACGTCAACTTTATTATGGTGAGATCACTGTGGTAGAGTTATTGCGAATGCAGTATAGATGTCGATGACAGTGACACCTACTGGCTGAGGTGATTACCTCCAATTCTGGAGTCGGGTACCCTTATGGATCTGGGATTCTATGGACGTTTATACCCTTCACATAATTTATATGATGTAAATATTTGAGTAATTCAAATTCGATGATGTAGATTATGTAATGCTCGAGTGTTTGAATAACAGCGAAATAATGTTGTCGATGAATTGTCACCAGTATACGCACAAATAAAAATATCAATGCAAAATTCTGAATTGGAAATAAAAAAAATATGCGTATAAATAAATTTTGAAAAGTTGGTCCGAATCCCTCGTGTTGCAGTGTCACGCTCATTTTGCGTTGACACTACCTATACACATTTAAACACTTGCATTATATTCAACGACACACACTATTCTTCATGGATATTTAACGTGTGTATACTGTATACCTGTCAATAATCTGATTATTGTTTAGTTGAAAAATAATATAACGTAGAAATTCAATGAATTTAATGTCATTGGCTTTTGGTAATATATTCTATTAGAATTTTATTTGAAAACATTACTCAAGTGAAATCGCCAATACCTATTTGTTGAAGAAAAAGTGTTATCGGGAGTGCGACATTGAAAATGGGAATTACATTCCACGACCTTGTGTGAGGTTTGTTTGGCTTTATCATCCATATATATTTTATTACATACATGTATGTGGGGGAATTATAACAATTAACGAATCGATTGAAGCTTACATACCAATTGTGTATCTTCGTTCTTTCTTATATATGCTCGTTATAATTTTCAGAGAATCCCGGAAATGTAGTATAACATTGTCGTGTAGTTACTGATGCAAAACTACACCTAGTCACACCGGGAATTACACTGCGAATTATAAATTGTAACAGTCAATTTGTGTTAATAATTTATTTATCAGCTATAATTCATCAATTTCACATGCAAAGGAGATTACTATCATGGCTTCATGTGAACAAATGTCGATTGTGCAATCGAAATTTACATCCGGCGAGATAGTTGTAATTGTATCCTTAGAAGAAAAATTTTGATTGGTCCATTTTTTTTTTGTATGCTCTCGAATTATTGATTTTGGAAGATATCATAAAGATAGATGAAGGAAAACCTTAATCCTGATTAAGACTATGGAAGCATCATTAATGCAAGGCTGGACAAAAGCACCACGACTGTTAGCTCTGGTCAATGAAGGTCCGACGCATGCATTAGTAATTTTACTCACTTCAAGAAATCCACCGCAAGTCTACAGCGATTTAACAATTGAAAGAGTATTACCTATTGACCATGACTTCAAATGTGACATTGGTCGAGAAAAATAATAAATATTAACTTTGATTTAAAAATACATTGATAATAACATATTCATGACAAAAATAATTGAATTCGTTCCAATTTATAGATACTGGTAATCAACAACAAGAAGGGTTAGATGTTTACCTGAACGTATCATCACGCAAACAACGATTGGTATTTGAAATGAGACCTGGTGTAGCCACTAGTGCGATTGTCTCCGAAATATTTCGTGTGATAGAAGGTATGTATTATTTTATCGTAACGACAAACGACAAATATGGCGTATCAATATTTCAACTAAAATATTATACTTGCAGTTTATCAAAAAAATGAAAGCCACACATCCGAATTTCTGTGGATACAGAAATTAACTGGCAGTACACGAAATCTGGATACTGGCAGTGGTGACACACGTGAAATGGCAGATCCAGTAAGCTCCTATATATTCCAATATGAAAATGAAAAGACTTTTTTTTTCCGTCTTCACAATAGATTGATTGCAGCTAGTTGGATTGGAGAGTCCTGATCTCATGGTACCACGTCGTAATATCGCCACAGGAAAAACGCCAGTAGCGGCACGTGAATCCGTTATTCGTTTCCAAATGGCATGCAAAGAAGATGACTATACATATACAGAAACATTCAGGTTGATTACATATTCACATCATTAATTATTGATGTAATGATTATAACTATTGTAAACATACTATATAGCATTTCTTAAGTGTGCTGTGAAAATCACAGAATTTTCATCGGTACGTGGAATGTGAATGGACAATCGCCTAACGGCGTAGCGTTGCAAGAATGGCTGAGCAACGATAGAGTTCCACCAGACATATACGCTATTGGATTCCAGGAGTTGGATTTGAGCAAAGAAGCATTTTTATTTAATGACACACCACGTGAAGAGGAATGGCGGTAAGATAATACAATAAACCGGGAGCAGTCATGGAAAACACATTCATATATGGAATCTCTGCGTTTCCCACACAGACAAATCGTCACAAAGTCTCTCCATCCAATGGCAGTCTACAAACAAATTGCGTTAGTACGCCTTGTGGGTATGATGCTCATAGTTTTTTCCAAAGAAAATCACATCCCTTTTATAAAGAGCATATGTGTTGATACGGTTGGTACGGGAATAATGGGAAAGTTGGTGAGTTTTTGTCCAATTAAACTACCCGGTTGAAAAAAAACAAAAAAAAACACTGTCATTTATGCAAACTATTTCGATAAAAGGGAAACAAAGGCGGCGTCGCGGTTAGTTGTTCAATCCACAACACATCAATTTGCTTTGTCAATGCACATCTGGCGGCACATTGCGAAGAGTTCGAACGGCGTAATCAAGACTATGCTGACATTTGTGCGAGACTGTCTTTTTCAGCACACATACCACCAAAGAATTTCAAAGATCATGAGTGAGTTGAATACCAATCAGCAATGACTAATCGCATATTGTGAGGAGAAAAATATCTTTCGGCTGGTAATAATTGAATGATTTGTTGATTATTCTTCTAGTCAAATTTATTGGTTAGGGGATTTGAATTATCGGATAACCGAAATGGATGTTCTATCCGCTAAACAACACATTACGAAGGGCAATTATACTCCTGTATTAGCATTAGATCAGCTGACTCAACAGAGACGACTTGGTCGCGTACTACAAGGATTCCATGAAGCTGAAATAACATTTAAACCAACGTATAAATACGATCCTGGCACGGATAATTGGGATTCTAGCGAGAAAGGAAGAGCACCTGCATGGTGTGATCGGGTACTATGGAAAGGTGACACAATTACATCAATTGGGTATAAAAGTCATTCAGAGTTACGAATATCCGATCATAAACCTGTCAGTGCCACTTTCGATTCGCAAATTCGTGTTATAGATATGGTTAAGTATAGAAAAATTCATGAAGAAGTTATGAAAAAATTAGATAAATTGGAGAATGAATTTTTACCGCAAGTAATGGTTGATACAACCGAAATAATATTTGATGTATTGAAATTTCTCGAGCCCAGTAGTAAAGAACTTATCATTGCGAATACTGGACAAGTTCCAGTACAATTCGAGTTCATTAAGAAATTAGATGACACAAATTACTGTAAAGATTGGTTGCATATAGAACCATATACGGGATTCATTAAACCGGGCGAAAAATGTGATATAAAATTGGAAGTATATGTTGACAAAAGATCTGCATGCAAACTCAATTCAGGTGAAGATAAACTCTATGATATTTTAGTATTACATCTTGAAGGCGGCAAAGATATATTTATCACAGTTACTGGTACTTATGAAAGAAGTTGTTTTGGCTCGTCAATGGAGGCATTGGTACACATTCCAGTTCCAATACGGGAAATCCCCATAGGCCGAATAATGGAATTGGAGAACAATAAAAATCCAACCCAGGAGCCGTACCTAGTGCCGAAAGAAATTTGGTTGTTGGTAGATCGTTTGTATCGTCATGGTACTAAAATCCCGGGATTATTTGAAACACCTGGAATGCATGGTGAAATTATAGCAATAAGAGATTGGTTAGATATTGGAAGTCATGAACAAATGCCTGGTAGTGTTCACTCAGCCGCTGAAGCATTACTGTTGCTATTAGAATCAACAGCCGAGCCACTCGTACCGTATAATTTACACAGCGTTTGTCTATCAGCAGCTGCTAATTATTTGCAATGCAAACAATTGGTGATGCAATTACCAGAAATTAGGCGAACTGTATTTCTATATATCTCGGCATTTTTACAAGAATTATTGAATTATTCACAAGAGAATCGTTTGGATGCAAAAACTCTTGCAACACTTTTTGGCGCCGTATTTTTACGTGATCCGCCAAGAAGTCGGGAGGATCGTAATCAACGTAATCGAATTACTCAAGCAATATTTGATCGTAACAAAGCAGCTTTTGTTTATCATTTTTTAGTCCATGATCAGAGTGATTTTCTTGGACGATAATTTCGCTCATTTACAGTTCTCATAGCTGATGCTATATAAAAACATAGGTCCTCTGATATTTCACTCAATATTTTACCACACTTCGCTTGATCCAAACATATTTATATAATTAAAAAACATTGAATGAGTATTAATACCGCACTCAGAACGATAAGTATTCAATGAGTGCCACATCCGTGGGAGAACATAATGACATGACACTGAAATTCATAAGTTCGAATCATTTGTATTTTATAACAGACAAAAAAAGAAGAGAATTATATCTTTACTCCAAACCCCATTATTCCGTGGTTCTACATATAAAACATTCACGAAAATAAACTGCCCAGAAAAAGTAAGGATTGCGTTATAACTCACATACGAATGTAGATTCAACTGGAATATGGATCAGCCTTTGAGAATTTGACGTGAACAGAATAGTCAATTAACTGAATTGAGAAAATATTTATCATCATGTTAAGTGATAAAAATGACAACGAGCTGATATTCAAATGTACGACATTAATACTCTCGAATAATTATATTGAATTCTATCCCTCCGTTTTGCATGATGCTGATTGCGTGCTAACATTCTTATTATAATTTTTTGTCTCCTTAATAATGAAGTGTATCAGAATGACCGTGGATTTTAGGTATTTTTATAATTTTATATAAAAGCAAAAATATCGATCGAAATGACAAAATATCCATCAAATGATAAATGAATACTTGTGAATGGATTTTTTGCTGAACTGTACACTTACGACGAGATTACACAGTTCAATATTCAATAGTACTAACAAACATTCTTTATTCAAATCAACTCGAATCTTGGATAGACCTGATAGGCTTAAACTATATGACCGGTCAGTTCATGTTGGAAGCAATTCAAACTACGACACACCTCTTAGACTTACCCAATGTCACGGAAAATATAATAAATCATTTCTATATTATGTGCATTGTAAATGCACGGCATAAAAATTGCTTGTTACGTCTTGTTGATGCGCGAATGCTAAATCACTTAATGCTGTATTAACTCTATATATGAAATTGTCCGCAATTATTTATTAAATACATATTGTGAGAAATCGAAGATAATTCAATGTCCACAAAGTGAAGAGAAAACATGGATACTTCCTTTCATTTTATATCAAAAACTTTATTAATTTGAAAAAATATTCGGATATAGATCGATACACAAGAATGTTATGGAATACATATATCATGATGGAAAAAATATTTTTCACCTCGAAGCTAGGGTAGCATTTGATGAATTACGTTGTAGACTGCAAAATATTTGATTCAGAAATAGATACTCGATCAAGATGAAATATAGATTAGTATGTGGATATCAGTCCATTTCCCAATCGAAAACCCGAGATCAATGAAATCGATGAACATAGAGACAGAAGTCCGAAAAATATCATTTATAATAAATGAACAAAACCGCTATGATATTGTTGATCTATCGTACATTATTATATATGCTTAACTCAATGGTTATATATTACGAAATTAATCATGAATTGTGATGAAAATGAATGAAAGCGCGATAAAATCCTCAATTGTGGCCTTTTTTTAATAATGAAATTATTAAATTGATCGTGTATGGAGATTAATTTAAAATTGAAAGCCTCCTTGGGGCGCTGAATTTGAAGTTTGAAAATCAAGCTGGCCATCGACTGTAGCTGGTGCAATATCTGGATTTTCAGCATCCTTCAAAACAGAAACGAAATGGAACATCAAAACCTCATATTATTGGCATAATGTAAAAGACATCATTTTTATATAATTGAACTATTTTTACCGTGTCAGAAAAGAACTGGTCAATCATGGCCATGGCTTTCTGATAAACTGTCTCATTTTCATGGTGTTGCAAACCCTCCAATTTATCAAGTCCTCCCACTTCTTCCACCATAATAGCAACTCTCTCGAGTTCGCCCATTTTTTCAGCTGCTGTCAAAATATTCGCCAAACCATCGAGAACAACCATTACTGTTTTCCAGTCTTTAGCGTCCAACAAATTACAGAACGGCGGCAAAACACCGTGCTGCACTACTTGGACTAGTTGCTGTAGAGACCCTCCTGATGTTAGATTCGTGATTGCCCATGCCGCTTCTTTTTGCGATTTGAAGTCACCCTGTAATCAATATGAAATTACAAATTCATTATTTATTTGTAAAATCTCACACCAAACCCAGTTGATTGGAAGAGAAATGAGTAATTTTACCGATTCTAGAACCATAATAAGTGGTGGCAACACACCGGCATTTATTACATGTTGAATTTGCTCTTGATTCCCAGCAGTGATGTTACTGATCGCCCAAGATGCTTCTTTCACGATATTTAAACGCTTATGTTCTAATAAGCCACGTAAATTGTCAAGTCCTCCAGCAGCAATTATGGCATCTGTTTGGACATCATTTCCAGTAACGATATTACCTACAGCTCTCAATGCTGGTGTTAATACTGTGACTTCAGGCGAACGCAAAAGCCCAACAAGTTTGGTAATTACACCTGATTCTAATACTGCTTGAATTTTATCATCTGTACCATCAGTTAAATACGACAGTGCCCAACAACCATCAGCTAAAATATCTTTATCGTCACAATCGAGTAAACGATTCAATGCAGGCAAAGCAGTTTTAACAATTTCAAATGGCGGCGGTGGATTTTTGTTTCTGCACAAGTTAGAAATGGTCCAAACAATATTTCGGGTGAACGTAATCTGTGGAATTCAATTATAATACTGAAAAAATATGTTCAAAACAGGTGAAGATGTTTGATATAACGATGTATGCATACCGAATTTTTGGGTTCGATTAAATTGATCAGCATCGGCATGCAACCATGCTCAAGAACAAGATCACGTGTTGCTGGACCGTCACCGGCAATGTTACCCAATGCCCAAACAGCTTGTTCAGCAACATTCGAAGCTGGAGATTTAAGCAGCTCGACCAATTTTGGTACGGCGCCACTTGCTATAACAATTTGAGTTTGATCAGATGTACCAGAGGCAACATTCGTGAGCGCCCATGCTGATTCAAATTGCAATGCTGGATTATGATGGTAATTTAAGAATTCAACACAACGTGGTACCACTCCTTTTGATATCATGACATCAATTGGTGGATGTTTTTCACGACTCAACATTTTTCTACACGCTTGGGTTGCTTGTAATTGGATGGTTTCATCTTCGCATGACATTCCAATTACAATTTCTTCGATGGACATCAGAATTGGAGATTGAGTTGATTCTTCGGGTGATTTCGCTGATTCTGAATCATCGATAGCCAAGTTACGACGTTTGAGTAATTGCTCATCTCTGCGAGCTTTACGTAGCTCCACAGATACTTCATTTCTACGCCTTCTAGCATCCTAAAAATTGAAATATATCATGAGCGTGACGTCCTTACAAGAATGACATGATATGAGCATGTATTTCGAATGAGGTTATTCTTACATCGGATTTATTGTTGAATTTGAACTTGGCCAATCGACTCGGGTTAAGTTCTGGAGCCGGCATTGCTATGATTCACCTGTGGGGTGGACACAATATAAATAATGGAACTAAAAATGTCGGCCATGTAAGGTTATGGATGAAAATCATATGAGAGCAATTATGATGAAAATAATGAAGAGGGGTATTGTCCAAACATAAGTGATGAGCACTTGTGCAAATTCTAAATGTTTATTCAAGATATTATGCAGGCAAATATTGATGAAACGATTTTTTCCTTCTCACTCTATCTTCATGTTTATAAATTATTCGTTGTAATTTTATATTCTATACCATGTTAATCCAACATTTAGTTCATTTTGATAATTTTACATGATAAAACGTATTAGTAAATCCGTAATAAAATTAATAAAATGAAAATCATTGTTGAACATTGGTCAACTCTTATTTATTTTCAAATACTAAGTTTGAATCTTGTAACGGTCAACAGCTCTTTATCGAGCATTCGATTACCATGAACACGAAAGATTTATTATCTGTGCGTTCAACGTGGTTGTTCGTTTTACTGACAAACAACTCAACTGTATATATACACATACTCACTGCAATTGATGAATAAATAATTGCAAAAATTTGTTGGCTTCAGTGTGTGAATCGCGACCTGCGCGATTGAATATACAAATAATTAAGTGAGAATCTGCAACCGAGGTTGAATTGTGTATTATTTCATGAACTGTAACCAACGATCCTATGACCTGTTGATGCGGAATTCGGGAGAAGTATGGCGAAGAGAAGGGCGAAAAAAGCTAAAACCGCCAATCAAATACGATGACATTCCGTTAATAACAACTCGTATTGGCTGAAAGTAATAACGGCGATTGTCATTGGTCACTCGATATGTAACGATTCTGTATTTCAAATGTGCTGAGCAAAACAATGAATTATTTTATTTGCAACAGAACCAAATGAAAGATTATCATGAATTATTAACTTTGTGGAGATGAGATATGCAATGATATTGTCGACGAAACCTTTCTTTTCTATGCTCAAATTTGACTTGGAACATTCATGAAAAATATACACCTTCGTGTTTTTAGTTCAGTCAAATGATTTTCAAGGATGATGCACTGGTTCTCAAATTCAAGGTACAGATTACCTGCACGCTCCACCACCAGCTGAGAACAATTGTATTTCCGATCGGTTTTTTTTTTTTTTTTCATTATATTGTTAAAAATGAAGAACTTTAGTAATAAACATGGGATAAACACTTCGATGATTCAATGTTTAAACGTAATTTATGAGAGAATGTTATACCTAATTTGTATATCATGAAGCAGAATTATTATTAAATTATATAAATAATTCAGTTATTATGGATAAAATAATTTGACCATGGGGGTGATTTATCGGCTATGTTAATGAAGTAATAAAAGTTCGTCTCTGTTAATCAATCTCAGTTTGACATACAATTTGTGTATAATCAGACAAACATATTTCTATAAATTGTTCCAAATATTTTCCAGTCGAATAACTATATAAATTATATTTACAATTTAATGTATATATGCAAGGCACATTATTTTCTCGACGCTCCATGCCATAATTCTAACTCGCGATCATTCTCGACACAAATTCGAACATGTGTGTGTTTGTATATGCGTGTGTACGCAAGTTTTGTCGACAAGATAATAATTACTCTAGATCAATCTTTATAACCTACTATTTCTAAAACTATTTAGAGCCTATACATAAACTTGACATTTTGTTTCTTAGAATTATGATAAACTATAAAGATTCTAAAATAGGGAAATGTGTACTTTGCTTATGCAATTCAATACAATTGAAAGTTCTATTCTTCGTACAGCAATTGGTGGAGTGATGTGGAATTTTATGTCCATCACAAATCTGAATCTTTAAATATATGGAGAATTACTTCGCTTATAACTTAGGTGCAATTTCTCAAAATACAATATGAGCATGATTATTGTCTTATTCACTTCTCGAGAAATTTCTTGATGACGATATGGAGAAACGTTTCATAATTTTGTCCTCATCTTTTCTTATATGCTCACGTGATGCAGGATTCGACAGTTTTCTTTACAGCATCTCGCGCATAAGGTATATATGATAATGAATACCACGTCATCGACAATGACTGTAAGATAATGAAGAAAAGCGATAGTCCAGGTTTTTCCAGCTGTAAAAATTGACAGGAATTATTAGTGTCCAGATTTTGATGCGCTCTAGCAGGATCTATCGGATGGAAATATTAAAATTCACCTTTAATGCCGAAAATAATGTTAATCCAACAAATATTAATACTAAGAAAGTGGCAATAATTCTTGTTGACGCAAACATCTTCCTCAATTGGTTCACTGGTCCCATCAAGAAGCACGTACTATGAAATAAAGTAAAAAATAAATCTGAATATTTCAGTATGAAAAATTAAATATAATTATGTTCTTATCGACTGAGCATCAATTATACCTCGCAAGAGAAACGATATTGCCAAGAGTATAGAACACCGCAAATACTGTCGCCCCTTTATGCAAAAATAGGGCGAATGAACCAAGGAGCGAGAGAAGAATTCCAACGACAAAGCATATCGCGAAACCCTTTATTCGTGTAGACCAACTCAGCGTTGTTTCATCCATAATCTGCGAATTAAATATTATACGTTATCAATTGATAAATCTAAAATGCCCACTCAAATCGAAATATTTCCAGAGACAACTGATGACCACATAATTCTCTAACGAAAACATCATCTTACCATAAAATCAACTTCACCCTAGCAGCACGGAATAAAATTAATGTTTATATATTCATAGTATTATATGTCATAATTATGACCTTTTTTCTTCTCAAACGGAAGATAATACGATTAAACAACTCAACTTAAATATACCTGATTCATAATTCCACTTTCTTCGTCACACTGGTCATTGCCACTCAAAGCTCTTCTCAGTTTATCCATTCTGCTGGTGTATGTATTCTCTCTTAATATTTATGCGAAAAATATTCACTCAATCACAAGTAGTAATGTGGATCACGATTATTCAGGTCGCTCGACAGGATCCTGTTCCAAAATCATCAGCAATATTTATTACTTTTGACAATTGATAAGAACATCACTATTATTCCACAGAGCTTATGTTACACGAGATAAGATGTCTACATACATGTTTGGAGAGAAAAGGAGAAGAGGAGAGAAAAAAAATACGTGGCTGTGAATCATCGTACTGACGACTTGTTGCATAGCATCATATTTACGTTTTGTGTATTGAAATTATATCATATTGTTCCTATCTTTCATTTACCCTTTTGTATCAAGCAGATGCGTCATTTGCCAATATCACGTTGGCACAAACGAAAATTGTGTTGCTTACCTTTTTTTTTTCACTTATTCCAAAAAAATAATGTAGAAACGTGCGTGGAACTCTAATGTATGCACTTTTTACTTCAGTAATGAAAAGAAAAATTAATGCACTCCCTCAAGCTATAACAAATGGACAGAGTGAAGTTGGCGCAGTTATGCCTCATATCTCGTCCTGAGATTCTTTTCTACGAAAAACTTATTACCACAATGCATTGGCAATTGCTATTCATGAATGTATACATGTTTTTGAAAATATTTGTACGTAATGACATAGAAATAATGATTTCTACGTATGTAAGTATGTACGAATTAAAAAAAAGTACAAAGAGTGAATGTCACTACATAAAATGTAAATATCGATAATGCATTCGATAAAAATGGATTTCATTGATTCAGTTTACGGTCGGTAGATGGTGTACATATGAAGGGCCATATGTGATATTGGCAAAGCCTATAACACTAACGCCAGCCAACGAGACAATGTGACAGTATGTTTCATGGTACCGTAGATGCGAATATGCGATGGTATTCTTTGACAGTATGTGTGTGTGGGTGTGTGATCAACAGTATTTCAACACAACTTCAGAGGAGTAGCATCTATACAACATCTATAGTATATATGAATCTATAGTATGAGTACATATTTGCACCCATGCAATTGGATATAATAGGTGCTGATACTGATAGGTGCACTTGAACACGGTGTTCAGCACAGTGTTTTATGTTTTAATTCGTTCCAACTTTATCAACTTATTGAGCCGCATACGAATGCGAAAGTGTGGGATAAATCATATCGTAGAAAAATATTATGAAAACCATGGCTCATCATTATGTAGTGACTGCACACAAGCCAACCGCGGTTAATGCCTGCGTTACCGGTCAGCCCTTCATGCTAACCTCAATTTTTAAAATCACATATATATATATATATATGTATATTGAAACTGGAAATCTATACCTTGATATGGCTTAATTGACTTTATTTATCATTTATGTTCAGGCAATTTCACATCTCCAACAGACCTCAATCTTATTCTGGCAAAAAATATGCGATTGGAGATATATCTCGTAACGCCAGAAGGTCTGCGACCACTCAAGGAGATTGGTATTTATGGCAAGATTGCGGAGGTGAAATTTTTTCGGCCTCCTGTGAGTAACATTACATCACCAAAATCGATATTTTAATGGATGAATAAATTTGTGAGGAAATTGATTTATCAACTATTATTCATTGCAGCACGAGAAAAAAGATCTGTTGTTTCTCCTCACGTATCGATACAATGCAATGATTCTAGAGTGCGTTGGTGAAGGGGAGGATATTGAAATAATAACGAAAGCACATGGGAATGTGGCAGACAGAATAGGGAGACCATCTGATACAGGAATCAAAGCAGTAATTGATCCTAAAGCAAGAGTTATTGGCTTGAGACTCTACGATGGTCTATTTAAAATTATTCCGCTCGATAAAGATAATCCAGAGTTAAAGGCATCATCTATTAGGATGGAGGAACAGCAAGTTCAAGATGTGGATTTTCTACATGGTTGTGCGAATCCGACATTAATCCTTATACATCAAGATATTAATGGACGTCATGTTAAAACTCATGAGATATCATTGCGTGAAAAAGAATTTGTTAAAACACTTTGGAAACAGGATAATGTTGAGCGTGAGGCAATGATGGTCATTCCTGTACCATCGCCAATCTGCGGTGCTATTATAATTGGCCAGGAAAATATTCTGTATCATGATGGTACGACATATCACACTGTCCGTCCACCAATTATTAAGTACAGTACCATAACATGTTATGCGAAAGTTGATGCTCAAGGATTAAGATATTTGTTGGGTGATATGGCCGGTCACTTATTCATGTTATTTTTAGAACAAGAGAAAAAAATTGATGGTACAACAGTTGTTAAAGATTTGAAGGTAGAATTATTAGGTGAGGTCAGCATACCCGAATGCATCACGTATCTCGATAATGGTGTCATTTTCATTGGGAGTCGTATGGGTGATTCGCAATTGATCAAATTGATAACGAAAGCCGATGAGAATGGTTCGTACTGTGTCCCAATGGAAACTTTCACGAATCTTGCACCAATTGTTGACATGGCAGTTGTTGATTTAGAGCGACAGGGTCAGGGACAAATGGTTACATGCTCGGGTGCATTCAAAGAAGGGTCATTGAGAATAATCAGAAACGGTATTGGTATACAAGAGCATGCAAGTATTGACTTGCCAGGTATTAAAGGCATGTGGGCATTAAAAGTTGGTGGTGGAAATTTCGATAATACTCTTGTACTATCATTTGTTGGACAGACACGAATATTGACCCTGAATGGTGAAGAAGTTGAAGAAACTGAGATACCAGGTTTCGTTGCTGATGAACAAACATTTCATACTGGTAATGTGAGCGATGATATCTTTATTCAGATAACACCCACTTCTGCGCGTTTGATATCTAATGTAACAAAAAGCGTTGTTTCTGAATGGGAACCAGAAAATAAACGCACAATCAGTGTGGTTGCGTGTAATAGTCGACAAGTTTTGTGTGCAACTGGTAATGATTTGTATTATATGGAAATAGATGGTGATAAAATAGTGTCAAAAGGTCTTGCAACACTGCAACATGAAGTAGCGTGCTTGGATATATCACCACTAGACGGATGTAATGAGGCAAATATTGTGACCGTTGGTCTCTGGACAGATATATCAATTAGAATATTAACATTACCTGGATTGGATGAAATCAATAAAGAGTTACTCGGTGGTGAAATAATCCCACGCTCGGTACTCATGACTTGCTTTGAGGGGAATACATATTTACTTTGTGCTCTTGGTGATGGGAGTATGTATTATTTCACATTGCAGAAAGATACAGGAATCCTTTCAGATAAGAAGAAAGTTACGCTTGGTACTCAACCAACCGTGTTGAGAACATTTCGATCGCTATCAACAACAAATGTATTTGCGTGCTCTGATCGACCAACCGTTATTTATTCATCCAATCATAAACTAGTATTTAGCAATGTCAATCTCAAGGAAGTTAATCATATGTGCTCACTAAATGCGGAATCATATCCAGACAGCTTAGCATTAGCCACTGATAGTACTGTAACTATCGGCACAATTGATGAAATTCAAAAATTACATATTAGAACTGTGCCATTGGGTGAATCGCCAAGACGTATTGCATATCAGGAAGCATCACAAACGTTCGGAGTGTTGTCAATGCGTCTTGATGTACAAGAAAATAGTGGTGTGAGTATTGTCCGGCAATCAGCGTCCACACAAGCAACATCCACGTCTTCTAGTAGTCAAGTAGCATCACATAATAAACCTGGACATACGGCGGCAAGTGAAATTGGGCAGGAGATTGAAGTCCACAATCTTCTTATAATCGATCAGCACACATTCGAAATCCATCATGCCCACACATTAATGCCGAATGAATATGCGCTTTCTCTGACTTCAACAAAACTGGGCGAAGACCCAACTACTTACTATGTTATTGGTACAGGTCTTGTTAATCCTGATGAATCAGAGCCAAAGATGGGCAGAATATTGTTATTCCATTGGAACGATAGTAAACTCACGCAAGTTGCCGAGAAGGAAGTTAAAGGGGCCTGTTATTCATTACTCGAATTCAATGGGAAACTTCTCGCCAGCATCAACAGCACAGTACGTTTGTTTGAATGGACAGCAGAAAAAGAACTCAGGCTCGAATGTAGTCATTTCAATAATATCATTGCATTATATTTGAAAACAAAAGGTGATTTTGTATTGGTTGGCGATTTGATGCGATCTATCACGCTACTACAATATAAAACAATGGAAGGTAGTTTCGAGGAAATAGCCAGAGATTATAATCCAAATTGGATGGTAGCGATTGAAATTCTCGATGATGACACGTTCATTGGTGCAGAAAATTTTTTCAATTTATTCGTTTGTCAAAAAGATAGCGCAGCTACATCAGAAGAAGAGAGACAGCAGATGCAAGAGGTCGGACAATTTCATCTTGGTGATATGGTGAATGTATTTAGACATGGATCATTAGTTATGCAACATTTGGGCGAATCAAGCACGCCAACACAGGGATGCGTACTGTTTGGTACTGTTAGTGGTGCTATAGGTTTGGTCACACAAATTCCCTCTGGTTTCTATGAATTTTTGCGCAATCTAGAAGATAGATTAACATCAGTTATCAAGAGTGTTGGGAAAATCGAACATCATTTCTGGCGAAGTTTCAATACAAAATTCAAAGTGGAGCCTTGTGAGGGATTCATTGATGGCGATTTGATCGAAAGCTTCTTAGATCTGAATCATGACAAAATGGCCGAAGTCGCCATAGGACTTACGGTGAGATATTAGTTACTTAATCATCATTCTTTAAACGGTGTTTTTACGTGGATTCCTGTCTGTGATCTTAACTAACTTTACTCTATCCCTTTTTTTATCACTATTATAGGTCGATGATGGTAGTGGAATGAATAAAGAAGCGACGGTTGATGATTTGGTGAAAATAGTTGAAGATCTCACAAGGATACATTGAACGTTTTGTAATAACAATGAGGATCCAGTCGCTTATCGGATCTTTCAATGTTTAATTCGACGAATTCGAATTGCGACCGATAAACTTATGCGAATGCGTGAATGTACTTTTGAAAATGTAAGGTACAGAAGTGTGATAATGAATGATTCATTTTCTTGTGTAAACTTCTAGAAAGGAGAAACAGAATGAACGGGTGGCTGGCAGCGAAAGTAAGGCTCGATGATTGATATGTGTACAGCCGTGTTTGCTATGGCATGAATTTAATCTTAGCTTTATACCTTTCTATAAGTTGGATAAGTTGGACTGTAAAATAAAAAAAAAACAAGTTATTTCATTATGTAATAAATTAACGTCTGCAATGATTATTTTGATCACAATTGAGTGCGAGTTTCATTTTGATGGGGTAGTTGCATTTGCTACGGCAGCAGCAGCTGCTGCATTTCCTGTTGAGCCAACAGCGCGTAATGTTTGTGGATCGAACAACCAGTTTCGTAATTGCTCCACACCTTGACCTTTCATTCCACTCGCTTCTATCACAATTATATTTTGGCTCACTTCCCGTGTTAGACGTGTGAAATGAAGCATCAATAGCGCTTCATTTCTCATTTGACGATATGAAAGGTCCATTTTTCCAAGAACTAAACATATCTTGACATGTTGCAATTTTGGTTCAACCAATAATGAATAGAAGAGCACGCCTGCAGCACTTATTTGGCAGAGATTACTCGCATCAACAACGTAAATAATCTTATGCACCTGTTAAAGCAAATTTATTTTTCCGAGATATTCGTATTATCTTTTTCTTTCATCGGATAATATTTCATTACCCTGTCGAAATAATGTTTCCAAATGGGTGCCATATTTCCGCCAATTTCTCGCACAACCATATCAAAATGTCCATCTTTACTGCGAACTGTATATAAATTGATACCGTTTGTAGGGACTGTATGATAGGCATCATCAATTTCACAGTCACCTTGAAGTTTTTTCATCAACAAAGTTTTGCCGGAGTGAGAAGGTCCAAGACACAGACACATGTTTGCAACGACAAATGTTCGTGTTGGTACAGTGAAGACGAAAAACCTATGGCTCGGTATTGATCAAACATCTCGGTATTGTATGTACGTATAGATGAGACGCTGTAATGAATATAATAAGGCAATAAAGTACTCATAATTTAAAAGACAATATTGAAATTGATTTTAATGTTACATGTTTGTTGACTAAACCAATTTATGTAGAGCTACAATTATTTTGTCGACAAGAAGAACAAAAAATTTACATATATTGTGAACAATCGTGAAAACCAGTGACATACATATAACCATTAAACATTGTTAAAAAACACAAATATTTGTGATTATTTATATAATATTCCAGAGCTATAACAATGATTCTTCAAAGTAAATACTGTATCAACCGCGCGTATCGCTGATGAAAATTTTCTAAAATCACGTTTTTTTTTCCGCCAGGGGAATACATGTTCTCATCTTATTTTTTATTACATATCTCTGTACAAAGTATCAATAAAGAACAAACTACTATGTGCATATGTATATAATATATATGTATACTATATTACATTCTCCGTTTGCTTCTCAGTGTCTTTAATTATTTTGTGGACATATTTTTATATACCATTGATAACGAGACTTGATGGGTTTGACTAGATGTTCCAGGCACTTTAATGGGGGAGGGATATATATTTTGAAAAACTTTCTTATGCTCTCTCTGCCAAAATTGTTCTGGCTTGAACTGGCATTCGCCACGAATGTAATCGTCGATCTTTACTACCCGCTATTATCTGTGAATTGAATCGGAAAAACATTTCTTCATATATTAATATATACGATCGAACAATTGATAGTGATGCTCTTTCTTTTAATTACTCACCTTGTCACCAACTATTTCCATACTCAAGAGCATATTACCTGGTCCAGGAATGCTGCATATCAGTTTAGTATCCTGTGATCAACCAATCAATAATGAATATGTATTATTAGGACAGCAACTGTAAGTATGCTCAGTGAAACGAACCTTTGTATCAAAAACGTAAATATTTCCATCGTAACAACCAGCAAATAATAATTGTCGATAGAGCCGCATACAAACAATACCGACACCTGCAGTATACTGTATAACTTGTTCTCCACTCTGTAATTACAGGAAATTTACAATTTTACATAAGAAAACACAATTAAAGAATAATATTTACTCACAATGAAATCGAAGACGGGAATAGAAGTACTGCTGGTACCACAATAAACAAGATTGCGATCTCTCATCAGACTGTAAACTGTATGAGTTCTTTGACTGGATATAGTTCGAAGATATAATCCATTCTGGGCATCTCTGATAGTAATTGGTTGATTACGCGACGCAACAATGAGAACTCGTCTGGCACCTTCAGTGGATGCACGAAGTGCCAACACAGGTTTATCAGAAAAATCTAAATTATCGTCCCGAAGACACCCGGATTTGATATCGTAACGTGAAATATGACCAGATTTAGTCCCAACAAATATCATCCCCCATGCGTGATCCATACATTGGATCGGGCTTCTCACATCAGCAATATGACGATCTAGTGAACCGTTTATGATGTCATAACAGCGTAAAGTCGCGTCCAAAGAACCAGAAAAGAGATTCCAGCGTATATTGCTGCTATCAGTTCCGGGTACTTCATGAACATACAGACATGTAACAGCTGCTTCATGGCCTTTGTAGATATTTAATATGCCATTTGATCTCTGACAATATCTGTATATTGACCCGTCTTCGCTAGCAGCCAAAAATGAATCGCCAAATACCTAAAATAGAGTTGTTTTTGTCTTGAAGTTGCATTGATATCGTACAATCTCTAATTTCGTGAATAAGTATAATCGTGGATCCTGAATCAATCGGTGGAAGGGCGATCGATGTTTTCAAATTGAATATGTAGGTGTAGGTTATGATGTGCAATAATCAACAAGCAAATAATTTATCATAAAGTTACTTAGTTTTATTCACGATCCTCACTTACCATATGAATCGTATACAGAGAGTGCGAACGAAGAGAAAAAGAAATATTGAAAATAAAAAACATTTTTTAAAAAAAATTTTAAACAAAAAAATCCACTAATTTGCAATATTATAATATTATAGTAAATATGCGTATTCGTTACCGAGCCATATTATAGCGAGGAACATCAATCAAATCGCTTCTCTTTGAGGTACAATGGTTATCACAAGGAAAAAAAATACTGATTGTATGGGAATTCCAAATAACATCGATACTTATAGTTTATAATAATAGAATTTCTCTAGTATCTTTTTTTTGTCCTTAAAAAATACGGTTGTTTTACCTTAATATCGAGAATGGGACCCTTGTGCACAGTATATTGCATTGTTTGTAATTCATCGTCGTTATTTTTGTCAGGTGACAATGGATTATTCACTGGTGTTGCTGTGTGTGTCTCCAACACTTCGACATAGTCCGATAATGCACTGGTATCTCCACCATCTTCGTTTTCATTTGCAACATTGACAATTGCTGTTCTATCGTCATTGCGCGGCGACAAATTGTATTGCGGACTTGGTCGTGGGGTGATAGATAATGGATCTCTTATCATTATATCAGCACTAGATCCTGGGGATGTTATACTTTGAAGGTCCATACTGTCATCGACCTGTATAATTTCCATGGATTCGTCATCGCTACGATTTCTATCTTCATCGACTATAATTGATGATTCTTCACTCGCAGGTCGTTCAGGTGTTGGTTCTCGCCGTATTGGTGATGTCCAAGTGTTAATCCGCATTATCCCAAGACGTTGAAGTATATCAGATCGTGAATCAGACCGTAAGTAAAGATTTTTACAGTCGACCAATCGAACTTTGCAGTTAGCCATTTGCTCACGTGTACGTTCGATCGTAATTTTCCTTTTCCTACCATTACGTATGGTGATGTTTTTATCATTGGTCTTAATTTCAATATTTGAGGTAATATTCCATCTCTTTCTCGAGTTCATTGAACTTGAAGAACTACCCGAATTAGGTCTTGCTCTTTGTTCAACATCCGGTGTTGATCGATCACGTGAACTAGGTGATTCAATGATACGCTTATGGTGTGCTTTACTTCCTGATGTGGCTTTAAAACTATCATCTGATTGCCTCGAACTTCTACGACTCGACATTTGTCTTCTACGTTTAGGTTGTCGATCGCGCTTCATATGCATGAGCTCGTCGCCGTCATCATCATCGTCATCATCATCATCATCATCATCATCATCATCATCATCATCATCATCATAATCATCGTTGCTCTTATGGTCGGATGACTCTATATCTTCTATTCCTTTTACTATCGATTTAGATCGTTCAAGTTCTTTCATTATGGATTTCGATTGTTCGATTTCCTTCGCTGCTGATTTTGGTCTGTCATTTTCTTTGACCCCTGATTTTGATTTCGCCATTTCTCTGACAATTGATTTCGTGCGGTTGTGTTCTTTCACCGCTGACTTTGACTTGTCAAATTCTCTAACCCCTGATTTTGGTTTCTCAGGTTCTTTGACCGTTAATTTCGTGGTTTCGAACTCTTTCACGGTTGACTTTCGTCTTTCCTGATATTTTGCCGTTGACTTCGATTTTTCAGTTTCTTTGGCCGCTGATTTTGATTTTCCACCTTCTTCAACTGTCGATTTTGATCTTTCACTTTCTTCAACTACCGATTTTGATCTATCAAGTTCTTGTACAGTTAATCTGGGCTTGTTTGGGACTTCCACCGTTGATTTCGATCTCTCGGTCTCTGTGACTGGTAATTTTGATTTATCAAGCTCCTTCTGTGTTGACTTCGGGCGATCCACATCTTTAACTACTATTGGTGTTGGTTGTTCAATTGTTGACTTCGATCTACAGACTTCCTTTGCGGTAGATTTTGGTCTCCCATTTTTCCTTCCCGTTGATTTTGATCTTCCAAGCTCTTTTGTCGTAGACTTAGGTCGTTCGATTTCCTTGTCGGACAATTTTGGGGTTTCGGCTTCTACTAGATTCGATTTCGATACTGCAAGTTTTTCTACCGTCGATGGCGGCACCTCAAAATCGTCTCCTAGGGATTTGGATTGATTGGAATTGCTACCATGCACATTCACGGACGAGTGATCATTTATTGAATCTCCAATCACAAGATTATGACTAACGGAATCATCTAATTTATCTTCTTCTAAACTTCTTGAATCATGTTGTTTGATCATCGTCGTTGGTGTGGAATCTACTATCACAGATTTTTCAATCACAGGTACTGCATTATACTCCGATACCATATCAGAATTGACGAAAGTGGACACTAGCGGCAATGCAGTCATCTCGGTAGCTGTTTCTTCTACTGCAGTTGATGCGGTTTCCTGATTCTCATCATGTAAGTAATCTAATTCATGATGAGATACATTAGGGGAATCCCGCCAATCATTTAGAATTTCCCGCCGCACATCATGTCGTCCTATATCATCTTTTTTATCCTGGAACTTATCGTCACATCTTGGAGACATGCGTTCCATGTTATCATCGTGTCGTACGTCTAGATGTTGCCGCAAAGCAGATGCAGCAGTGTGTAATGCTTGCGCCTCATTATTTGCAACACCTGAAGATGCTGCCTGTATGTTGTTGGACCGTTCCATACTTCTTTCTGATATCTCATTACATCGGGTTGATTTGTCAACATCCTTTGCATCAACATATCGTATAGGTTCCAAAGTGGCCCATTCCCGCGCATCATGATTTTTCACATCGTTACAGTATTCATCAACGCTTTCTGGAACGGATCGCGGAGATGACGCTGACTGAGTGAAACTCACTATAGGTATTGTTAATCCAACTTCCGCCCTTCCCCTGACTAAGTCATTCCATCTCTTCGTTTTCTTCAGAGGTGCTTCACTGTCATCCACTGATGTCTCGCTTCTAACCCCTGGTTCTTTTTTATCCTGCTTTAAAAGTTTCTCACTTTTCTTTGATCTTTTCTGTTTCTTCTCTGGAGTTTCAGGGTTCGCGTATAAATCATTAATACGATTCTTAGCTACAGCATCTATCACTTCAAGTATATGATTGTTTGTTTCATTTGGACTTTGGCTGATGGGATTCTGTTGATACTTTTTACGCTGCTGTTTTCTTTTAGACGCTGATCTGGGAGATGAAGCTGATTCTGTATCTGCATTCGCAGGGAATGATGACCCATCTTTCGAATATTTTGAAGGGGATTTCGTTTTGAACTCAGTCGATTTAGACTTTCTCGCTGCCATTTCACGTTTTATACTTTGTTCCAATAACGATAGCCCCGTTGATCGCTCGATTCTGCTGGTAGATTGATCGGTCACATCCCAATTGCTTTCATCAGAGTAAATTGCATCATTCCGATCGGTATGTGGTAGAACATCTCTTGGTGATACAAAATGACTTGAGTCCATTTCGTCTGACGACTCATGATCACTTGAAGATGATTTTGACGCCTTCTTGGAGGTGGAGTGAGTAATTTTATCTTCATTTTCTATATGCAAATTTGGCACTGTTCCTTCATCATCACCCGCTGGACTTATAGATCTTCGCATCTCTACGTTCACCTTTGGTTTAAATTCTCGCGCAAGCATTTGGGATAATTTCACTGGTTTACGGTGTCCACTCTCAGAATTTTTATGTTGTGAAGGTAATTTATTCTTGTCACATGATGATTCACACGAAGAAAATTGTTTCTTGGTAACTGGCGATGCATCCCTTTTTGTTTGTTTACTTTTGTGCAAATCTTTTTGATTGAGAAAATATTTTCTTTTATTTGAAATTTTGCATGAATTTACGTCAAATTTTTTTGCACGTTTTTCATCACTTTTAACTGCAGATTTTTGAATTTTTCGGGCTTCTGATTTTTGACTATTCGAACCTTGTGATTTTAATGTGAATGATTCGGTTACTGGGGATGGTTTGACGTTACCAGTCTCAGCTAAGCGTGATACCATAACTCGTGGTTCTTTCACTTTGGATGTTTTGTCACTCTGTCTAGATGATGAATGCAACTTAGTTTTGGGTATAGACAGTTCACACAACGTATCAACATTTTGATTCACTGGCCATTCATCAGTTTGTAGCATTTTATATAGTTGCATTTTTTCGTTCATCAATTGTTGGATGGCAATATCAATCTCTCGCATTCTCGACATAACATCATCTTTGGTCGTTGGTTTAGAAACTAAACTTGCAATATTTGCGGCAATTGCCTCTTCAACCCTTTCCAAGGTTAATTTGTGCTTGTTCCGATCATGATCATGCTTCTTGTGTTTTTTATGATCAAGTGAAGGCGTCGAACATTTGCTGCTGGAACTTTTTCTTGAAGAATAATGATCTCGGTCACGACGTTTATGACGGGACTTTTCTTGTGTTGTGCCTACAGTAAATGAAATTTCACGTTGTGTTCTATCTTGCTCGATAGATCGTGCTTCAGACGAACTCCTTTCACTTTCATCGCGACCAGATGAATTTGTTTCGATAATCCGTGTCGTGGATGTGGGTGACTCAATCACTGGTTGATTAGAGGCGTTCGATAGTTTATTCCTGCTGGAATCATCAACATCGTAATCCGAAGTTTTGACATATTCTACTTTCTCACTCGTTGCACAATTTTCTTTTGTTGGCCCAACGTTACTCACAATTGTTTTTACTTCTAATCGATGATCCTGATTTTCTTCCGCGTCGGTTTTTGTGTTGTTATTACTGATTCTTATATCATTGGCTGCAATCACCCCATTACTATCGCCATTCTCTCTGCCTTCGTTGGAGTTCGACGATACTTCGAGAATAGGTGATGGTAATCGCTCGGGCGATGTTCCTTCAACAACTTTGATGAGTTCTTTGCCATGGATTGATGAGCTATGAACAATATTCTCATCGAGTGATAACGATGTGGTCAAAGACGGTGGTTTTGGCAGACAAGGATTTTCTAATGAGGTATTGACGAAGCAGCCCGACACTTCTCCATCTTGAGCAAATGTGTTATCCGTCGGTATAACGTCACCTAAAGTATCATCTTGTGACGTTTCTTCGAGTTGATGATTATCATAGATGGATTCTGCCATGACATCATTATCACCTAAGACACCATATTCAATTGGCTCAGGTGTAGGCGATTTGGTATTCGAAAAAGTTATCGGATCATCGAGAAAAGAATTTCTCGGTTCTTCCATGGACAATACACGATCATGTAAAACAACTGATTGGTCAGAATATTCTTTGTAGCAATCATCTGGCGGTGAAACATGATCAGAGAGGGGAATTTCGTCATTTTGTGGCAACTCGTCGTCTTTACCGTTGTCAGGGATTAAATCGTCTTCCGCGTGATGTGTACGCCCATCCCAATTGTTCATTTCATCCTCAATGGTGGTGAGTTTACCATCTTCCTTCTCCGATGCTATCAAAATCACATCTTTTCTCAATAAATTGACCATGGTATCTTGTTGCTCTGATAAGAGAACAGTGTTCGATACAGATGTTCGTGAAATGTCTTTCTGAGCGGATAATGTTGATCCATCCATTGATATGTCAGATAAATCGTCAAGGGTCATTTGATCAAAATTTTGGGGTTTTTCGCGTTCGACATGGAAGAGCGGATATGTGCTTGATATTGTGGTATCCACATGAGATAACTCTACAGGCTCCAGTAAGTCTGTTGGAGTAGATTCCGAGATAACTGTCAATGATTCTCGTGAATTTATTAATTCTGCTGTTACTGTAGATACTGTTAATAATGACTGGATATCCGTTTCAGAAATGATGGATGTTGACGGAAGCGACGGTGCATCGCTTAAATCATTATCAAGTATATCTGAAATGATAGCTGATGATTCCATAACTCCAGACAAATTGTCGGCAGTATCCAGATTTTTCTCCAACTCATCATTGTTTACAGGAATATTTTTCATCAGCTTTGGTGAGATTCTTAAACTGTTAACGTCCGATACATGCTCAGTTGTGGAGATCCTATCGTCAGGATGTGTTAACTCACTGGGAATTTCATATGTATCATTCGGTCTCACTATTTCTTCATCTTCAACAATTGTCCGTACTTGTGGAGTTATTTGTACCAACATTCGCTCTTGAGCGACGGTATCTGGTAAACCATCGCTTATTAATCCTTTCGTCATTTTGAAATAATGTGAAAATGTTGAAATCACGTCTAGATTTCCCGTAATACCGATTTTCTCGTTTATTGGATCTAATTGATCACCCGAAGATTGTTCAAAATTAATATGCTCTGGGGTTTTGGTTGATTCAATTGTCTCCAATAATTTTTCAGCGGCCATTGCAAAATCATTGCTCTGCAGCGAATGCTCCTTTGTTTCCGGCAACATTTGTACTATACCCACCACATCAGTTCCAATATTTTCAGATGGATTTATATCTCGGTGACTGTCCTTTCCATCATGAGTTGAAATATTCACTGGTGATAGTGGATTATTAATCGCCACTTCAATATTATCCGCGGTTTTGATTAGATCTTCAATTTTTTCCCTTGTTTCAGTCAGAGGTGAGAGATTTTTTCGTCGATCACGCGCTGCCGGTGTCACTTTTTTCCTTGTTCCATTATCTATATGAACGGATGTAGTTGTCAGCGGTGCTACAACTTTTTGTGGCCGTTTTTTTACTTTTTCTCGCAGTTTCAATTCTTTGCCCCCTTCCGATTTAATGTTGATGAATTTATTTTCGATTGTTTTCACATCACTCACTGAACAATTTGTATCGAATGAATTCGTCGTAAGAGCAGTTTTCGGAAGTGGTATTAGATTTAATTCATCAATATTTCCTTCTGGTGGCATACTCATCACTTTTGAATGAATATTTTTCAGTTTCTTTGTCTTTGGACTTCCGGCAGCTGTGGGTGGTGTACTTATTGCATCGAAATTGGGCTGGTCAATACTATTCGATTTGATGTTGGTGCCGGACATTCCTGATGCATCAACACACCTCAGTACGTCATCAACAGGTAGTGGTTGTTCTTTCACTGGTAGCCTAAGTAAATTTTGCGTGAGCTGCGTTGGATTCACTACCAAATTCTTCATTTTTTCTTCCTCTTTAAGCTTACGCTGGAGGGCTCGTTGTTGATATGCTTTTATGTCTAATTTTTTCGGACCCGCTTGTGTCATTGTCCCGGACATTGTAGTTACTGAGGGTGTATTTGTTGATGGTGGGGTTCGTGGTTCGGAGATTGCTTGATTTTCCGATGTAGATGATACTGGTTCTATTATTTTCGGTTCCATTAGTGTCGGCTCTATCAATTTTGTATCGATGTTCGGAGTCGTTTTAATCGCCTCCGGCATTTGCTTCAGTTGTGCTTTAGTTTTCGGTTGAAGGATCGGTGATTGCGGTGTTGTACTACATGGAAGCGATACAGCAGTAACTGTTCTCAATGGTGATGTGGCAGTAGACGTCAGAGCAGCTTTAATGACACCCGATACTGGCGTATTTGCATTAGCGATACTTGTGTTTACAACTGTGACAATTAAAGACGGTGAATTCTTGATGGGGTTTGATTTGAATGCTGATGTAATTAGAGCTGGTGTTGAACTGATAGTGGGTACGATTGTCGTCATAACACTGGTTGATGCGATTCCAGAAGTGCTTGTCGTTGGTTCGGATCCCACAGATCTATTCATCAATGTCGAGTTCATACATTCGGTTGGAATTTTAGTTGTAGGAACTGTTGATCGTCGGGGTTGAGCAGTAGATTTCGATACTTCTTCGATTATTTTTGGTTGTTGATGATATTCTACTTCTCGTTTAATCTCATCGTTAGCTAATAATCGTAATGGGAGTTCTTCTCTTTCCATTGCGTCATCACCAGAGTGGGATAAACGGTGAGTCTTGCGCCGCTTTTTCTTTCTTGGTTTCTTCTTTTTACCTTTTTTCTCTTTTTTTCGTTTGTCACGTTTCTTTGAGCGTGACTTACGCGACTTATGCTTGGCACTCTTTTCTTTGCGATGTTTTTCAATTTCTGCTGCCACTTCATCTCTTATCTCCTCATTTATCGTTTTTCTCTTTGCCATTTTTTCACGTTGTTTTATGAATTTCAAGACTTTTGTTACATCAAGAAGTGACGGTTCGACATCACTATTCGAACCTGAGCTACTCGATGTACTTGTATCACTATGACATTGACTATCACTCCCAGCATCATCAATCTCCATGTGATTTGGTGAATTCTGAGACAGCACACGGGATTGTGGATAGGATTCATATATAGCCTCATCAATGTGTGCAGAATGGGGTACAACTTCACGGTCGTTTATACCAATTTTCCGTGATCGTGCAGCCGCTATTTTTCTATACTCTCCTTCATAAGATGGATGAGGAACGGATTCATCATAATGACTTTCATATTCTTCTTTTGTTACATTACGACATACATCCTCATCATCAGCCTCTTTTCTTCGCCACATATTGTCACTCGTATCACTACGTGTTATTCCATGCCGCAAGGTTTTGCGTGTTTGTGTTTCATGTGCTGCTATATCAACTGTGGAATCTACGATACTTGCTTTTGGAGGTGAAGACGTAGTTGCTGATTTGGAAACACCAGCGATAGTATGATTTTCCGGCTCCATAGCCTGACGTCCCATACGCGCAACATTCAGTGTCTCCATTCTTGGGAGTGTTATCGACGTGGTTGTTGTAGATGTTGTTGTGGTTGTGGGTGTTGTGGATGTTGTTGTTGTCATGTCCGTCAAAAGTATTCTTTTGATGACAACTGTGGGAGTTTTATTTACCGGTAAAGGTGGAGTTGTACTTTTTATACGCTCTGATGATGTTTTAATGGTTTTTGCAGAACTTACTCCGGCTTCGATTAATTCATCGAGTTCATCTATATCCAGTTCATCGTCAGCCCCTGTTGACGACAACGAAGCCGCTGATGACAGCTTCACTTGGTTTGTGTTGCGTTGCATGTTTGCATCATCAACTTGGCCGCGTTTTATTTTTGATCGTACACATGTGGCAGCTGTAAGTACTGTGCTTGATGTACTTTTTACTGTGTCTTTACTCACTCTAATATCGATCTTCTGTGACTTCGACATGTCATGAGTGGCTATAGCAGGTGTGTTTGTTCTAACGAAACGCGACGACTCACTTGTTTTTTTCGGATCGATCTTGGTTGATGTTGAGGCGGATGGTTCGACCGGTTCTACTTTTTTTTCGCTATTGTTAATACTGAACGCTTCAGTAGCAGGCGATGAATCTAAATGTAACACAGCACTGAGTTGGTGTATGAAATTAGTTGGTAGATCCGTTATGTCCACAGTTGCTGCTGGATCAAGTATAGCTTGTAATTGAGTCATAAAATCTTCATTGTCGTAAGTACTAGTTTTCATTTTTTCATCTTCATGGTTACGCATTTCCAAGGATAATGATGATTTCTTTTCTTTAACGAGATGTTGCATTGCAATGTCAAATTTACGTAAACTCGAATTATTTATCATATTTTGAATATCATTTTTACTCATTTTTAAGAAACGGCCAATTACTCTGTCTTTCCATGTTGACTCTGTCAACAGCCTCGGTGCCGCAATCTTGTTTGATGATTTATTTGAGTATGATGGTTGAGCTTGTGTATCACTGAATTGTTCACTAATAATTGTTATCTCATCGCTATTAGTTTTTTGTGGTTTTCGTGATCCAGTTAGGCTTGAATTTTGTTCGCTTTTCGGACCATTATTAATTAACAAAGTTTGTTCGTCACGGCTTTTCTTACATTCCCGCTGATTTTTGTCACACGTGCGATTCAAGTCTGTGGTTTCACGATGAGTATTCTTGTCATTCTTATCATCACGCATCAATAATTTTTCTGGCCCTTTCGTTCTCTCCGACACTTTACTCTTGCCGGACTCTTTAAGCCATTCAGACTCTCTAGTCCTTTCGGGATTTTTGGTTTTTCGAGGCTCTTTAATCTGTCCAGTCTCTTTGGTTTGTTCGGATTCCTTATAAATCTCAGTTTCTTTATTTTTTTTCGCTCGCAGGTCACGTCTGGATTTCTCATTTTTCGCAATTTGTGACTTGATAACAGAAAGTGGTGTCGACCGTTGCCATTTGCTCCGAGGCAGTGTCTGACTTTCCTCGGTCGATTCATCTAACCATACGCCCTCATTCTTATTCAATATTTTGCACCTTGAATTTAAATTGAACACAACTTTGCGGCGACTCGAAAAATCCGCCTTTAGTTCATGTGGTATTTCAACTACATTCGATGCCGTAACATCAGCATCTTTATTTTTTTTCTCTGAATCTGCAGTGGCTTCCAATTGTGCACCAAACATTCCTTGTTTCACTTTTTTTGTTCTTGAATTTTTTTTGACGCCCTTGTGTTTTTCGGTCGGTATGGTCATTGGCATTACTGGAGGTAAATCTGGAAACGTTGGGAATTCGATATCTTCTTCCTCGGGTCCATTATCGTCATTTCCCATCACCATACATTGCTTGGCGAATTCCATTGCTTCTTTTAGTTCATAAAGAACATCATCGTCGTCATTGATATTTGTAGCGCAGACGTCTTGTAGAATAAGCGATCGGATTGATGAAGAATTCGATAAAGCTAGCGGTGGCGCCACTACAGCTTGTGAAGTTGCATAATCGAGAGAAGGGATGGCTGGCGGATATGCCAGTGAGACACCAGAATCATAAGATGTTAGAGGAACATAATTCTGATGGCCCATTATGTAGCTGGACATGGGTGCGGCAATGTTCATCGATGCATTGACAACAGGAGCTGTTGAAATAATGGGTGATATTGCAGCATGCTGAGTATTGAATGTTGAAGATTGATGAAATGTGTCACAAGGGCTTGAATTACTTGACGGACGTATAATCGAATCAAATTCAGGTACGATAGCATTCAAACATGATTCGGTTGATTCATATGATGGCGGTGGCAAAGTCGGTGGTAATGGTGGTGGTTGGAGTATATCAAGTTGGGAATAATCTTGATTAATAATTGTGGGCCCACTGTATTGTGAGTTATTGTCCTGGCTATGATTTGATGAAGTAGAAAATAATTCGATAGTTTTTACGGATTCATTGTTCAGTTTGGATGTGTCCTCCGTTTTTTCTCTATCAACGATCGACAATAGTGGTGGCTTATTTTTCGACACTCCAACTTGCTTTTGTAGATATTCAATTAGATTTAATTCTTTTGTTTTTGGAAGATTGTGGACGGTGGAATAAGCTAGAAATGGTATTTGTAGTGTTGAATCTTCACTCGGCGCAGTAATGTCGGATGTCATCTGATTATTCTCAGACACATTTGATGACTGCATTATTGATGAGTTTGTTGCCGCCAAATCAGGTACTTCTGCGTCCATGATTTCAATATTATTTGACGGGATGGCAATAGTTACTGCGAAATTATATGAGTCATCAGTGATCATTGTTTGCGCAGATTCATCATTTGTAGAAGAGTATTTTTCGACTACAACTCTTTGGGGTATTGTACTCGAACTTCCAGTTATCAACTCATTGAAACTTTCTCTTATGCCATGAACATCTGGATCCACTGAATTATGAAAAGCTTCTTCTGTACAACTTGTCTCCATAATTTGTCTATCAATACCCTCATCGCCTTTATCACTTATATCTACTTTACTTGTAGGTATTACAATTATATTTGTATTAACACTCTCGCTATCCTGAAATCTCTCATACGCTGTCGTTGTTGCATTTGATTCATCTTTGTTCTCCCCTTGCACACAATCAATTAGCTTCATTGGAAATATTGTATGTTCCTCATTCAATGCACAACTATTTTCCAGATTGTTTGGGGTAGCATGCAATTTAGGTGAACCATGCCTCGACCGTGGCAATAACTTCGTAATATCCGACTCATCAGTGTGATGTGGCGATTGTAAGAATGTATTATTATCTCCCCAAGTAGTAGCCTCGATATCATCATTCGTAGCAGAAGACAATAATTTTCGCTTCAATTCATCAGCTGCTTCTGTTATCTTCTGCTGTCGTTCTTCCTCCGATCCCAATAGTGGTACCGTTGGCTCCTCTGAAGGTAAGTTTTTGTCTTGTTGATCATATAAATTCTCTCTGAATGGCGCTGAATAGTAGGGCGAGAAAAAATTTTGTGATCCTCTCTGATTTGAAAACCTGTAATCGCCACGTAAGAAATATCCACGACCACCACGGTTGTGGTATTGCTGTGAATCATTGCGGTATTGGAATCTTAATGATCCATTATTTTGGTAATGTTCACTGCGGTTTCGTGACCATGGGGCCTGATTGTGTGGTGATGACGATGATGGGGATGGCTGTTGGTTGTTTGATGCTTGATCCCATCGTGTGAATGTTCTCGGACCGGACCAATTTTCATTTTGAGACCGGCCACTTCGTCGGGGCGATGACGTAGAACTTTCAAAATTTTCGCGTGAATAACTCCGGTTGTGTTCTTTATCCCCTCTCGATCTTCCACTACTTCTGCCTGCATCATCACGTCCACGAGATCTTGAATTATTATAGCGTGCTCCGTGTTGTCCGAAGCTCCTTCCGCGGAAACCACCGCCACTCATCGCATATTAGTGTAACCTTTATACATCGAGTCGTGAAATCTATTCAGTAGACTCATTATATTTCGACGCAATTCTTGCGAGGCGCCAATTCAAATGTACCTACGACAAATGAAAAAGATATTAATGCTCTAATTTCGCTGGTCATATAAAAAATGATACAGGTTACACACAGAGTAACACAGGAAAACATTTCAATCATCACCATCCAATTGCATCAATGTTATTCTACATGTCACCATAGTAGTATGTACTTGTAAACATAGGAATCAATTTTGCAAATAATTTGATTCAATATTCGTGTTATTCACACGTCACAGATGAATGGATAATGAGTCTCGTCTGTATTAGTGTAATATATTTATGCCCCAAATAGATGCTTTAGATTGACAATTATTAGGGACAAAGCATATATATCAGCTTTGTGATGAAAATCCGAAACGAGAAAGAATAAATATTTGTTTTCAATGACTTTACTTACTTGACAGAAGAAAAAAGAACACTTCTTTCTCCTTCATCAATTGCCAGGCGTTTATTCCATCAAAATATCACAAGTGGCTCTCCAATGCGAGCGTAACGAAATTTCTCATACATTCCCATTACATGGAGTTTGCATATCTATGGTTTCTTGTAGCACACGCAACGCCACGCAAAATGAATCTATCAGATCACAGATGGAGAATGAAACTGTTATACACAAAAATAAACTTATTATATATGAAAATTTCGTCTCTAATATTTACAATCGATTCTATAATTGAATACGTAGCTGCGACCATTTGTGTACTTGATTTCCATCAGCCATATGAATTTGACGTTATCAAACGTTTTACATATACGTGAACAAGCACACAGCGCATACACACACACACCCCACACCTACACAAGCACACACATACGCAATACTATATAACCTCTAAATTGCAAAAAGGTAACGATTGTATTTTGCAATGAAATGATGAACAAACTGTTGCAATGCAGTAACAATAAATGGTCAATATTTTTTTTCAAAAATCACATAAAACTGGGTAATTATTTTTAGCACGAGAATCATCGATACAATGTACGTACATATGTACGCACGTACGTATGTACTCACCAGTGATCAATTGATTCAGTATACCACAGCATACGAGCAACACGTTAGCTCACTCATTTCTTTCGTCCGTACAATATATTTGACAATATATACCCCGCGCCATTTAACTATCCAACTGTATTTCTTTCTATATATATATATGTATATGTATATACATAATATGAGTATATGCATATGTGTATGCATGCACTCGTAGATATATTTTTGTATGGGTAAAATCAAAATTGTGTTACGACTTTTATTTGACTCTTGAGTGTTACCACAAAATCATTGAATACACAAACTTGGGAAAGGCAATGCACAAAATTATCTTATCATTTGTAGTATAGTTTTTTACATTTTTATTCCCATATTTTCACTGATGGCAGGGAATATTTATTTTTTCTTTTCTTTTGAAGAATCGATCAGTGGCGCTGTATGGATCATTTCGAATGAATGTCTGTTTCTCGAATTATTGTTTTTTTTTTTCACGTTGCATAACATGTCTGAATATGTGGTGATGGTAGAGAGACATCAATACTTACTGTTGTTAAAGAACATTTTAGACAGAGTGAGCTAGTATCTGTATTATAGATAGGTCAGTCGAAGAATTTAAAAAAGAACTTGATGTATCTTCAAATAGATGGCAGTGTATGGAATAATTGACTAGTAGTGACCTCTACGTTTATATTTTAGCACGATAAATTCAAATATGAAATGAATCTAGAATATATTAGACTATGTGTGATGAATTTAACATTAGGAGTGGCTCACTAAGCGAGTGGTATTTATCTTTACTAACAAATATGCCAACCACATAACATCGGAATAAAATAATATCATAACAGAACAGAACACAAAAAAAAATTCTAATAATTCTTTCATCTCATTTGAGTTTGGATATGAAAGTATGTAAACTATCAAGAGTAATATATACAAGATTGTAATGTTTCACACAATGCACATGTGAAAGATAAAACTAACATCAAGTGACCATCTATTTGCATATCAATGATCGAAACAACACAACGACAAATGTTTAACTGAATATATGTGAACTTTGTATCTGATGTGAATTGGGTATACGTCAAAAGCTCAATGTACGTCTACGCGACATTGCAGACATAAACGTGAGAGTTCGTTATCTACAACGAAACGTGGACTAAAGTCTCCAAAGTGGTACGCATTGTCGTATGAGGCGGAAAAAGATAGAAGGGTACCACACCCGGTCGCAAATCACCCAGATCTCCTACACGTTTCCTTTGTTTCCCGACTGAAGATACAGCCGTATGTTGTGCGCGGGGCCATCGCTAGACGTCCATTAGACGCAGAAACGAGGCTTTCAGGCGCGTCCTGAACAAGTTCAACCAGATCCGCAAGCAAGAGTGGTGAGCGAGAAATGTGATGTGAGAAAGAAGAACGCGAACGCGGGACCTCTTGCTTGAACGAAACGGTGCCGAGGGCGCGGCGAGGAGGAAATAGGTGGGAGAGTGAGCGAGAGCAAGGAAGAAAAAGCGAGAAGAGAAGCGAGAGAAACAGCAAGGGTCAGAATGGGCCGCGCGTTTAGCCGAGGTCGCCTCCGGGCTCCAGACCATTAACAAGGAGCGCAGCAATTTATGGACGGGCTCTCCTCATTTCCACTTTATTATTATTTTCTCATCTCATAGATGGTATTTCACGTTGCTTTAGTCCCGTCTCATCTTCAAATTAATACACGAGCTGGGGTATGAACACAGAGTGAAGGGGGCGACAGAGGCCAGCGACTCCGATTGGATCCCAATAATATACTTCTGGGTAAATTTTTTCACAGATAATTAGAAAAATTTCATCACGAGTTCTCTAATATTCAGGTTAAGTGATATTAAATTCTCTTGTTTATGTTTTTTATCCTGTCTGTCTTATCATGTGAAGAGAAAAAGTATAACGAAATACTATTCATAACTGACATTACTCTTCCTATATATAAATGTTTGATTGTAAGTTGTTGATATATTTGTCAGTTTGTGCACTGTGATAAGTGGCGATCAATTGAGTACTTTGTACAAATACACTAATTCACTCAGGTATAATGAGTGTGCACTTGCGAGCAAAATGCAACAATATATGAATTTGGACCAACAAGTTTTCTCTTCCAATTTATACAAGTTGTGATTATACAAAAAATTTTGCCCTCAGTCTATACATAATATCAATTACAATGCAATTCTCTCAGTTTTCAATCTGATCGTAGTTATTCTTATGAATTAGTTGTTCGTTGTTTGAAGGATTCGCCAAAATTTCCGGTAGAAGAATAAAAATACCATTCCTTCACACTGTCATGCAAAATGATCTTTGATATATTAACATTTTTCGATCAACGCCGTGTTTTTACTGCCAGACAATAAAGGCGCAAAAATTTCACCATTGCTTTTCTCACACCCCTCATAATACTCACCATTCACCTCTTACATATATATACATATACAGATACTCGATTATTTTATTTGGAATTATTTTTTTGACTCCCACTCTCACACTGTGGACATTCCTCCATGAGCTTGATGTTAATTAACGAGAGCGCCCATTGGTGCATAGGCTGTTGTTACGAAAATTAGCATGAGCGATCGGACGTGGCTAGTAGGTAATCGTTTCGTGGCCATCATGATTGGGCGGCTGTTGTGAACCCATCTAGCTCATGCCACCAATCCTATAACAGTCAAGTGCATCCTATTGGTTGAAAAAATCCTTATTCATTTGCATAAAGCCTAAATAAATTTTTATATATAGAAAAAAATTAAAATACTAAGAATTTTCCATGTTTCTGAGATTGCTAATCATTTTTATTCTTCATTATATCGCAATGAAGATCTTGATATGAGAATTATTTCACTCGATTTCTTGATACTCATGTGTTATTTAAATTGAGATTACGAATATAAAGTGTTGCTAAAATTGAGCAGATATAATCGTATGGAATGAAAGAAATCAATGAAAGAATTGGGAATGAATGTGAATAGAAAAATTTGTATGTGTATTCATATTGGTACAGTACATGGATATGTACTGGTGGTTCGCTGGTTGGTTGGACCTTTGACGTTTGACACAACGCAAAGTGACAGCGGACTTGTTCAACATGGATTGTGGCGAACGAGCATGTGGGCCCCACAGTTTATAACGTGCAACCTGTCTTTCGGAGCCTGTGTGTTTATTCCAAGATGAACAATTAGTTCATATGATTCACACACACACACACAACTGTATGTATATACAGTTGATTGGAAGGAATTGATAGCTCGAACACTTCCCAAAAAAAAAATATTTATTTTCGAATTTATCATGGGATATATTCATACTCCGATCATATTTAATGTGGTATTTTCCGTATTAATGTGGGCTCATCAGATTCATCATCTCCACATCGTAAAAAATAATTCAATCGTGGGATATTTCACACAAAGGGATATTTCCATTTACATTTAAGAAGATGATTGTGTATTCCTGTTGCTTTGTTGTAGAGTGCACTTCAGAACAATTTCCCCCATTCAAGCCTCACGTGAAAAAAAAAAAAGCGAAGAAAAGAATAGGAAATCTTACTTGATAATATCCACTCTATTATATCATAATATCAGAATGAAAAATGGATTTTATAAACAAGACGTCTCTTTCTGTAAATATATATATATATATATGTACATAAATACTCTCACCTCTCTGGAATTCCAAATGGTTTTTCGAAAGAAATGACAATGATGTTCCGTTGTCCATCTGTCAGTTGATTTCAAGATCTCCACCCAATCTCTCTTTCAGTGATGCCGTTCGTATGTGTCAGGGATCAATCCTTCTAAACTCTCTTTCCCTCTGAATTCATCGCGACGATCGAAGTGCTGCGCGCCATATACACACACGCTTACTTGAGATTGAGTGAAGGAGTGAGAAGAGAAAAATGAGAGATCAAGATAAAGAAGAGAAAGAAAAGAACACGATGGAATGGAAGAGAATATAAAGAATCAGAGGCGGTGTGTGTTTGACGATGTGAGCGAGCCGTTGAAATCCGGCTTCTGACAGCGCAACTCTGTCTAGGCTTATCGCTCTCATGGGACTTTTGCGTTTTGTGAGCTCACGCGCGTGCATGCATGTATTACAAGCTCTAGCAGGTTTATAAATACCATTCCCGCAGCGAACATACAATCATCAATCGCATATCCTGTATGGAAAGATTGATTGTTTGTTAATAATTTTCAATTATTCTTTTCATCATTATTTTGGTGACAGATTGATACCGAGGGAGTATGAAAATGATAAAAAATTAGGAGTTAAATTGAATTGAATTTAAAAAGTAATGAGGGGCATGAGGAAAAGATGTAAATAGTAGCAAGGTCAGATTGATTCTTGTCACATTCTTGTCACCTGGGACAGCGTGCCACGTCAATCTTTTTGTCGCTATACACACACACACTTCTCTTTCATTCTTTTATATCGTCCTTGTATGGGTGTATATCTGGGTCTTGTGAAGTTCTTGAATCTTTTCTTTCTGCGCGTTGCTTCGTTGTTGTCGTTGTCATCACGTTTAGATGTATATACGTATATATATACCGTATACTGCAACCAACCGAACGTTTTGGACGGGTGGATGGTGGATGGTGGGACAGGTTGCGACAGGTGTGTGGGGATGCGTCAAGGAGAAATATAACCAGCACTGACGTCGGGCGAGCAGCCTCATTAGCTCACGGCAATTCTCGAATGTGTAACTTTGTTTTTCTGGTCACAAAATCGCGCAGCTTCATTTACTTAATTCGTTCTTTTTTATGGCGTTTGGTACTACGATTTAATTTCTTATTTTGAATATATGGATTCTTTCTCTGCTCTTTTTAATTTCTTGCTGGCATCAAATATAACATTAAATAAATGATTGTACGCTCATGTAATGTGCAAACATAAATACTCACCAGATCAATTCTGATGGACATTTGACATTGTGTGAAATGCTGTTGGCAATTGTTGAGCTTCGCACAAGTAGCAAATACATGATCTTATAGAAAGAGGTATAAATCAATGGTGGCCGCAAGGAGTGGCATGGTGCGCGGGTGCAACGCCGGCTGAAGACAGCCAACGTTTAACTATAAATATATATAAATAGTAGCAGCAAAGTTCCGGTTAGACAGAGACGTTCAAAGTAGTCTCTCTGCCACACTGACTTTCTAAAACTCTTACATTCATCTTGTGCACTTCCGACAGCGAGGTGAGGAAGCTAATCGTCCAGACTGCTGAATCAATGCGTCATCGAGAAACACTGTAAAAGGATTATAAAGTAGTCCTGATTCCTATTCACACATAGATATATATTTCATATACATATCAAACCTCGTACGTATAAATTCACCACTCATTGATAACATTTAACATTATTTGAATAGTATTCTATTTCCGGGTCTCAGTACTCATAATGATTTCACTCATCATATATGAAAATAGATACAGCGAAATTTTTATATTGAAAATCATTACGTTTCTGTATTAGAGAGAATAGAGAGAATGAAGAAAGAAGAACACACGTGCGGTTCCAATTCATTGTTTCCTACCATCGATCAATCTTTATAAAAGTGTGTTGCTCCGGTAAAAGCTATGTATACTTCTACACATATACAGAGAGACGGCCACAGAGAGGAAAATTAATTGACACGGACGAGGAACGAGCTGGACAAAACAGTCGGTGGATTGTATAGACTCTATCCAATATATATATAGATCAGCAACAGGGCTTCATTCTGGCACGATATAAAAAAGTTTCCTCACCCCCGGCAACCTTTCTACATATTGAACCTATATGTACATACATATATATCTACTGAGATAGGATGAAACGGAGAAAGACAACAAGAGACCAGATAAGACGGATGCCCGGCGACGTTCACCCTGTATATAGAGGCGGAGTTGGGGGACTTTACGTTATTCGCCTTCGCCGCCCTTGTTGTCATTGGTTATCCTGAGCATTATATAAACCCTTTCCTCATCGACATATTCTTCTCTTCTTCTTATTCGTCTTTGGTGTTCTCTTTCCGTCACACGCGCGCACACTTGTCGCTTCCTTTTTTTTCCTCCACTGTTACAACAAATGCCTTGGGCTTTTATGTATCTCGAGATATATTATAAGATACTTATATGCGCTGATGAGAGTGCGTATAGTACCTCATTCACCATTGTCTGCTAACCTAGTTCTCTTTTAACTTGAGCATTTCCTTTTCCTTATGGCAATATTCGAATATTCCTTATCGACTTCTCTTCATTTATAATCATAAATTACATTAAATTCCTGTTCTGCCAATTGATTAACTGAAATAGACGATACGTTTCTTGCTCTATTCATGACGATTGAAGTGAGAACAAGAGTTTATCATAGTAACGATGTGGGTTTGGCATGAAACAATTAGATGTAATGCATTAGATTAATGATGAGATTAATGAAGACGGGGCAGTAGAAAAAGATGAAACAGATCGTTTGTATATTTTTAAAAAGGGGAAAGGAAAAGTAGAATGAGAGGGAATGAGTGGTGATTGTGTGTCTGGTGTGAGTCTCTAGACGGTCCCACTCCAAATAACACGTTTTCTTTCAATTTAACTTTACTACTGTTAAATTGCACTGCAATAATGGCAGCCGTACTTTGGTCGGGGTGGATACTTCAGGCATTTAGCTGGTGCGCGTGTAATGACGGTAATCCGTCCTGGTTCTCTTATATATACATATACAAGCGCACTCAAGCTTTCCAACGCCGTATCCTTGCGGTTTGTGCGGTTTATTCCCACTAGTGCACGCCCTTCGCATCTACGCTCGACCTTGTCAGCCACGCATTCCTGAATTGTAATAATCCATCTGATCTTACTGAGCATTGGGCTATATTCCACATTGGACATGAGAACGTGCGCGTGTCTAACGCGCAAACATTCCAACGCCTTTATATATGTACAGATGAATGGTAAACGCTTGCGTTTTAGAAACGCATATGTATAACATCAGTTAGTTTGTATACTTTAGGTTTATATGAGATAAAACCACAAAATGATGGATGATTAAACAAAAGCAACTGTTATTGGAGAAAAAATATTGTTCAATGTAATGAGTGAGACATTGCGATATATTTCCGTTGAACAAAACTTTTATCTTTTAGATTTACTATTGCTCCTTGCAGAATTTTATTTGACGCAGACATAAATGATAATCTTGTTTGGTAGAACTAATTTTCATTCCTACCAAATGAGTCGAATAATTACTGCAAGCGAATTAATCACATTTCATTTCCATAAAATGCCATTAATTCTCCAATGATATTCTTATGTACACGCATATACCATAAAAATAACAATATTCGTCCACATTTTCGAATAATTCATTTTTCTTCCCATCAAGGAAACATTTTTTCATTAATTAATATTAGTTGCTGGAAGAAATGGAAAAACGGGATGGAAGAGAAAGAATAGAATGAATGAATAAAAGCATGAAGAAAAAGTGGTTATTAATTCGTGAGTAGGTCCTTTTTAATTCGCCCCCTGTGGGTATATAACCGCGCGCGGTCGTACCGCCTTATACGAAGCCCGTCATCGCCAATCAATATGTTAACGAGCGATTTTGGGCTCCGACCATATGCATATAAAAGACAGAAAGAAAGAGAAAGAAAAAATGAAATGATCGCCGCGAGATTTTATATATATATCGAGAGAGTAGTCATCAGCCTCCATGTCTTCTTTCTTTTACTCGTTATATCTTCAGCGCGGCATGCAGTCGCATCCTACCCACCATAGGTATATTCCCTGGTATGCATATGTACGTTGCGCAGGGTCGCTCCTTTTGAATGTGCGCCGGCCAATTAAAATAATTAGCGACAACGAGGAACGAAGGAGAAATTCAAAGCGCGATTATAGATATATACGAACGCGCACACCGCAATGGTTACATACAGCAACGTGTGCAGTAGATGCAGAAAGAATAAACAAAAGAATGAGAAGGTGTATATACATCAGTAAAGAGAAAGAAAAAGGTTGAGTAAGAGCAAGGATGAAGTAGAGTGAAAGAGAGCAACTGCAAGATTATATATTTACAAGGGGGCTGATTTAATAACCGCGAGTTGAGAAATGTCGTTCAAGGAACTGCACGTACTCTTAACCAACCACTAGAGTTTGCGCATCCATCTTTATTTCTCTCAACTCCCCTCCAGACACTCCATGCCAATTGTGAGAACGATTTGGAAGTGATCAAGATTAAATCTCATTGACGAGTTGTGCATATACAACGATGAGATAACCCGTATTGGACGGGCTATGTAGTCAGGTGATTATTTCACTTTAATGATTCCAATTATATATTCAAAGAAATGCGGACAAGTAGCAAAACAAAGCACAACAAGAAAATCAAGAAGACAGAATAAAAAAAGTAAATAAAAAATGAAAGAATATATAAATATATAAGTGCGCAGATAGAAAGGCTTCAAGGCTATTTAATGGAATTGGTTCAACATTGTACAGGTAAAATAATAAATCTCCCATGTAGAGAGATACCTTGGGACACAGAAGAGACGTAAATAAACGTTGACGTACGAATGATACTCCTGTTAAGACATGGGCGACGCCCGTCGGAGGCAAAACACAGAACGTTAAAGCAGAGAAGTTGAGCGTGTGTCCTCATTGGCGTGTTTATAAACGCCGGTGCACGGGCATTATACATATATATATTATACATGCTCGTATCAAAGTATGTATATCTATATAGTGTGTATTGGAGCGCAAGGTAGAAGGCAAGAGAGCGAGAAGTGAATAAGCGAGATAGAGTAGAGAGACGGGATGTGGATAGTGACTCCTGGGGGCCAGTGAAAAATGTCCGCGGCGTTGGCGTTCGTTAGCGTGCTTCCGACTTGTCAAAGGTAGGCTTCGTTCCGTACCCCCATTGGATACAATGGGGGCTCGAATATCCACCCGTGCAACCGACGGACTTTGCGACTGCGTGAAAGATGGCCCTGGCGTCTCGTAAATTTCACGATGCCGGTGGAGGACCGGCCGTTACTACTTGTGCACTGCGCGCAAGCTGCCGCCTCATCACTATGGCTATACTTTCTCTGTGTATATACACATATATATATTAGTTTTATATGTGTATGTTTATTTGATCACCACAAGATGTATTTATATATGTATAGATTTCATGACGGATGAGAAAAAGTACATGATGGCTATTGCTGTGCCGTTCCAGCATATTCCAGCATTTTTTTTGTCTTGACGTAAGTTTGATTCAATTGACATCATTTGCAGTTGTTGATGCGAGGAAAAATAAACATTTATTTTATATTATTTTCATGATCAGAGGTATTTGCTATATCTGATGTTATATGTTTCATTACGTTTTTTTTCTCTTTTTCTTTCGTTGAGTAATGTTGCGTGAATTTAGTTGAACAGAAAAACATGTGAGAATACACGAGAAAACGAAAGAGTATGTGGGAGTACTCTTCCCAAAAGTCCCTCATTTGGTCAAATTATTTCTAAGCATCGTTCATTCTTGAACGAGTGCTCTTATCTTTCTTTTTCTAATCCACTCTACGCATACGTTGTTGTAGCGAAACAAGCGTGCGGTGCGTTTCATTTTACGAAAGAAGTTATTGTGATCGTACCGGCCACTATATTACGTATAAAAACGAGACAAGGCCGCAACTCTGCGAGGGGTGGATATCTAGATGAGAGAGGTATGAGGAAAGAGAGAGGTATAGCGGTCACAGCAGTCGCTCTTGATTTCCAGGTAAGATATTCTTCCAATTCTTCTTTTATAAACTAGCGTTACAGACTTATATATGCATACAAACGCCCAAAATTGCAACCGATATTCAACTAATGTCTGATTCCAGTTTGGTATATCTCCTTGTATTTCAATTATCTCTGACAGTCATTGCAAAGACGATAATTGTCGACAATTCTGCTGCATCTTGAGTGTGGGTACATGACCCTCCACACATGATTCTGTTCGTATCCATTCAATAGCAGAGATTGTAAATTATTAGATGAGAGTCTATATTGTGATCGGTGAGGAAAATGTAAGACCTAAGCGTTGAGTTGACATCATTAGATAGAGTCATTCCGCATCCACTCCATAGGACTTTCTCACTCTCTCCCTCTTCTGCCCATGGTACGTGTGAAATGTTCGCGTGGTCTACTGCTAGATACGAATATCGTCCGAAATGGTTGTTATGTCAGCCCTCTGAGCAATTTCTCTAACGTGGAAACGGCGCGAAAGAATTTGCGAATGTCTATCCCGTCCATGCTAGAGCATTAGTATGAGGTTTTGGCTTGCCATGTCTCTCGGGCACGTGCAACTTGTAACATTTCATGACCAGTCGTGTGCATACTGCTATATATGTTGTGATGATGCCAAAACCTCGGCTGTATAATTTTACATAAATACGTATTTATATTGTTATCTTGGCTTCAACCATATGCTTGACCTTTCTGCTTTTCATCTATCTTCCTTGCGGTAAACTTTTATTTCGGATGTGTCTGGTAACTTTACGGGTATACAGAGTGGTCGTTCCTTGAGTGTAACACCAGAGACGTCGATCTGGAATCCTGGGGTTCACATTGTTGATGAATTCCACTCCCTTGGTGTATATTTCTACGGGTGCTATGTGCGCTCTTCACCTTGTTTGTTCACACAATAGTCGCAACGTAACAGACGAGTCTCTTGTCGAGTATGGAGTCTATAGGGAGATCAGTGTCGATATATATCGTGATAGATTCATGAAAAAAATGATATTCATCTGTATTTTTCATGTTTTATAATATGTTGAAAGGTTTTTGTTAGAAGAGTTCAAGGGTGCTTGGGTTGAAAATTTTACAGATATAGTTCAAGATCCAACGATATTCCCCATATTCAATCACTTGAGTGTTACCATTGTGATTTGTTCAGAAATTCCTTCTGAATTGAATCAAGAATATATCTTCATTGTTTTATTGTCGGTTTCAGCGGCATTTCTATCTATATGATGAACGTATATTTGTTTTCATTACATCTATTCCTTTGACATGGTACATAAGGTGCGATTCCCATGAGAAAGATTAAGTCATAAATGTTTTGTGGGATTATTAGAAAAAAACTTGGCTGATAAAATGCTATATGTTCAGTTTGATGCTCGCGCGCGCCGTGAAGTTCTGATGGGCATTCCATGTTTTATATCGACTTCAATACTGATGTGACTGGTATCGTAAAGGGACTCTTGAGATCTCATCCTCATGTGTGTATATATATTGTATATACCACATCCTCGCTCGTCCTCGTATGTCTTCTCGTCTGGGGAATATCACGATTTAAAGTTGACAGCGCCATGAACATCAGGACGAATCACTTAACAAATTGGGATCGAGAGTGGCTGAATTTTGATGCAGTCCGTCCACGCTCTACAGAATTGTTCCAACTAACATGCGTGAAAAATAATAAAATAAAGTTATATACGTTAGTCATTTGCTCAATCAAAACATGATGAATATATTTGTTGTTTATATGCATCAAATTGGTTGTATGGGAAATTCATAATACCAGGTTTAAATTTTGTACGTATACATGAAAAAGTGAATGAAGAAAATAAACTTAATGAACGACAAAATGTTTTCTATGATACCGATCGATTTCCTAGGCATCATGTATCACGGAAGAATTTTCGGTCGCTAGAGCAATTCGCCAAGCTACGCTATAAATCTCATTTTTTCACGACCCACTTTCCAGACGGCCATATATTTATTGCCGCTCGTTTTGTGGTTGGAATGTTTATTCTTTTTTCCCCCTTCTTTTCTTACTCTTTAAATTGTGGTAGATAGGAAGTGATGGTAGCTGACGAGAGACACACGTTATGTTAGTGAGAGTATAAGATGTCAAAAGTTGAGAAACTCTCTTAGAAAGAAAAGTATAGAAAAAAAAAAAAAACCTAATATATTATATCACAAGAAAAAGTACTAAGATGAATATTTTATTTCCTACAATATATCTCTTTAAAGTAGTTGTTCCGCGACAGTCATATTTCGAAATATGCTTTTTCGAACCAAAAATTTCATATAGTCAAGGTAGTCAGTCAGGAATTAATCGATTATATTTTCGTAAAAGTGTGGTCAAAGTTTCCATATTCAATTTCATATGGCTCGCGATGTACGTTTTTATGATACATTTGCTCTCCGTGCAATTTCTATATTACCTTTACTTTCTGACTGAGTTATACCACGTGGGAGTCCAATACGTTGCATAGATTGTACGTAAGAATCATAAACTTTAATATGATTTTTCATTCAATTTGGGGGGGGATTTAATTCGAAATAGGCACATTTGATAGATCTTAAATTGGAGAATAATCCTATGGAGAATAATTATGTGGGAATCCTATATTAGAAGAGTTATGAAACAACTGCCTTTATATTTGAATCAAAATATCCTCACTGGACGCGCTTACTTCAGTATTGTGTCCACAATACACACTCTTTCATGTATGAAAAAAATTAATTTTTCGTCCTCATCCATTTTGCTCTGTCGGAATGAGCACGCTTTAATTGATAATAACCAGGTCGCCACATCCCGTACATATAAGCATGTGTACACGTGCACATAAACCAATTTTCTCCCTTGCATTAAGAAGCCAAGACATCATTAATTCAATTATTAACTACATAAGGCATTCTACGGGTACTACATGCGTAGTGTAATTGCGTCGTCCGGTAAGACGATTCTCCAGCAGGACACTATGATACTGGTTAATATACATTTACAACATTTTCATATGCCCTCGACGATTGGACACCGGTTACGTTCAAAAACAGTACTATAAGATCATGAGACAAGTTTATACACGACGCGAACGAATAAGAAATAAAATAGTGGAGGTAAAATTCCAAACTTCTATATTTTATCCATAAGTACACCATTGCGATATAATATATAAACTTGAGTTAAAGAGATCGCCGCGAGTGTAAGTAACGAGTTCGGGATTTCATTATGCCGTAGGGGCGGCAAGATCATTCTAAAGAGATACCGAATTACCTGATTAGGAGGGAAAAAGTCATTAACTCGAGCAAAACTAATTAACGCTTGGCTTGAGGCGGGTTTCATCGTGGTAGGTGAAAAGTTCGGGCAGGCAAGAAACAGAGTGAATATGCCTCTCTTCCCGTATCTGTATACATATACCTTTGTATTGTATACATAGAGATATAATGTACATTTATGTGAAAATGAGAGGATAGGAGGGTTGAAGGTCAAAACGGGATAAGGAGTCGAGTGTAAACAATATAAGAGAACTAATCTTGTTAACCGTTATGAATCACCACGCTGCTGTAATATAATTTGATTCTTTGTTTTCTGTCTTATTTGCTCTGTATCTACTCAAAATGCCAAAGTATTCACGAAATGAACTGAAGCTTCACTTTATATTTCTTTTTTCGCTCTATGTGAAAGAGTGTATAGGGGTGTGTGTGAGTGTTACAGATATATACATGTATAGAGCGCGGAAACGGTGTGCGAGTTGTGAATTGTCAGGAAAATATTGCGATACCCAGAAAGTCGAGGCACGTGCCCAGGTCTGCCATCGCCACCACCCCGCTATTCTTGAGAGACTAAGTTTTTTTTATCCGTATTATATACATTCGGCAAGATGAACGGCCGTACTTTTTATCATGGCCCGTTTACACTTTCACGGCTGAATGCTTTCGCGCCCGCGCGTGCTTTTGAGAGATGGTTCAGTCTCCCTAGCCTGTATGATGTCAGACAGAAAAATTCTTTATTATTTATTTTTCGCCTTTTTTTTACTTGCATTTTTTCATTGTCTAGTGGAGCAAACAAAACACTTTGTGCATACTGAATATCAAAATGTACTATTTTCAATGTAGAGGGCATAGCAATGCACATTATTCACAATCGACAAACAGGAAATCCCATGTAAGGATTTTTATTGAAACTATTATTATACTAATGAAATAGTCGTCTTACTATCCACGATATTATTAGCTTTCCAGTAACAATTTTTTGTATGAAAAAAACGTGAAAGGATGATAGCAGACGCTTCCTGATTTATCAGAATCGAGTTCATTTGTTTCATAGTCATAGTTTTTACATAGGTGGGTAACGACTTTTCATTATTCCATGTGCCAACACCGACGAAAAATCATTCTCACGTTAATTAAATTTATCATACAGGTATATTTATATGCTTGCATAAACCTCACAAACTCCCTTGCACTGTATACATTCTTGCTCTATTGTTGTAAATATATGCGAGGAATTTCACACTTTTCTTATACAATAAAGCCGACGGGTCCTAAACTCTTCCGGAGGAAAATCCCCGGAATTATGGCGTGGGTTATTCGCGAGTTGAATTCTACCGTGGCAGCAGTCGTGCACTGTAGTACGTAAAGTATATGCACATAGTCCCCAAGTGACGCACAAGTGGAAGCGAGCAAAAGAATATATAAAAAAAGCACAAAAGTATACCGGAATACATGAAGGTGTACACGTACGGTGGATGTGCAAGAGCAACCACCCGTGCTGCAATTCCCATGCATATTTCTACGCTTCTTTATGACCATCGTTTTTTTCTTCTCACTTTACTTTACATCTTCTCTCTGTCTCTTCCTTTTGCTCTCTTTCACACACACACACACACACACACATACACACACAAATATACATAGTTCTGCATCACCAACGTCGTTCCTGCTGCTGGTTGTTCAATTAAAAAAGAAAAAACATAAAAAAAAGAAAGGTGATGAATGAAAAAAAAAAAAAAGAAAAAACAATACATATTAATGCAAAGTCCAAATTTCGAGATTTTTATTATTCCTGAAACGTATACAAGCTTGTTCAGTTTATGAAAATAATTATTCATCAACTATATTTATGCAGTGTGCTTTGATGAGATGAAATGAAACTGGCGCAAGATGAAAGAGAGAGTGGAGAGAGAGGCGGCAGTGGAAAGTCTCTGAGAATCGTACAACGTTCTTGAAGTACCAACCACGTCGTCACTGTCGACGCATAATGAACAATATACATAAGGCAAGTGAGCGAGAAAGCGGACAAGGAGAAATATATAAGAGGGTGTAAGACGGCAGTAGAAGACTAAGAATTCAACATGGCCAACACAGGCTTGTAAAGGATCACTGGGGAATCCTATGATTACATTCCAGTCTCGGTACTTTCTCTCTCACTCTGGTTCTGTACCAATACCAGGGTATTCGTTCATGTGTGCGCCTTTCTCCCAGCTTCGAAATCCATCTGGTGTAGAAATTAGCAACGTCGTTGGACTGCAGTCAATTGTCGTAGATGTCAGGATGACTCAAATAGTTTCTACGACTCCGGTGAAGCTTATTATCTTTCAAATAGCGACATTCATGGCAAGGGGAAGCAAGAGTTCAATACAAACATTTCTCAAACATACATATGTAAATGTTAAGGATCGGAGAGCTGTAGAAACGACGATAATTATGTTCGAAGATCTACAATATTGAAAAGTCTATTGTTGTTTGTAATGCAGTCGCATCTCATCTGTAATTGTTTCTTCCAATGCTTTCACAATTTTATGATTCAAAGATGAAATCATAATTATAAGTAGCATCAACAATCGAATGATTGTCGGAAATGATGCACTGGGAAACATTATGATCTCCATGACATTATGAGAAAAGCAATAAAATATATATCATAATTAGGGATGGATTTCTCTCGAATTTGCGATACAATACTTATAGAGCGTACTGCAGCTCTGTCCCATAACATTATACTCCATATGCATCTGCAAAACCATTACCGGCGCGTATTTCATACGGTTACCACGTGTATAGATGTGCGTATACCGCAGGTATATGTATATAGGTGTACACAAGTATGCACACGCGGCTAAATAAAATACGTTAGCGAGCGCGAGCACGCGAATATTCACGTATATACAGATTACATGCTCATACAAGTACACCATATATAAATATATCTATAGGTATAGTGTATATTGCGGTATACAGTACACCGGCTGTCGCCGGTTCCCGGTACAACTATATATGCATGCCCGTGAATAATCGTGCTCAACAGCCACCATTGTCTTTTTTAATTAAAATTTCGTTACGACCAATTTGCCATACAATAGAATTACTAATGGGAAATGTAGAATGTGTTACTTCAAAAAATTTTGCTAGCGCGCTCGTGTGCTCCAGTTCCGATCTGGTTATATTTTCAATTCATTTTTGTTATCACCGAGAATACGTACATATATGTATATATATATATATATATATATATATATATATGCATACAGTGGTGCTCAAAAATATTTCGAAAAGGACAATTATTCTGCTGTATGTCAATCCAGTTCTGCTACGTAATAATGATAGGCTTAGCATCAGGGGAGATGTATTCAATGATTGAAATAATGATTCATTGGTGAAAGTACATTTTATCGCACAGACATTAGATAAGAAATATTTGTACACTTATTTTATGATTTAGTAGAGAATATGTATGTAATCTTCATGTGTTCGATAATAAGGTGTTTCAAAATTTCAGAGTTTTATGTAGAAAAGGGACCGATAGTGAGTGAGAGATATCCCAGGATCATTCGAATTTGAAGGAGAGCTACGCGTAACGCCCTCAATAGGATAGTTGTTGTTCACACCATAGTGCCGCAGTCGTTAGGTGCAAAACAACTGATATTCTTACAGCTCCTATAATTTTCTGAACTGTATAACAACGTATGTATAACAACAAAGAAAATGTAGGCAGAATGATAATATTCTTTTTGGTAAAAGTTAACACAAAATCCTTCGTTTGAAACTTTATTGAGAGCCACTGAGTATTTGATTTATAGCCATGATAACTGAGCAGGAGATGAGTTTTCATTACGTTTCCAACTGATAAGTTAGGTACACATGTATGGGAGAGGTAAATATGGCCACTTAATAATGATAATTTTTTTCTTATTTCAAGTTGGGTATATACTTACAGATTAAATTTGACTTTACGAGCAACCTTTCGCAAGAGATATTCAGGGGCGGTGATCGTACTTATGTACATACGGGAAATTTGCTCATTGAAGTGTATTTATATACATATATACATGTATGTATATGTTTATGCGGTAATGGAAGTTCATCATCATCAAATCAGGCGTGGCGACGTACGCGACTCAACGTAAAACGATTGTATACTAAAACTTTTACACAAGTTTTTATTACTGGTCAGTTCGTTAAGGGGGCAAATGTGGCTTCGCTTTTATTCCAAAGCAATTTATTTCCTTATGATAGTCTTTACACAAAATTTTGAAAGCATTATGTCAAATTAAACTTCGTCAATTCTCCCAACAGCATATACAGACACACGAACATGAATGCGTGTATAATAAGAATGGAAAAAGAAACTAAAACGAAAGAAACAATAACTATAAAATGTAATTCTGTTGCTGCTTGTGTATATGTGAGGGGGGGGGGGGGGGGTTATAGAGAGAGGCTCTGACTATATATATAAACGCTTGACCTAAACGAAGACTCAATTTCCTCAAGACGCCTGTTATGGGTTCTTCTCTTTCTTCCTCTTCTCCATTTTTCTTTTTTTTTTGTTATTATTGTTTTAGTTATGCTTTGCCTCTTACTTGCTTGCTCACTGCTGTAACAGAGCTCTTCTGTTGCACACACACTCGAAATGCAATCACCCCTCCATAGTTGTTGCAAACGCGTTCGGATATATAAATATATATTTATACATATCCGTGTATGCTCTGGTAGCTCCGCTGTGTCGGTAATTATTCCTGTTTGCCTTCTTTCTCTCTTCACCTTCTTTCCCACCTTCTCCATACCTCTCCTTGCCCGCTTTAAATACAGTAATCTTTGAGTTTCTTCTTGCAGGGCGTTGTTTATGGTAATCCCCCTTGCCGCAATAAATATTCTTGCAAATACAAAAATTGCACCCCTTCGTTTCAGCGATGGCTGCCGCACACGCTAGGCTCAAATGGCTGAAGGAATAGCGGATACACAAAATATACACATGAAAAAAAAATAAGATATATATTTTTATCTCAACACGGATACCGATTTATAAGAATAGAGTAACATATTTGCAACTTGGAAATGAAAATGATGGTAATGAAACAATGAAGAAGGAAACGGTTCATACAAGAGTGAATATTGATTTGATGATTTGAAATCTATGAAAGGACATCGTGTGAGTTGGGATGATAAGCATGTGTAATCATACGAACTGATTCTCATAATTTCTTTTTCGTGAATCATTATGGCGCGTAAAAATGAGGGCGACTGGAGAAAACGGTAGAGGGTGGATGACAGTGAGAAACAAGACGAGGAATAAATCCAAATGCCGGAGAGAATGAGCAGGGAGAGAATGATGGATGATGCTGTGTAAGGGTCAACAATGCGATGACCTAATCGATTTATAATTGATCGGTTAATGGCACGCAGTATGATTTGCTTTGGCCCTATACGAGCGTAAATATATATATATATATGTATACATACGATCTACACGAAGTGTCTCCACATAAGCTCCGTACTGTTGGTAGGTACTTGTAGGATAGAAAGAGAAGATCGATATCGTAGATGATTTGAATTTAAGAAAAACAGGAGTTCTTTTCAATCTCACATTTTTTCAATAATTACACTGAGAATTTAGGTCTGAGAAGAGCAGTCACTCTTGCGCTGAATGATATTTTCGGATACTCTGTCAGGTTATAGAGCATGTGGTAGAAATGAATTCTCCTGTTCTTGCGATTTTTTCGTATCAGTAGTTTAATTCAACTGCTTACTTCAACTCCGTTTAGAACTTATATTTATGTTGCTTCCATCATCATCTTCGTCGATTTATTTATTGCAATTCTTATTAATTTTTCAATTTATTTGTATGGGTGTTTACAAATGTAAATAAAAGTGAAATTGAGCATTGCAAACATGGCAAGAAGAGTATGTGATTATAGAGCGGCGATTGGAGTCGTGAGATAAGGGGCAATCCAAAACACCACCATCGCCACACGGTGTAGACGGTGATGGATGTTTTCAACGTCTGCTCGGTGTCTGATCTGCATTAACTGACTTACGAGGAAGCGCGTTTGCCACGTATACATATATACAAACAGACACGTCGTGTCCTAATGCGGTGGTGCTTCGCCATTCTATGCAAATTTAAGTCACGTTGCGTATATACAAATTTGCAGGAGCTGCGGGAAGATCCACACGCAGTAAGAACAAAAAAACAGCAAAAAATAAATGAATGGCATGTAACAGATGCATTGATATGTTGTCACTTGTTTCCCTTTTTGAAGTCTCTCCAATGTCGATATATCCCCAGATCTCATAGATAAACCTCAGAACATTCTCTAAATATCCGTAATAATAATATCAACGGAAATATCAAACCAAAAAAAAATACTACTTTAATTATCATTCGCCCAACCAATATTCCATCGTCTGTAAAGGAGTTTTACTGTAGGAGATCCATCCAATGCATAAAGAGGAATCATCAGATAAAACCAATTTTCGCTAAAAGACACAAAATTATTTCGAGAAAATTACGATTACAAAAATAAAATGATGCATTTACCTGCATTCTAAAAACTTCCTGCTTTTTTTTCTGCAGGGGTTGTATATGTAATAGGGGGATGTTTCAACGAGACATTTAATTTGAAGCGAGTAACACATGTATACAAGATACTATATGCTGTGCTGTAAAATACATATATACACAAATGTGTGCATATGCATGTGTATTTGGGAACCGGCTGAGCGTGTAGTCCCGCCCAGGTCTGTTGGCCAATAGTCATTAGCTAGTACCATTAAACCAGGCATGCACGCACTGCTCACGCACGATTTTTTCTCTTCTTCCTCTCATACATATATGGATACATGTATATGCATATATATGTAGGTATAAAGTGCTTCGCAAAGGTGGGCACGAATATCACTTTCTCTCTCTCTCTCTATGTCTTTCACCTCCACATTCAATACCTTTTGTGTGCTCCGATATATGCTGGTGGTAGCATACTCATGACTATATGGTAGTAATCGCGTTTCAGAAGACGAGAGTGAAGTCTGTATATATTGATGTTGAAGAGAATAGAGAGAGAGAGAGAGAGAGAGAGGGAATGGGGATATGTTAATAGTCAAGGAGAACGAGTGTGAGAGAGAAAGTGAGCGGGGTACGCGGTGTAAAACGAGGTTGGGGCGGATCCGAGAGGCGGCATTAACGCCGCCTTCTCAAGGCTTTATTGCGGTTGATAGTGAACACGTAATCAAACGGCATTTGCCATTTATCCATGTGGCGCAGTGGCGCTCTTATATACCATATACCAACTATCCACATTCTATCTTCATTCTAGATATTCATTTCATAATGTATTGATGTAATATTGTACAGGTGAAATTCGAATGAAATTTTCTAAGACCAATCTTCTGTGATGGACGTCATGTTAATGAGACATAATCAGAGAAATTTTTATTGACAATTGGATATGGAAATTGATATTAATGAGATAGGTTTTTCATACAGTTCACTGATTCATATGCGGTGTGAGGATTGGATAATGTAGGATCTTTGTTTTACTGCTTTTTCTTCTTTTCTTGCCAAATAATCCGAGTGATTTTGCTGATTTATTCACGTTGAAGTTGAAGTGACATTACGCAGCGCAGAAAACTGTGATTGCATACGTAATAACATGACATTTGATCCTAACACTGGTAGACATATAAATACAATACGATTAATATAATTGTATCAAATTGATTTTTCGCCACCTGACGATCGATGTATAATTATATTCATATTACGACCCACATGAATTACGTAAGAGTTATTAATGAATAGAGTGATTCCCATTGACATTTATTATGTATATGATATTTATTGTATAATTTCATATCCATACACTTATATCTCACTCAATTCACGTCATGAAATTAATTAATTAACTGTAATCACACTATAATTATCACTTAAATATATGTTTGCACTCGCTTTTTTTTCTTTCATCTTTCTCTCTTGCGTGATGATGAGTTAAGTTATCGTTTACTGCTATTTGTGAGGATTATTGAGATGTTGATGCGTGAGATGGAACATACAGTTTTTCGGGAACGAATAAACAACTGAACGAAACACGCGTGGTCTGCGCGAGGACTTGAAACACACACGACAGACGAAGAATGAGAAGGCGAGGAGGTTCAGCTGCGGTGTGGCCGTGCGTATAACCCGCTGCGATGCGGGGATTATATGTTTGTCCATTAATATGCGCTGGCGAGACAACACAAGGTCCAACTATAGATGTATGTAATGTGTGTTGAGTATATAGCTATATACATACGTTATGTACATTCGTTTGTCTCAATGATGCGCGCTCTTTGGGTCGGTGGGTCTTTGGGTCTAGGGCCAACGTGGCAACTGCGATGTATAGTCCTATCATTTATCATGGAATTCACTGCCGCCCCCTTGGCTTCGGGCTCAATGTACTCTATACAATATACGTACACTCATAAATACATAGTTATGTATGTGTACATGTTTGTTGCAATGCTACTTTGTATTTGTGTATTTTAATCTGTACTCTATCCTCTTTATTGTTTTTTATTCTTTCATGCCAGCATATTTCCAGGGCGATCACCAATGTGACAAACAAAACGAAAAATATGTTTTACTCCACCTATTGGTTTTATTTTTTATTTGTGTATTTTTTCTCATTGTTTTTTTTTTTTTTTTTTTTTTCATAGTTATTCTGTAGTAATAATGTTGAGAGAAATTGTTCAATGGTGAATAACTAAAGAGTTGTGAAGATCTTAGTTTAATGGGCGGAGGATAATAAACATCGGTAATGTGTACATATCACTCCGGATGAACGAGCAGTCATCACACAATAATTGAATAATTACATCAATTTCTAATATTGTTATTAATCGACAAAGCCCGAAGTATCGACCACTGTTTTAAGTCGATCTTAATTGTATCATCGAATAGAATATTTAAAATTTGTATCCAATGCTGAGGAGAAATTAATTATACAGACTAATTCGTCTGCTTGGTGAATGTAACCATTTTTTTTTGTGGGTCGTCATTATTTTTTTTTTTCCACATTGTAATTTAATACTCTTTTTGATCGACAAAAAGTCATAAAGACATTCTGACCTCACACTATGAACAGTTTATACCGTATCCAGACCTACGGCGTCAACTTTTTGTCCATAATGTGAAGCCCTAAATAGAAATTTCTATAACATTGGTATGTACAGATTGAGTAGAGAATGAAATAAAATATAATAAAAGATTCCATACTATTTCTTCTAGGAAGTTGGCCAATTTCAGGTATATATATATATATCCAGTATATTAACGATGAGAGAAGCGACATTAAGGCTAACGAAGGTGGACTTTGGCGCGCATATCAGCGCGAGTTCTCAATCAGGTATATATTCGTGTATTCGAATATAGGAGGAGTTAGTTTTAATTTTCTGATGGAGCTAAAAAAAAACTGTTTAGGTATATGGGTATATAACTGTGTGCTCACAACGAAGAATCTCACCATTAGTTGTATGATTTAGTAACTCGTACTCTTTATATATATTTTTTGAGGCCAATATTCGCGTCCGGGCATGCGCGCCTATATGTTAATCCATAGCTATAATATTATATATATATGTGTGTGTATGTGTGCGCTTGTGTGTGCGTGTGTGTGCCAACAAGCACTGCGTAAGCCGTATACTTACATATACCGTCACAAAATAATAAATACATATATGTGGACATGTACAAGATGAAGAAGATCATTAAGCGAAAAAACACTTCGCTGAAATCTTATATCGTCTCTAAGGCGCGCAACGATCGTAAATATGAAATATCGAAGAGAACATTCTGCGTCGTAACAATTTTTATATTGATGAACTGTATTTTTATAATGACTCTAATTAATAGATAAGTGGCAGAATATTTTTGATGAGTGGCGTCTGTTATTTTGTTTAATATGGAGAAGAAAAAATAATGATTGAAGAATTCAATATGTATACTGAAACTGAACATTTTCAGAGATATATTCATTGTGTAATTTGTTGTGGTAATCGTAAGCATTTTTTTCGGGTTCCAAGTTTTGAATTCGGCATAATTGAAATTGGCAGAATGGCTTTAGAATAAATTTTCCTCCCAACTGCATTTTAATAATAAATACATCACTATCATGCATGTATTTACAAAATAATTTTGTTTGGCGTATGGCTCAACATTTCTTGTAAACATATAGGTTCGTACAGTGTATTGCTTTTCGCAGTGACGGATGCTTAAAAGCCCGTGATTTCGGGGCAGGATGAAGAAGTAACAGTTGGATACTTCTGTGTCTCTTGAATCCCTGGAGCAAACAGAGGCGCATCGATCACAATGAAGAGTTACTTGAAAAGCGCCTTGGGTGACGGGTGGAAGCACCAGAGATATCTATGCACCCTACTCCTCCATTTCTTTTTGTCCGAATTTATTTTTATTTTTATTCTGTTTATCCTTCATTGTGTTTCATGCAATTTTTCTGCTTCATAGTGTTTCTCACATATACATACGTACATATAAAATTTTAGAATAACTTTTCGCACTGCTCAATGGATTCATTATTGCTTTCAACACTAGCAGAAAAAAAGGGTTCTCGGGTGTTTGGAATATATGTTTATCTCTATGTACGGCAGGTGTTTTGCGATACCGTCGGAACGCCACCGCAATGGAAGTGAGCAGTTGACGTTCGAATAACTGAAGAGACGGATGGAAAAATTTGAAGTACATAATGAAAACCATCGGAAAACAAAATGAACATTTTTGCCATATAGATTAGTGTTGATATAGACGCAAAAAAAATCGTTCGAATGTAGGAGGGAAATTTTGAAACAGTTGCGAGAGATGAAAAAAAAAGAAATTTTTTTTTTGGAAACGGAAATTATAAAAACGAATTGGAAACGCAGAGGGATGGCTATAAAGAGGGATGTTTATGTGACGTGTGGCGTTGCAGCCATGCACATGGGTTCTATATTCTCTCGCTTCACGGCCCCCATGTGGAATGGGGGCTACGGACATCCATGATGTTGTTTATCGTGTTTCGGAATCCCGAGATAATATCGTTTGTGCGGTTGGGAGAGTCGTTGTTGTGTTCGTCTCGTCGAAATTGCAAGGAATTTGTCGAGAATTTGATATTCTGCAACGACAGCGACGACGACGACTACGATCGAATATTCATGAAAAAACAAGATAATAATAAGGATAAGGAAGAAATATTATCGAGCATCAGATAATTTTTTCTATTTTACAAAGTTGAATACGGAAACACTGGGAATAAGAAAAAAAGAAAACGATTGCAGTGGAAAATTATTACATTGATAATATATTGCATGAAACTTTCTTGATATGGCGACAAGGACACACGCGGTGACATCAACCTATTGGCTGATCTCTCTTGCTTGTGTCTAATTGAAATCGCCATCTTGATTTACGACGAAGCGAGAGGAAACAAAATTTATTCGACTATCGATCACGTTGAACGATGTCTCTCTTGTATATAAAATATATGAACACGTATGGATATATCGATGCTGAGAACCAATTTCGCAAAAGCCACTGGCAAATTTTTTTCTTTCCCATTCCTCTCATATACTCACACTTGCACCCGTACATATGGCAATATCTTTTTATTAATTTATTTTTTTTTATATTCATTTTGAAATTGAGCGTTATTTCACCTGTCGGTACATTGCAAATTCTGTGTTCGCCTACCCCGAATGTTTGATATGAAACACTATTTCCCTATATCGGGTATATATATGTACATTGAGTGCTGTATGTCGCGTTATTTCATATCTCACTATTCATTTATTGATATTAATGTACACATCTATATTCATGTAGGTATAAATTCATATTTATCCATAGTGCGGTGACATTTATTAGTTATTTCGAATACTTGAGAAACGTTGAACCATTTTCGCGAGTGCTTCACAACTTTTTTTATTTTTTAAAATAACTTCTTCATACTTTGGCGACAAACAACGAAACATGAATAGTCGTAGTATTGTATTTATTAATCACATGATATTCTATTGAATCGTATGAAGTATTTCAGCTTTATCTTATGTTCGACCTAATTTCTGGAATATAATCGACAAATTTATGGAAGAAAAAATGTTCTTCTTTCTGAAAACAATAATATTCACTTAATGTAAAGAATTTGACAAAAGTATAAAAAATATTTCTTGTTGATGAATTTCGAAAGACAATTCGGTATTTGTTGATGAGTTGTCCCTACTCGTCCATTTTATTCCTACTTTATAATCCATTTGGTATTCTTCATTCATATTTGAATATAATTCACTACTTTCAAGCTCTTCATTTTTTTATCCATAGAGCTATTGTGCATGATTGTCTCTTTTTCACGATTTATCGATCGTTTTCTCTCCTTCAGTCCTTCCTTTGTATATTTTCATTGTCTCCTTTTCTCTCTTACTTCCCACCCTTCCCGACTCACTCACCGCTCGTGATCTCCCATATGTGTGGACGCATCATATATGAAAAGAGTGCCGCCCAACAAAATCATTTTAATTTAATGTCATTGTCGCTGTTAAATACTTCGTTAGTCGCTCGTATCTCACGCATTATATCCGCTCACGAGAGATGCACCGCGACGGACTCACTTCATTTGTATATACATATACACATATGCGCACACCTATCTTGATATCCATTGAATACTTACACAGTTGTATTGTGAGGGGGAAAAAAATACAGATGAAATAGGCATGAAAATCAACTTGTTCATTTCATTATTGCCCCATTTTTCATATTTCTCGAACGATCTTCCACGTATCGTTCCCAGAATTATCCACACACTTCAATTATCTTGATCATGATCATGATGGTGATGATCGTCATAGTCATCATCATCATCATCATCATCATCATCATCATCATCATCATCATCATCATCATCATCATCATCATCATCATCACCATCTTCATCGTCATCTTCATCATCACCATCTTCATCGTCATCTTCATCGAAATCGTTTTCATTTTTTTTATTGTGGAATGGTGAAATGAAGATTTGGATCAAATAGAAGTTAAAAAAAAATGTCACAAATATTTCGTGATAAACAAAGATGCGAAATGTGATAGTAATGTGGCGTTACGAATCCCCAGTATGTGAAAGAGAAAGAGAAGGAAAATGATTTGAGATATAAAGTGGGGGAGGGATAGTGAGAGAACGGCGATGCGGCGCAATACGTTTGCGTGCGTCAGTTGATTTAGTGTCAGATTGGTCACGGGTTGTCGCCTTACCTTCCAAGTCTTGAGTCTGTATAGTCCTCCAATGTTGAATGCGGTATATGATATTTTCGATTTTTCCACCGCCTTCGTTTCCTCTACTTTTACTTTTTATTTTTCTTCTTCTTCTTCTTTATCTTCTTCTCCTTCTTATTTTTCTTCTTCTTTTTCTCTTTCTCTTTCTCTTTTTCGTCTTGATAGTGAGAGGCCGAAAATATATGTTTGATCCCCCGCTGCTGGCAACCACCTGATCATACGCATCTCTGTTTCTAACTCTTCTTGTTTCTTCTACTATTTATTCGTTGGCTCTTTGTATTGAAAGGAAACCGATCAATTCCTCAACGTATATATATATATATATATACATACTTACAAACATATTTACCCTAACAGTTGTATGGTCCGCGGTGAGGAAGGAAATCCGATGTATACGAAAACAAGAGTAAAAGCGCGATCAAACACCGCAGTAAACGGGGGGGGGGGGGGGGCCAATATATATATATGTATTATAAATATACATGGAACCATCGTACAATGTAATCGTGGAATCTCGCCATCGTTGCACTTGAAATTTACGATGAGAGATTGCACAGTCGAACGATCGATACAGATGGAATCCACGATAGCATCGTAATCGACTATTTGCCTTAATAGATTTGAAACGATAGTTATGAAAAGGAAAATCGACGGAGTGAAATATTAATAATCTCAAAACATTCTTCATCTGATATTCTTAATTCTTCAATTGAGTAGTATTTTTCATGTATAATCGCTATGATGAATTAGTGATTGCAAAAACTGCCATTATTGGCCAATAGAAACATTATTTTCGAATAGAAACCGATAATTAAAAAATAGTACCCATCAAATCCTGTTGGTTGCAGTGTCAGTCAAATTATTATGTACAGTTCTAGAAATTAACTTCGTGTATGAATTATTTTTCTCTTACTGATATAATATTGATTTGCATACCATCGTCGATTCCAGTGGTCACTTATATTACAATTGATGATTATGCATACTAAATTTCTGCATACTAGAAAATATTTCATTAGCAAAAAAAGAAATGGTTTCATACCAAATATGTTTATTTCTAACACAGTGTTGTTAACACATACTTGCATCAGACGTATGTATAATATACACATATTCATGTTTATATTCGCCCCCCTGATGCCACAATTCATTTCCACACCTACGCATTATCGGTTGGTAGATGGAAAGAGTATATATGTGCATGTACGCACCCAACACGTCTGTGGCTCTAGTGCAACACTGTACAGTACTGTATACCTATATATATTTCCATGAGAGCCCAGCTGTGCCCTCTAAATTGCTCTGGTTGCGCGCATACTCATCGCATCCCCTTTTTCTCTACCATTATCTCTGACTCTTCATCCGTTTCAGCCTCAAAATGTTTCAAAGCTTTCGTTCAATTATAATAGGAAATAATAACAGTGCGAGTGTGATGTTTTCAGTGGCATACCCACTCATTTAAAATACCCAACTGGTCGTTTAATCGACTCCTCCTTTACCTTTTTTCTTCATTTTTTCCCTCTGACATAAAGAACCATGCATATAATTGCTAACTTTATATTCTATAGAAATGCTCAGCTAATTCTTAATCCAATTACTCAACCCTGCAATACTAGACAATGTAATGGAATGTAGAATGGAATGTAGAACCACATAATAAGAAATATTTTACATCAATTGTTTTCAATACGTTCCGTTTAAAAGTGTATCTTTGAGTGGGGAAGAATTATTTTTTTAGATTAATATATATGAAACGACAGATGAAGGAACAGTTTTTAAACTGCTCAAGAGAGACCATCACATCAGACCTGAATGTATCGTTCTTTTGTGGGCGTTTTCTCGATAATTATGTGGCGCGTAAAAGATGCAGTGGAATACATATATATGTATGCGAAATAAAGAATAAAGAAATGTCGACTGGGTCGTCGCGAGGATGAGCGGAAGAAATGTGTAGAGGGATAAAGTTGGATGAGCGTGGACGGACAGGAGGCGGCGAGGGCGTTACCGTTTCTCTTATGGTCTCACGAAATATCCATTCACCGTATGTTCATTCTTTCTCTCTCATCATTACTTTTCTACCATCTATATATATCCCAGAGGCCATACAGAAATATATCCCACATGTATTTATAAAGATATAAAACATCTCTTAATTTATTTATCACTTATCATGCAGTAATCGATTCTGTATGGCATATCAATTCTTTTTTTATCAGCTCAATCAATGGAGAAGAAGGAAAAAAAGAATGGAACAAAAATTCATGACTATTAATATTCTACAGCATAATATAACAGATGGATTCATACTAGAAGGATGAGACGAATGGAAAAACAGCGAAACAAAATGAATAATAGGAAGAACTGATTTTGTGTAAAATTGCGTTCAAATAAACCGTTGCAACGTAACCCAATACCTGAGCAATTCTTATTTGGGAATATTTTAATTGTTTGTAATAAAATGTTTAAAATAATTATATTATTGCACATATATGTGTAAGTATACAAAGAAAAAAAATACATTTTATCGCTTGGGTACAAAATAAAAAAAGAATGTTCGATTCGAAGGAGAAGGAAAAGTCCCAGTGCATATGCGATTGGTCATGGGTCTTGGATCTGTACATCAGTGACTCATGTATGTACTTTTATATGTTTATATACACATAGCTGTTATATATTCTCATATATATGTGCCTGCGCGTACTCGGTGACGTGAGTAAACAAGAGTTTCGTGTCTGACAACTGTGCGAGGGGTGAAAGTCGCCTTGGTATATATATTGACTCGGATGAAAATAACGTTTGATTCGTCATGGACGTCGCAAAGTTGACGTTGTAATGCGCGTGGTATAAATGCATACATGATATTATATACATTGTGAGGGGATATGTTTAGATACGCGTTCTTGTTTGAAAATTGACACAAAAAAATGCCGTCAAAGTTATATCAAATTCTCTATACGAATGAATATAACAATTTCAATGTATTATTATTCAGTTATTTTGATTCGTATATCTGATTCTTGCATGAATTTTTATATTAAAATTATTTATTCATTCGTAATTATGCGTTTGGAATTTGCAATTAATTTTCCGAAACTTTCTGCTATTTCTAGATCGGAAACATCAATATATCATCTTATGGCATTATGAAACATGAAGGATTGTTAAATCATAAAGTAGTTTCATGGTTGAAAATTGAGAGTTTCACCTAATAATGATGATTTGTTATTCGATTTTGGATAAGTATTGAATAATCAACGAAATCCGGATCATTTATTTGATTAATTACAAAGAACAGGTTCTGAAGTATATTCAACACTGACAAATAGATACACATGTGTAATAATCTAAGGTAGAGAAAAGTGAAATAATAACCGGTACAACACCTGAGGCTATTTATACTGCGACGTCTCTTCAACTGATATAAATCCACAAATATCATTCGTCATCGTGCATATTTCACTTACAACATGAAGTAGAAAAAAGAAGTGCACACCACAGAAAATCAAATATTCAATATTAATGCCATAATAATGAAATAATTCAGGCAAGCCATTCAACATCAAAAATCAATTTCCACTCTAACTATCGTTCACAAGTATATATAATTTTATTGATAATTATCTTGCAATAATAAATAAATGTTTCAAACGATTGGAATATTATCGATCAGAGGTGAGTGAAAGAAACAGCATTTGCATCAACAGCTGATTGAAAAAAAAGGAATAAATAAATAAATGTGTATACATTTAAAGCCTCCAGGCGATTTCTCTCAAGTCGGCTATCAACCAATTTATACGAGGCGCACCGTACTGTAATTGATACTCATATCAGCATCTACTTTTCAATCGAGCGACGTTGAAACACCGACGCGCCTCTCGCTTGCACTTTCGCACATGCTATGTACCGTATGGAGAGCCAAAGTTGTGGAACCTCCTCCCGTCGCCTTTCCTTTTCTTCTTTCTGTTATATATATTATCTCCATACTATATTCTCTTATTTTTCATCCTATCTTCTCCTCTGACTCTTCATTGCATGTCTATGTATGTATATATATATATATATATATGCTTCTCCTCAATGCACCGTCACCTTCTTCGCCACGGTCTCTCACTCGCTCTCTTGGCTATCCACGAATAATTTATACGTCGGGGCCTCCTCGCATCGTAATTGACAATATCCAGCGGCGAACCGCGCGCGCGGCCATTTCGCCTTTGCAGTTCTCTCTTTTTCTCTGTTGTGTGTGCTGTCACGCGTTCGGGATTTTACGCGCTTCGAAAAAGCCCGCCAGTACATACACTCCCAATGAGACCCTGAAAATCCCTGAATCCCTTCCGACAAGAGGAAAAAGAAAAAAAAAAAGAAGAAAGAAGAAAAAGAGAAAAATTGAAACAAATATATATATATATATATATATACAAAGAATATCGGTGGAGATAGGGTATACATTGAAATTCATTTGTGCTCTTCCAGTTCTTGGATTTTATTAATAAAAATTATTATGCCAATTGGCAATATCTGAAAGTGAGATTGTCCCTTTTATATTTCACCACTTTCCATCTTTTCACTCGCAGTGACTTCGATCGTCAACATATCATGGGTTTTACGGGTCTCGTATGTGTGCGAAACAACGAGGGAAAAGAATAAATAAATGAAAGAGTAAATAAAAAATAATAAAATGAACACAGCGGAACAAAAGGAGGAATGTAAAAACGAGTGGAAGAAAAAGAAAAGAAATAGAAGAGAGTATATACCTACACATATACGTGTATATAGAAGTAATGAGAAAAAGGAAAGGTACAAGGGGTATTTATGTACACGGTGTCCCTGATGAATTTGCATATTTGGAGTACGCATCTTATTTACTCACGCAATTTTATAATACATTTATTCAGATTCAATTTTTCCCTGCGATATCGTCTTATATTCTCATTCGCCTCCTCATTTGAAGTTTCACTTATTTTTGTTTTCAGTCACACGATTGATTAATTCTCAAATTGAAATCATAATCAATACCATATCATCAGTTATAATGACGGTATTGATACGCCACCTGAAAATTGCAAATATTAAATAGACATTGAAGTTGATAGAGGTATTGTTTGGATCATATTACACATGTTATTATTCCCATTGGCAAACTGCCTGGAAGTTTTTGGATTGATTTCAATTTCTCTACTAATTTTGTGCCTGATGTATATTGTTATGGTTTCGGATATGAATTATAAATGCGTGAATTTAGGGACACCGTGTATACTTTCTCCCCGAGCACACAAATACACATGTGGGGGAAGATAGACACGATTCTCGAAGGCTCCAGCGCGCGCGCGAGTGAACTCGTGGCCGACGGATGCCAGGGGGCTGTTGAAAAAGAGCCATTGTGGTGGAGGTGGTGTTGGTGTTGTTGGTGGTGTAGGTCGGTCTTGTTTTATGCTTCTTTCTTCGTCCCGTTCTTCTCTATCTCTTCGTTCTTCTTCTCCCCGCCCGTATTTTCTCGTGTATATTCTTTTGCTCATTTTTAAACCTTCTCCGTTTTTTCGACATAGCACTACACATGGATTTTTTGGGGCGGTGGGCAGGAGCACGCACACAGGCGGCTGCAAACTGCGGATGGAAAGAGATTGGGCAAGGTTCACTCTCATGGTGTAATTAAAATACAGCTGAGCTCCAACTGCGTGGTTGTGTATCCCTTTTTCTCTCTTTTCTTCTTCGACCCGTTGTTTCTCTACTTTTTAATTCATATCTCTTGCTCTCACATCAATTTACGCAGTCTCGCTCGTGACCGATGATTAGTATTTAAGAGCGCAAAAGCTATGATATATATATAATATTCATATAGTTGTCTGATGCAAGCATCTGCGACGAATGAGTATGTATTTACATGTACATGTTATGAAAAGTGTAGAGGAAAAAGAAAAAAATGTGCAAAAATCTGTCGTGCAAGTGCATTTTATTTCAATAATTATAATTATCTACAATCTGGTTAGACTTTTTTCCAAAAATAAATGAAGTAGACTGTATATTATAATTACTAGTATTAACACGAGCGCAAGTTTCCCTCAGCAATTATAAAATTATACATGTAACATTGAAAAAAAAAAGGAAAAAATTGCAATAAAAAGCAATTTTGTTATGTTATCATAAATTTGAACTAATTTGTATACGTGACACGCATACTTAACAGCTTGTGCATACAGGATTTCGTCGTGTCTGCATGCCATTGATCGATGCAAAATGCTCGCGTCCCTCTTTCTATAGATACAACCGTATAGATATACGATCAATGTATATGTATACATTTTAATGCACATCAGACGAATACTTTTCTACCGGGCGGATTACAAATTACAATACGGCCTGATGGCACGCTCGTTGTCGAATAATTAATATTCATTACGTATTAACGAAGCCATCGTATAAATTACAGGTGGGCTGTGTCGGTAGAAAAATCGCTCGATAACGGATGGTAAAAGCGACGACGAATAACGACGATGACGATGACGACGACCCAACGTCGTTGGGGGCCACCGCGACTATAGTAGACGGCGGATTCACGCACGTCCTGGAGAGTTTGTTGAATTTGCGACGTGATAATCCGACCAACCGCCGTGAGATGTCGCGTCATGTACCTTAACTTCTCACTAATACAATTAACCCTCATGGCAATTACAATTATCACATCTTTATAATATTTTCTATCCTAAGGAATAGAAATGCATGAAAGCTTGAGTGCATAATGTCATCACCAATATGAAAATAATTGACAAACATTCCACATTCATCAATATTTTTTTTCCGTCTTTCCTGCTTTCACACCGGGTCTATTTCGCATAACGTTTGTATATACAATTATATATTCGAGGGACAAAACGCTGCGTTATCCAACCCTCTTTAATCTCCCTGCCATCAGGCTCATTCACCATGCGTTTACTCATGCTCGTAGATACATGGCTATTTCATTTTTGATGCTATAAAGAGCCTTTTTATCGTCACGTTTAAGGGTTATTGTACAATAAAAGTGGCATTATTATCAGTTAGCTCGCGGCACGGGTCTCAAAACTTGACGGCGACAGAGAGTTAGAGATGATGAGTAAGACGAAAATAGAAGTAAAGAAAGAGAAAAGGCGATTGTAGAGGCAGTACAAGGAGGAGTGAGATCGCAAAAACGAGGCCAGAGGTCGTGAGAAGCACGACTGGTTTTATGACTCGTAAAAGCACGAGACATCTCTACGCGCGGTTTCCCAAAGATACAAATATATATATATATATCTATATATATATATATATATATATATATATATATGTTTGCGTATATTAGTGTGTGTGGTTGTATTCACCGTCTTATGTGAGTACTTGTATGATGCTGCTATGTATTTTACACACTTCTTATTGTGCTACCCGTTGTAGCACATTATCTGTAAACTGAATAATCAATGAATGACACGAACATTAATGAGTACTGCACAACAAATTCTTTTGTACACAAAATATGACTATTTGAATGTTTGATAATTGTTCTTAATTCATTGGATAACGATATGGTCATGTACAAATATATATGTTAGTGCGATGTGTTTGTCATGAGCATAAATTGGCGAATGAAGAGGGTGCGAGTGAGGGTATTAAATAGCCAGGAGGGACATATCTATATAGTGTGAGGGGCGCATAAAACTGTAATCGGTCAATGAATAACTAACAATTCGCCCGCGAGGTTATCGATCCGATAAATGGGTATCATTGCATTTCAAAAAAGAATGATATGGCGTGGATAAAAAAAAGATGGGTGCAATCTTTATGGTGATGTTGTGAAGGTCTAATTTGTTCGGGAAGTATTCGTGATTTGGAACTTTATTCGAAATTGTTACTTGTAGTAGAAAAAAAGAGAAATCATATAAGGACATTGCATGGAGAACAATGATTAGAGGTGAATAGACAATTCCGATTACGATTCTCTCAATTTCAACTGTAAAAACACTTGGTCATGAAATCTGGTTGTGAAGAAGTAACATCATTTTATATTGCGTGAAAATGTTTATTGAATTCCAATCCATATCTACTGTGTGTGATGAAAAAATATTTGTGTAAAAAATATTGATACATGTTTCCATAATATACAGATGAACTATCGAAATTGCTCCGTACAATTAGAGAAGGAAGGAATGAAGTCGAATGAGTCGTGATATTTTATCTTGTGTCACTGAAATGATTTTATTTTCTCATTCCCAAGAATTCACAGCATTAAAATGCACTTTAAGTACATGATATAATAGTTTTTACGATGTCATGAGCGAAATTTTCATGAGGCTTTTGGCATACTTTGGCTTATGGGTTGCGCATAAAAATAAAAATTCTTGTGATCGGTGAAACGTCACGCTGCTTTTCTCGCATATAGTAGATATACCAAGTAGGATGGGCCGAATTCACGTTGATGCTTGTGAGCGAAGCAACAGTCGTCTTATTTTTTCTGCTCAATAAAATTCAATGAGGGCGCTTCTTTCCCTACGTATATACACTTATATACACTTATATACATATACATGCACACATAGATAATTTAAGATTCGTGAGATCTTGGTCGTCTCCAAATGAGCCGTAAAAAGAGAAATTGCAGGACAATTGCCGAACAATAACAATCGCAGGGTGCCGATGTGAATAGTTGTGTTATTCGTTTTATTTCTGCAATGTAATAATAATAATCGCGAATTAGTTTTGTTTTCAAATATAAATGTATATAAATATTTATCAACAGGTAATGCGTTTTTTTAGTGGCCCAATGGGCGTTTTAGTATTACTTGGCAATGGCGGAAGTCTACATAAACATATATGGATATACCACGTGGGATCTTCAGAATGCGCGATACGAGTAGATAACACTCAAGGTATATATATAACAGAGCTACTCTCACCACCGTCGGGTCCGCAAGTATATACACAGTCCAGAGGCCGCACGAGCAAACTTCCTTTCAGCTTGTACCGGAAACTCGTTGTAAATCTCAGTAGTCAGCAAGGAGAACGCTGTCGCGGTCTTGTCTCTTCCATTCGCCCTTTTCCTCCTTATATATATACATATATACATGCGTATATATCTATATACTCTAACTTAGGTTCACTCGGTTTAAATACATCAGCTTCTGGGGCTCCGAACGATGACACGTCTAGAAAGTGAACAAACAGAGTTCAAACATTGGAATTACTTGACAAGGTGAAACGAAACTGCGTTCACATTCTTTTGGTTTGCCGTCTACATAGCATATTCGAACCGCGAAATTTCCGCAAAAATAACCTAATGATATATTTCTATGAATAAAAAATTTGACAACAATTAGTGTAGTGACAATTATGATTATTCATCATATTCATCATCACTAGTTTGTCTTTTCATTATCATTATAACTGTAATAATCATTATTTTGATTAATACTGCCAATGTTTTTCCCGGCAATCGAAAAGTTGCGAGGTAGCTTCGCTCATAAATTGAGCTTCATAAATATTTTTTCTGCAATTTAATATCATGAATAATGATGACATGTAAAAATGACAATTACATATGTATGTGATATGGAAATATATTATGAATTCTGTATGGTGGAACAAAATTGTATGTCCTTTGTATTATGATGAAGAGCGAATTATTTAGTAGGCATAATAAATAAATATATTACGATTATATATGTGAATATGTGTGTGTACAAGAGTTGGAGATTCTAAATGGCATAAACTATATATGGCGTCACTCCATTTCCGGCGTTGGCATTTTATTTGCAATATAGAAACGAAGCGCGCGCAGACGCAGTCATGTGAATACTTGACACGTCGAATTACGCATACAGCCTCGTTGCGAGTTAACTCATAACTATTCCTATGTACTTCAATATATATTGCTGAATCATAAATATATTCATATGCCTACACTAAAGGAAAAGGAGGAGAGTAGAATAGAAAGGAAGAGCTATGGTCACAGTTGCAGGATTTTTCTTCGAGCATCTGCGCGCTGTGCAACGATATGTGCTTTGACTGCACCCTTATAGCCGCGCGCTCCTCTGTCAACCCGCATTTACGTTATCTTCAACGTGTGCTAACATCAGCGCGTACAATATTGCACACTGTATGATATATATATTTACACATATTATATGCCAAGGAAAAAATTGCACGAATCAGAAAAATATGGTTTTCATTTGCTCACTATTTTGGCATTCAATTTCGGAATTTTCCATTGAAAAGGGACTCTCTATTGGATAAAAAAATATATAAATTGAATCCAAATATTCCTACCAGAAATTAAGTATCTGCAAGCTCTTAGCAACTATCGTAATAATATAAATTCGTTATATTGAAGTAGGAATTAATTTTTTTCGAGAATATTAATGTCATTTTTTTTATCCACCCAAGCTCTCATATTGTTTTCTTTGCATTTTCTCACATCTTTCTTTACCCTTCTCTCTTTTTCATTTCCCTGTAGATTGTCCTCAGAGACGCTTGCATCTACAACGATAAGATCTCGAGTTAGATCAAGTTATCTGTGACTTCTTTCTCAAGTATCCTCTCTGTGTAGTCTCTCATTTCTCTCTCTGTCTCTCTAAGAAAACGAGAACGCGATTCGCTGGTTCTTCTTCTTCTTTTTCTTCTTGTTCTTATGCTGTACCATTCTGCCCCCGCCCTCATTGTGTATATGGAGCTTTCCAGTTTCCAGTTTAGAAGATATACGATTCACCTCTTTTCTTCTATATATATATATATATATATATATATATATATATATACACATACATGCATACATACATACAGAGCGTGATCCAAGCCAACAGACAGCCCTCTCCTTGTAGTTTTCTCTTCATTTTTGCAAACACAGATGGATTACCCTATTATTCCCTTTTCATTTCTGTATATCTACATTCGAAGTGTATGCATACGCATCACCGATCGGTTCTTCTCACTTCCATTGGCTATATGTGTACGAGAAAATTTGATTGTGTGTATGTATGTGCAGTTTGTGTGCTGATGCACGGCTTCGATCATTACTATTTAAATGTATTCACGTAAATATATACGGTCCAAGAGGCAAGCGAGTGGCGTCGAGACGCACACCCGACTTGTGAACGCGCTTCGGCTTGAGCACATTCAGAGAAGTTACACTGATTCGAATAATTATATATATATATAATACATTCTTTTGTGAATGATGAATGTATCGACAAATATTTCAGACGTTTTCTGCATATTATTTGAATGTATTAAAGAAAATAAGAGGATGAAAAAATATATTAAAGAATCACACTAAATCTTGTGTATATATAGACGCACCAAGTTGTATATACACTTCATATGTAAGCATATATATTAAACACAGGTATGCACCCATATATGTATATATATATTCAATCTCGGTTGAACATGCGTCTCAGGCAAATCCCTCCACGATGCATCCCATGTAACGCCACATCCCCAGTCGCTCTCATCGTGTAACTCAACATGTCACGTGACTTATACTCATGCATCGAAGGGACTTGCATTTCGCGCTTAAACCGCGAGAGCCTTGTAAGCGAACATGATGCCGCCATGAAATATATACACATACCAAACACGTACATGTATATTCGTATACCTGTATACACATAAACTGAGTTTACGCATACATAGTTTGCCTTTTGTATACTTATATATGGGATTAAAAAATATCGAGTGCTCAAGTAAGTAGTATATAAACTTGGGGATTCTTTTCCCAATGGGTTTCGAAAGACTCTGAGAAAGAGGTGGAAAGGGCTGTCCGAGAGTGAGAGGAATAATAAGGAAGAGAGAGAGTAAAACAGTGGATGAAAGAATGAAAGAAGAGAGACAAAGGAGAGGATGAAAGAGAGACTAGTCAGCAATCTGTGGATAGAATCTTGCGGCGTAACGGCGGCGGCGGCTGATGTTGCCGCTCCAGCAGCTCACTCGTTCTCTTTTCTCTCAGCGCGGCTCTCTTCGTTTGTACTATAATACCTAAGGGGCTTTCAGAGTGTTGTAACTCAATGCACTCACGATCTACCGACCATGAACTAACTGCATCACGTCGATCCACGCCTTTTATGTATATTATAGATATTTTTATATGTCCTTATATCTTTGCATATTTATCTGTAATTCGGCATTTAACATTTACGAGAATTGATTCAGTTATTTTGTTAACTAAACATCAACGTATTCAAATGTTTTTTTTTTTTTTTTCGTATGATTCGATCATTTTTATGGAAGAGAATTAACTGTGGGTGAAATAATAATGATTGGTTTGATGGATCATATTGTCCGACATAAAATTTTTAATATCAGAATAAAACGGAGAAATAAAATGTTTTTCATGTTCAACAGAATTACAATTACTTAATGTTATAGTACTCATTAATATTTAATGTTATGTAAATAATTAGGAAGATGTCCTGCTGTGGTCGCGGAGCGAGCAAGCGTGTGCGCGCTGCATAAAAGCGTATGTCGAAACACTGTAACACACTTCCGAAGCACATGAGAGCACAAGCCAGTGGCTCCAACTGTGACTCGCGAGTAAAAAGAGACACAAAAGCATATAAGGAACGAATGAGTAAAATTTTTATGTATGCTCATAGCTACAATGTATATATATATATATTTGCGCCGACCTTTTGGCCCGTAATATCTCGTTTGTATGTTTTTTTTTCTCTTACTTGTATAAATGTATATATTCTCCGACTTGTTTTGCAGCAGACTTGTAGCAGAAACTTTTAATTGGTTATTTCCGTCGGCGACAAGAGATAGCATCGAATATTTTAGCGACTATGCATATTTTTGTTATTCAAATTGAGTGCTTGATATGAGTAAAGGAGAAGGAAAGAAGGAGAAAAAAAGGCAAGAGGAAAAGGAGACGCGATATGTAATCGCGGAAAATCTGCAACAAAAATCTGTCCTGCATCATCGAGCTATTTCTTTTTTTTTTACATATAAAAATGTTCACATATGTATGTTGCATAGATGTATGTGTATACCTTTCATCTACACACTCATCGTGTCCCTTTTCTTATTCTTTTTCCATCGTAATATGGAAAACTCTCGAGGGGTCGATCGCTCTCCACTGCTTCACGGTGATTCGTAGAACGTACCATGCAAAAATATTCACCGTCGAGAGATCGGGGCGCTCGAATTCAATCTAGCGAATGATTAAACATGCCATCTTTGGCCCGACGTGGCGCCATCGCGCCACCACCCACTACAGAGGACGAAAGAAAATAGAAGCCCACCAAAGAGAAGAGATACGGCACAGTGAAAAAATCAGGGGGGAAAAATATATATATATATATATATATATACAAATACAACGAAAAAAAATTTTACGGTGAAAAAGCGACAAACAATTAACCTTACAACAGTCAATTGCATAAATTATATTTTATCTTTGAATTTATTATGCGTGTGAATACATTTATCACATTCATATAAAATTATTGCAGCTGTATATTAATTAGGATTAATTGCATTGTGCATTTGCAAAATAAATTAGTATCGATGCGAGTGCGCGACGGATTACGTAATTTCCGGTAAACTATATTCAACGAAAGGTGTGGAAATCAACTGGCATTATTCTTCATGTATAATAATATATACACTTACACACGTATGAATTGGAATAAACACTTTGGCCCAGTGTGGATAGAGGTGAGCTGACGTGTGAAGTTGTATACCTACATAAATATATATCCGCATACATTTATATAATATGGTATAAGAAGAGAGTTGGTAAGGGGGTAAGGGTTGCTTCATAACAATGGGTATATTCTTATCGTGTGCAATCCGAATGTTGTTGGGTCACGACACGCACAAAGTTCCCTACCTCTCGCACTTTTTTTCTCTTCGAGACCTTTTTTACGACTTCACGAAAAAGCCAAAGTCGATCTCACACCAACTCGTTGATATGTCGTTGGGGAAGCACATGAAAAAGGTGAGGAGTGATATATAGAACGATTATCTATATATATATATATATATATATATCTACATACAATAAACTTAGACATGACACATTAATCAAGAGTTTTCTTATTGAGTATTACATTTATTGAGATATTCACATTTATCACTTGGAGAACAGTTCATCACTGTGGTGCAAGAGCATTTGCGATGAAAATAGCAATTTTGCACTTGAACGAAAAATACATTTTATTGTTCACTCGGGTTACAGATTTTGAGATTTTGTTTATTTCTATGTTATGGAGACTCTTATTCGAAGACATTAGAAAAAACGATGATGATCATATATGAGAAACGACTTTTCTAATATTTTTTTGTCAGTCTGCAAATATTTTTTTGACGGCCACGATTGTAGGAGTCTAATCAATTTTTGGCTGGAGAATTAACTAAAATCTCTTGATATATTAAGACTGATATTCGTAGTGTTTAAATAAAGAGTACGAGTCATGATTCAAATAATTTCGACATTAAAAAAGATTCTTATCTACATAACATAATAAAAAGTACATGAAGGAATCGCTGATGATGCTGTCCATCGACATTTCTATACATTGGACGAGTGAATGATATAACTCTCGAATTGTGATGCGTCAAGCGGGTTGCAATCCAATCACAACTGAAGCCGCTTCCATTGCGGAAACCGGAAGTAACGGAATCTCCCAGGGAGAGAGAACCAAATATGGAGGGTAGGAGAGAGAAGCCGGGCGAGTCACCCAAACAGATATGTATATATAGATGCATATAATCGAAGCAAGTGAGGAATAGTCTACAGGATATTGAGAGTGAGTCCAGTTGCACTGGACATAATTTCCGCCCGACGAGATCGGAATTGCTAATGACGTCAACTCTACTACCTCGGCATCATTCACGTTTGGCCACGCGTTTCGGGTTCTCTTTCTTCTCCTCTCTCACAGTCTCTCTCAATGCCTTTGTCCTTTTGGTTGTTGGCGAGACAACCAGAGACGGGTTTGGGCAAATCCGTTACGGATTACTTACGGAGACGACTGACCACCCAACATCGTGCAGAGGGTTGCGTACGCACGCAGGCCAACATATATCTGTAGTGCATGTATATTTGGAAGGAGAGGACGCGACAGTGCACTGTCATTGCGCTTGCACTAACCCTCCCTTGTCGCTAGTGACACGTGTGTAACTTGACGGACCATCGCCGCTTGCCATGTCTTGTGTCCCACTGTGCGCGAATCGTTGTTCACTCAATTTCCTTCTAACTTGATTACATCGAGTCATGCAAATATATTGACACAGGTTACATATAAAAGTCCACGCACACGATCGAATGACATTTTATCATGTATTTGATTGATAATGAAGAAAATTTTATACTGAACTAGAACGTTAAATAAAAAGGGATGATTTATTCATATTTTTCCATTAATAGTTTTCTCCTAGTTTCAATACTTCTGTTTTCATTAAGAATATTATTTAAATCATAATATATACATCGTGTTATTGTATAGCAGCGTCAATGTGTTGTTTTTCGCCTCGTAGAAATATAGACTTTTATTTTATATTCGATTCATTTAATTTATGGATGTTATTCAATTAATCATTTTCCATCGAGCTATCACGTTGATTCACTATCGATCTCTCATCATTGACGTATGTACAATTGTACATATACATGTATATATGTCGGACAATATGAGTATATTCTCACATACTCTATCTTATAGCGCATGACGCACGCGAATGAGGCGTTTCATTAGCCACGGTGGTGCTATGCATTCTAGTGAGACAGCTTCCGCGCGGTTTATGTCGCGGCGCATCGTTCCCGTATCTATATGTACATACGTAGGCAACGTAAAAGAAAAGGCTTGGGAATGGTGTGATTGAACAAGAGAAAGAGAAAATAAAAATCATACAAGTGAGGAAGAGAATGAGGGAGGTCGGGAGACATTTTTAATTATCAGCCGGAGGTACGCGCCATATCAGCTGCCAAATATTTCCGGCCCCTGTCACACCGCGTGGAGATGTACGAGTGGAGAAAATGCGAGAATATACACATATATAAATTGTGAGATTGTATAATATGTGTGAGAGTAAAAATGCATTAGTGCTCCTGCACTTCTCACTGGCTACACCATCGCCATCGCCATTGCCATCACCATTGCCATCGCTGTCGTCCTGGTCTCCACTATATTACTTTTAATTCACGCTCGTTTGATTTTCTTTCGCTGTAGGTGCGAACGCACATGTTGCAGGCCTGATGGTTGATCGAAAAAATATAAGTACAATCTTTATTTATGTATTCATGTATTTTTTAATATTCATTAAATTCTTTTTAGGATGAGATATAATTATTATAGAGAATAAATTCGATGAATGAGTATGAATGCATTCAAAATGTTGATCGTATGCATATGGAAATGAAATTTTGGAAGTACCATCATCTAGAGGGTATGGAGAAGAGGATCATATATACGTGCGTGACGTGCATAAGATGAATTTAATATTTGAAAGCGCTAGTAATGCCTGATGCTTTCCAACGTGTCGCTTACCTCTATTCTATTCGGAGATACTGAGAGGTCCTCTTGCACGCGCTCTCAACCCAACAATGTCGAGTGACACCTCAAGCGTGTGGATATAATGCTGCCGCGCACTTTCAAATAGGCGGTAATATCTATGGCGCATTATTTATTCATGGGCAAATGAAGTGGGGAAGCACCCATGTTAGTAATGGATGAGGCTCTCAGTGCTCGCCACCGTTCAAACTTCATCCGACGTATGACGTTTATCATTTTAATTTGCTATCGGATTATTAAATAGCGCGTCCTCGTCACCACCTCTACAAAGGGTTGGGTGATCAAGTGTGATTGAATGATAAAAAATTATTTTGTTGCGATAAAAAAGTATTTAAGATAAACATTGTTCTTTGCTTTCTATTTTCATAACGAAGATTAATAGAGTTCATTTGTCTGTAGAGTTTTTTCTTGATATTCGAGTGGCGGAATTCTTCTTATTATAGCCAATGCGGTGATTGACAATTGGTGACGATCACTTGGCTAGACCACATGACGCCGTCACATATCAAGTTCGATAAACGAATGACAGCTGAATGATATTCACAAATTTTAGCGGAGCACTTTTTTTTTATATCGAGTAGAGGTGACTGTATAGTGATCGCCAACTACGTCAATAATCATGTTTGCTTTCGAATGTCTAAAATAGATAAATAGACATGAGGTTATCACAATATTCAACTAAACAAATTAAATTGAAAGAAAAAAAAAAAAATGACGAAAGGCAAAGAGAGGAAAAAAGGAAATAAAAAAAAAAGACTGATTATATTCTTTACTTTTGTTTCACACCTGCAGCGTTATCGGTTTGCACAGATGGTTTTTTTTTCAGAGCGTACACAACTTTTCGGATCATTGCGCTAGCTAAATACAAAATTGAGTAGAATTCTAAGAAAGCCGGAATTATATCTTTAATATATATATTTAACAAATAGAAAATTGAGGACACACGATGACAGTATATGTTCTGAAATATATCGCGAATGAAAATTGGAAGAGAATTTTTTTCCATACAATTAAATAAAGCACATCTCTGATAATAATGAACTCTGAATAAAAATGTCTTTACTTCAGGATTTATAAATTGAAATGAGGAATTACGCATCACGATCTACATGTAAAAATGATGAACAGAATTTTGTGCGCATTTGTCTATTCGTTCGTCAAATGTACGCGAACAAAACTTTTGCAAAGAGAATGAACGAAATAAAGCACTTGGCTACATTATATCCATATATATATATATATATATGGACGAGCGTGAGCGCGGCCACTCGGGCTCAGCTTGAAGAGGGTGGCCGCTTGTTTTAATTACTTTTTAATTTGTTTCACAATGGCGAGAGATCTACCGCGTGTATCTCTCTCTACTCCTTCTGCGCCACACACCTTCTTCATTTCCCATAATTTGCCCAAGTATTCCTCCTTTTTTTTTTTCATATAACACCACAGATAAGTCTCGCGCCGGAGCGAGTATATACATACTAGTACAAACGAATATTGCAAGAAATATATATATCCACTTTTATAACACAGAAGCGGCACTCTGGGGGCAAGTACATCACTGAGAAGTTTGCGCGAGCCACGAAATTAGTCTACTGTTGCTGTTGCTATGAAGCGAAAAAAATAAAAAAAATGGAATGAAGAATAGAAACGAGATATAGGAGGTGAGAAGGGAGAAATAAGAGAGAAAGAAAGAGGAAAACAACCGAGGTTTCACCCTCGCGTGACTCACACTGGCTACCCTTGGTTAATAATTAAAGAAAAATAAGAGGCAGTAATTATTATGAAAGCAAGAAAATGCTCCAAGTGTTGTGGAATTGAAACAATCTTACGTTTTATTCAGAAGAATAATGCTCATGCATGAAGTCTATCGCGATATGAGTCCTCGAGATTGGTAAATTTATGGTAAAAGAAATACGAGGATGTCGATTCAGAAATTTCCGATGATGATAAAATAACGTACTAAATGGAATCCATCTGTTGTTCTGACAAAAGAATTGATGAAACAATACAATATAGATAATAACCTCATGAAAGCTCTAGAGAATAATCAAAGTTGTGTCCCATTACAGAGGGAGTCAGTCTTCCGCAACGACGAGATGCAGAGATGTTACACCACTTATTTGGGGAAGGGAATTGTGATGGTGCTATACATATATACATGTAGCAATATACACGAGATGAGTTCTTTGATATATATAAGATGACGCAACGGGAGAGCACAATGTATACATACGATGTTGCTGCTGGTTATATTGTACGTGGATGAGGGAAAGAGAGATATAGCTAGGACACATTCTTCGTCGGTGCGCGAGTAAGCTCAGGATTTATAGTTGCGTCGCGACGTCCATCTTCACTCCGCCGTGACGACCTATACCACCCACTCGAAAAGTCCGAGAGGCAAGAGTGTACATAGCCGCGACGACCGTTGAACTAAAGGAAATGCTACTGCTTCGAAGTGCCTTCACGTTCCTCTATATGGCTTCTATCTTGTTGTTTAGTGCTTTTACTTATATATCACAAAACCCGAAACCTTTACGTGCGCTTTTTCGTGGATTATTCTCCTGCACAATTGCTTCAGTGTAATGTGATTGGTCGCTGTTCAATAAAATATATAACTCCATGCGTCGGAATTTTCAATTTTTGTAAGTTATTGTTTTTTAATGTCACCATTTTCTCACATGGTCAGTTTTGAAAATTCTCATGGCACACTTATGGTCATGGTTTTTTATTATAAGTTTATAATATTTACTATGGACAAATGCTCATACTCTTACGTCTAAGTGAACAAACACTTTGGCCAATTTCATAATACAATTTCAAATTCACTCCTTGAAATTACATTTCGTTTCCTCACAAAATTACTATCTGTCTCCTTTATTCAGCATTTAACCGCAAATATGTTGCAAATTTCTCATCCGATGTGTTCGTCTGGGCGACGCATATACTTTTATACAACAGTATAAAACGGGTATGAACGAGCGGACTTGCATCCTAGCTCTCCTTCTTTTTCGGCTTACACATGGAAACGAGTGAGAAGGTGAGAAAAAGCAAAGCAATATAGTACGAAATGATATCAGCATGCAAGGTACGATTCGGCCACATCTCGTGCTCATCCCTCGACTTATTGCAGCTACTTAACTCCCTTCGTGCCCCAGACCCGATCCTCACCCGACCTTTTGCTTTTGTATACAGATATATTTTATATACGTATAGCAGCTTTGTGTCTATATCCTTTGCCACATGCCCGAACAACGAAGCACTATGGGCGGTATAGTGTCAACGATGACACATATTCCTCTCTTTTATAAATATATGTGTCTATCTCTCTCACCGCGCTCTTCCTACAGGCTTCGGCGCAAACACCGACCTCACTATATACCAAAGCCTCTAAATTGTTTCCGTCATAAGTCCAGATACTCTTGGCGCATATAGCCTCCAGGGATAACCCACGGAAGCCTTGTGACGCGAAAGGTGAGTATATATGAGCATAAAATATATACGTGGAGTCTCTTGCGCCATTAACCCGCACACGATGATAACCTTCGCGAGAAAATAGGATGTTACGCAGAGGGATGGAAGAGAGAATGCAGAGGTGTCAGGTGATGATGAAAAAAGAGGATTCAGAGTATATACATGTACAATGTCTTGTGTTCTTTATATTGTGAGACATATATTAAGAGATTGTTATTGGTTTGTTCTACTATTGCGTTCAATACATCTCTGGATTACATTTATTCATTTGTCTCCATTTAATTAATTTTTATTGAACGAATTCTAGTGAAATTCAAAATGCCAGTATTTCTACTTATTTTTATTTTTAGTTTATATTGTCTATATTTTGGATATCTAGATCGATATTTGAATCATTAACACAGTGAATTATATTTTTATGAAGTAGATTATGTGGCTTGTATGTTTACCTTGGATGATGATGGCAGAACTAGAACGCGTTGTCACTGTCGAGCTTATTGTATTATATTCAGTCTTAATTTGTGTGGACTAACTCTAGCGTGAATTTTTGTAAAGTAGATGCAAGTTTTTGCCACTTTACATCGTATAAATAGTGGTAGTTCCCGTACACCTGCCCTCTATCCTCTCGAACAATATGATAGACTACTACTATATAATGCGAGATGTACGATGTGGATGAATATCATCATAAAATTAGCAATGAACGAAATCAATCTCTCACGAGGTGGAGGGAGAGGTAAATACGCTATAGTTCTCTTTCGTTTTTTTTTCTTTTTTTTTTTTAATAATATATAAGTGGTATGTTGGAATAAAAGAATAAGTATGAAGGTATATTTGTTGAAATTTCAAGTGCACTCTAGGCGGTAAAGTGTCGCATTGCGGTACATACAGGATCTTGTACACGCGTTTTATGAACGTCGACGTGCAAAGTTGTGTATTGGTATATGACTGTGAGAAAACGATAACAACAATAACGACGGAAAAAAGTTTGGAGTAAGCTAGAGGGAAGAAAAAAGGGATGGAAAATGAAATGACATAGATTTGTACATGTGGTTGTGCATCGTCTGTAAGAGAACGTGCGGGATGTCTGAAGTATGTACGAATATACTCAAATGTACATGTATAGTATGATAGCGAGTTCTGATTACGTATTTACTACGAGTGAGCAGAACGGAAGAGCCGAGAATTCGCTCGGTTCCGCGGTTCCACGGATGGTTTGTGCGACTATTTGAATTATGCATGGACATGGCTTGCCTACAACGTGTATTGTTTGCCGTACCGCGCGGGCGAATCTGATTCTTGAGATCTCTCTCGTATGACGTTATATACCTTTCCCTGTACAACAACTATCGTGTCCCGCTCTCTCTCACTTTCAACCCCAAACTCTCTCTCTCTCTCTCTCTCTCTCTCTCATATACATATACGTATAATTTTTTCTTCTCCGCAATGTATGCGTTGACTCGTGTTGCAGAGATCTCCCACGCTAGCTCGCTCTTGTATGCTCAAGACGTGAATGACGTTTCAGACTGCTCTTCAACATAAATGCATGTGTAAAGACCTAGTAGATGTGCTCACTAGAATGTCTTATTTTCATGTGGTAAAAAGGAAAAAAATCATTCATGTAAAGTTGACTGGAACATCAGAGCGATGACCTAAAAAATTTAACTCTGCTGTTTCCAAGTTTTATTTTTCGAAATATATTGTTGGGGTGGAAAAAGTAGAGGAAACATTCTGATAGTTTCTGCGTTTTATTTATCATGATATTTGTAGTTGAACATTCTTAAATATTTTATGGAAGTGACTCCACATTTATCCCAATTTGTTTTCGTCATTGATTTCTTTTCTTCAATGTGAGGAATTTTTCAGAAAATGAAGTTTCAACTATTTAATGAAATACATATCTATTCAGAATTTATATTTACGTACGAAATGGGGATGATGCAACGGCAATTTCATGCGGGATATCATTACAGAGATAATAGTTAAATTACCGAGTTCTAAATCCCATTAAAACGCGAGTAGTATACAGAGGACATAGGGGGTTTTAAAATACGATATTCGGGGTGGATGAACGAGAGAGGAATGGTTAGAACGAAAGAGTGGAGAATACTTGCCGGATGGTAGCTCGCGAGTGCTGACTGCAGGGATGCCACCCTAATTACGTCGAGTCCGATGAAGAAAAGAAAACGATGAAAAAAAAGGTATCAAGAAAAAGTAGAATGTAGGAGGGAGCAACAGAGAAAGAGACAGAGAGAGAAAGGGAGAGAGAGAGAGAGAGAGATGCGAGTGAGATGCAGGCAGCTTACCGGCGAAGAGAAGGAGAATATGAGGATTAAAAAGAGTTTAAAACGAGGGAAAAAAAAAATAAAATAAAACCGAATTAAAGAAAAGAATGAGGCGGGGCAAGGGTGGGCTGTTCGTGACAGCCGGCTAATCGGAGTGTTTAAGAGTCTACACTGATCGTCGGGGCCTCGTTAAAAAAAGGGCGGCAAGGAGAGTGAAGAAGAGGGGGACAAATAGAAATATATATGTATATAACTATACTACGTACAGTCCTGCAACAGAGCGGGATAGTACAGAGCTATAAAGGGAGGAAAAACAACGGAGTATAGAGACTTTGCCTTATTTTTCCTCATGCGCGATAATGGGGTTGGGTAGATGGCGAACAGAGGGTTGGTCGTCTTTTATATTGGGGCGCGAAAAAAAAAAAGGAAAAATTGTCGAATCGTTGGTGGGACCATATGATTTACGATCAGACTAACCACCGCACTTTCTCCATTGCAATGTTACATTTTTTTTCTCCTCGTTCAATCTTTTTACTGGCGCAAATTTTGCATACCGATTTTGCTCTCGTATATATAGACGTTTCTCGGCGAGCGGCCGTTAATATGCTTATCTTTTTCTTTCTCCTTGTGCATAACAAGAGGAACGAGAGTGGATGTAGAGAGAGAGATATATAGTGTGATATGCATCGTTATCGAAAGGGGATGCGGCTGGTTCACGCGGACCGATATAACCTGCTCGCGTAAACGCAAATCTCGATGGGCAGAGGGTAGAAGCCAAAGAGCTAAGAGGGGTACTGCCGCGTACTATCGATATTCTCACTTCCGCGAATATTACCTGTGAAATTTATCTATTTAAGTTTGTATCTATCTGACCGGAAGACATTCGTATTCATCATGAAATATAAATAAACAAATGAATATATATTTGCTGAAATTTTATCCCAAGAATGAAAAAGGGGAGGGTTACATGAAAATTGGATGCACAAACTTTTTAATGGAAGGAAATAAAAAATAATATTGATGTGCGGAAATGATGATTATAGATATCTAATTAAATAAAGTCATTTATTTCCCCTTTCTTTCCCCTTTTTTTGCTCGATGCCATTCTTATCTGCCGGTTGTACGAACGAAAAACTTCAACACAACCCCTATATATTATTATTATTATTATTATTCATCGCTTCTTCTCACTCCCTCTTACGTGAAGGGTTGACGACGATTCCGATATTTTATTTATTCAGATATCAGAATGAGAAAAAGTAATCAAGAGTGTGCTAATGGGAAGTACATCAGCATTGCTTTTTTTCCCAGTAGCATCGTTGTGCGTGAAACTCTCAGCTCTGGAGGCATAAGAATTTCGTTTTTCCATTTTTATTCGTTTCATTCTCTTTTGTCCTCTATAACTCTCTTTCTTGTTCCTGTTTTTACCCCTTGCACGGACCTTTTTAGACATGGGCATCGGGGTGGCGCAGTGAGCGAAAAAAAGGGCAACCTTCTATAATTACGCTTTCTCGTACTCTTCTTTTGCTTCGTCGTCGTCGTTGCTTTTTGGACCTCTAGAGCCAGAGGTTCACTTCGTTCGTGGGGAAATAAATAACGTAGATTAAAAGTGTCTGTACATTTTGTATACTAACGATTGTGTCCTTAAATGATGAACTGATTCACACAAGTAATTGAAAAAACAAAATGAAAAGCTGCGATTATTTTTACGTAATGACATTGATTAATTGTTGTGGATGAATATATATGAGAATATTATGTACACATGGACATAAATCTGTGGTATTAAATTTTTTATATGTTTCATACAGCAATTCCACACGTACGTTTATGCATATTTCTTATTTCTTTTATTTTAGAGAACGAATTTCATGGTATATCGATTGATATTATTATTGGCGTGTGTGTACCGTCATTCCCTATTGCGAACGGCGTAACCGTGACATTTTTTAAGTTGCGTCATCATTTAACCCCATGGCATACTCTAACGGTTCTCTCCTATATTCATACAGTTTTGGATCCTACTTATACCCATATTTTCTTTCACCAGTCATTTTTTAGCAGTTTGTTTCCACACTTCCAAGATTTTTTCGCAATTTCCTGTCTTTTTTTTATTATTACCACCCTGGAAAAAATTATTTCTCCATAACTTTCAAAGATATTTCATCTACTATCCAAACTATATTAATCTTAACGAAACTTCAAAACAACAACGGGGCTGATAATCTTAGAAGAATGTTCAATAAATACAGAAGACTTCATTGAGTCAACTTTCTTTGTATTCTTCGAATAAAATCGTCAAGAATACCCTCCTTCAAAAGGGTTGGAGTGGGGGGAACAGCCCTCAATAAAAAATGAATGAAAAAAAAAAAAACCCATACTTTCACTGCGTGTCGACATAACTTTCTCTCTATTCTCTCAAAGTTTTGCTTTCATTCGATCTTTCATTTTCTCTGCCTGGTGGTGCGGGCGCGAGGTCATCAGATTGCCGCCTCAAGGAAATTGAAACATCGCAGCGCCTCGAGGTAAAGCGAAACCATGATTTAGGGAACACTTTGAGTTATGGTGATTCTCTTATATTAAAGTATTTCGAATGCAAAGCTATTTTGCCATTATTTCCATATCCAATCGTCGTATACTCTTTCACAAAAATTCTCGTGGTTTTCGTTCAAATAAATATATATCTACATACGATTTTATTTTCTAAGCAATCTCGATCAATGGATTTCATTACAATATTTAAATGGATTCTTGTTCAAACCGAACATTCGCCTCTTTTTTCTTTTGTCTTGTGGTGTCCGAAACTGTGTAGGTTACATACAGGCTTTATAAAAATATTTCTCTCGTATATAAAATGTTATTGATAAAATTATCAAGATATAGCTCGGTTCTCAAATATCTTTTGACAGTATTCATGAATTTCATGTGTAGAAAATGTGATAATGCAGGAACGAAGAAAATAAAAAAAAAAACAGACAAAATTTCTTCCCCACTCCGTCGTATGGAGCCATTCCGTGAAGCAGAACTTGAATTGAAGTAAAATCATAAGATAATCTGCGCGATTAGATGAGTTTGCGCATACACCCATAGATTGCTTGCGTCTATGAGTACACATATAACAAAATTCAATAACAAACGTATTTATTTTTTACAGAGTTGAATAGAAATGTTTTTATATGAATTTCTTTGTATAGAAATCGGGCAACGATCCAAAATGGAACAGTGCGCTGTACTCACCGACTCATAGGATGGTTCATATACGTCAACCTATACATGCACATGTCCACACGCATTCGGAGCACTTTCTCGAATTCTACCTACGCACGCGTATCTAATAGTTTATCCTCAATCCAACCTCTTCAAACACACTACAGAACAAATGCAAAACTATTGCATAAATATCTTATAATTCCCATATTATCTACATTAGGTATCCAAGTAGTATGCATGTCCTTACGTCAAATCAATTAATTAAATTATAGAACAAATGGAAATTCATCAGCATTAATGATTGAAATGTACAAAGTGTATTATGTGTATTGCTTAATATATCAGTATGCAAAATGCGCCTACCAAAATACAAGAACATCCAATAGCACTTTCGTTCGCAAATGGATTTACCTCGGCTTGCGCGTTGCTGGCGTAACGTTGCTACTCGAAATCAAATTCGTCTCTCGCGACGATCCATTATTGAGGGGGTTTCTCGACTGTTTGAAGGTATTGGCAGTGTTGTATGAGGGCATGAGGAGTATATGTGAAGAGGACGAGGCGGACGACGAAAGCAACAGCGAGAGACAGAGAAATATACTGAGGTATTTCGCGATGGTATAGCGTCAATACATACTAGCTATACACGCGCGCAGGTACCACACGCCCTGGCTAGAGATGGGCCATGCATTATGTATAATACATCACGTTATTGGTTCCCTCAGTGATTCCACCCTTACCATAGCGTTATCGTGTACCGTGGCACGGTCCCGGCCTAGTAAAACATAAGCATCGGGAAACGATAAATAAGGGAAACGTGGCCCGCATGCCACACACCAACTTTCCTTTCTTCCCTCTCCTCTCATTTTCTTTGTCTTTCGTTTTTCGTAAAGATCACCACACACTTTTTCTCTCTTGTGCATTTTGACGAACGCTACAGATGCCACTCGCATCTCTACTTCTCACTTTCCCTTCTATTCTTTTTTCTTTTTAGTCTCATTCACAATATATCCGCACCCTCGCATATGTGATAGCTTCACATACGCACTATACTCACATATGTGAGCCCCCCGTCGTTGAGAACTATTACGTATGTGTTTCCGCGCGATATAGAATAACCCCTACTCGAATAATGTTTCCTAACATCCTCACCCGCATTATTTAGCTCATTCATACGGATTTTTTGGTATAAAACTATCAATGTTTATGTGTATGCAATTGATTTACCATGGATTTCCATCAATAATCAAATAGGTATCAATATAGACATAAATAAGTTACATGTGTTTTGACATCGTGACAAATTGACGGATTGAACACGATTATTTGTATATGGAATTTGGCGAGGGACTTTAAATCTTTTGGTTTGTGTGACAGATAAAATGGGGAAGAATAAGAATGCGATGAGTTTTACAGTAGTAATAGATGACCGGGTCCGGCAGTTTCACTGAATTATGGGGATTCCGTCATCATAACTTTTGAATTCCGCGGCCCAGATGAGCATTATGTGATATGAAATGTAGGTGAGGGAATACAATGATAGAAATATCAGAAGACTAATATCGCATAAGTTCCACACATTCATCAAATTTCGTTATCAATTCACTTGCACATTTCGTGTATCGATTCACATTTATGCGTTGTAACGTATTCATCAGTTATATATATGTATGTCTCTCCTTGCTTACATTCGTGCGCAATTACCATTATACATTTATAAATATATGCATATTGAAAATTTGGATGTGTTAAATGAATGGGTAAACTATACCTCGCGTCACCAACACAGTGATCCATGACTCCATCGAAAGGCAACCGTTATGGAAATGGCAAACTTGTTTACTCACGTTCCATACATTCTGTGCGATCTCGTCGTTTCGGCGAAAATCCACAATAGCTCGATGCGTGCGCTGAGATATGAATAGTGAAATTGTAAAGGACTTTTCTTGCATTTTCCCCTTCATCCATATATATTTGTAGGGAGATGACAGATACTGTTCACTCGGTATGAAACTATTTATTTTTTTGTTTTTCTCGCACCGCAAACTCCCAAAAATTATACAAACAATATCCATATAATCTGAAGATTAATTTGTGCGTATAATTGATTTTGAAAATATTTTGATTCCAGTTGATGAGTATCCGAACGGCCTAATCACAGATATTCTTTTGATTAAAATAGAATATAATAACATCTACTTATCTTTTTAGCTTCCTTGAAGAAAAAAGGATGAATGAATGAATAAGATGATATGATAGAAAATACGGAAATTGTTTTATTCCATTTCAAAGTGATATTGATATGCAGGTTGACAAATAAATATCGATACGAACATGTGTGATATGATAATTTATGAATTTTTCATGGGGGTACAGCACAGTGACACTCGAGAAATATTCTGGATTGCTATGACATTCCAGCAAGATGTTCTGTGTGCATCTCGATGTGATTATCTCTTGAAACATTTACACATATACACCACTGACTATATTTCGTATTAATCGACAGATTCTCATTTCCCTCCACGTCGCATCTCCCACCTCACCAGACATATTTGCATGTGCATATGCAAACTGACGAATTTATAGCTGCTAAATCGGACCGAAGATTCAGATATAAATTGAAGAAAGACAAAAGAGTTGGAAAGATCATGAAAACCTGTAACTGTGTTAGAGACGAAAATATTCTTGAATGTATATATTTATTTTTATACAATAAAGTAATTTTATGAGATGAGAATAAAGTGAAAGAGAGTAGAGACGAGGGAAGATAGTGAAAGAGAACGCATATAGTTTCATTGAGAATTCATGCGGTATACGAGGTAGGATATATAAACGTAAGGATAGGACGAAGTACCAACATTGGTAGGTGCAGGTTATACGTGTGGCAGAACGTCGGGTTTACTTGCAAGGTGGTGGTTATGGGAGGGCACACACAAGGACAAGAGAAAGGAGAGGGTGTAAGTGCGGACGAGGGCAGCCCGGGGGTTGTCGGTCGAATTGGAGCGGTGGCGAGGGAGGAAGAGAGTGAACGCGCTCGAGAGAGCGGTGACACTCTCATTTCGGAGAGAATTTACACAAGCAGCTCCCTCGCGTGCCTAGCATAGTCAGTCCTAGTCTAACCCCTATATATAACCCCCTGACGCAGTCACCAGTCTGGCATAGTTAAGTGTGCTTCTACTAGATGTACCCGACTGCGTGCGAAATTCATCGACCCTCATACCCTTCCACTTGCTTTTGCCACACTAACGGGTATGGGTATGTGCTATGTATGCGCGTAAGTAAATGTATAGTTCCCACTATACATTAGCTAGCTGGTGTCTTGCTCGCAAAAATTCAGAAATGTGTATAGAATATAACGTGATCACATCCAATGCACTATACTTTCCTTTTTCACATTCATCAGAAGAATATTCGTTTTGAAATGTGGGCAAAGTACATCAGTTGGATCATGTAGAAAAATATAATTATTTTTGTCGTTGTTTGATGGAAATAAACTGGATGGCTATGTCTGTGTCTGAACACAACTACGATATTATATCATTAAATTTATTATTCACACACGTTTCTCATTATCTTTTCTTTTATTTATTTAATAAAAATATGAACTTGACATAGTTAAACTAAAAACAAATGGAATGATGATTTGGTATGAAGATGTCACTAGTCTATAAAACTACGTAAATATATCTCGCAGCCTAGACTTTAATCCTCGTTTAGCAAGTTGAAAGCACCTCACCATAGCGTGATGTCCAAGAAGGGGAGTTCTGTTCGACTTTGCTATCGTGAGTAAAGCTTTTGTGTAGAGTGGTTTACATTATATAGGTTTAAACTACCCTGTGCAATACAAGACGATATTGCTGAGAGACGTGATGGTACCACCCCGCACTACCTCCACTTCGACACCCTTGCTTCCACCACGATCATTGACTTCGGGTGAGGTTTCTCCGCGTATAGAGAGTAGGTGCTTTACCCATAGCTCAGCTCACTGTTCCTGAACACGCAATCATTATACTGTTTCCGCAATACACTTTCTCTCTCATTTATTTCATTCGCGCCCTCATTCTCACTCTCTCGTTCCCTCGATATTTTCTACTTCGCCTCGTATAGCGTTTCGCCCCGGAATCGTTGTGCCATTATGGAAGTTACGTGGGCGTGCACGAATGCAGTTTGCCCCCTTTTGCCAACTTTATTTACGAATCGGATTGTACCGCGACCGCATACACACGCACACGTATATATACGCGTGGTAAAATTGAGAATTTACCCAAAAACACCCTTATAAAATATTCATACTGTCTATATTTCACTTTCAAACTTCTCTCACGAAATTCATACTCACATAGAATAAAAAAAAAAGTAATGTGGTGTTTGCAGCGGTCCATCGTCTTGTTAGACAGACACGAAATTGGTTTGATTAGTTTCAGTACATAGCGATGATAATAATGGCCAATGTCATCGTGAAATGTATCCTCTAAACCACCATACGGCTCCTTATCATTCCCAATAAACTCTATAACTCTAAAATAAAATTATGAATAGCGGTTGCATGTACATCGACTAGCCGATTTAGTGATCTTACCTGGGATAAGTTTTTTTTTATTCATACACGAAACATTTATATTTGTAAAGTTTCGTATGTGAGTATAGTAATAAATATATTATTTTTACAGAAGGAATAGAAAATAAAATGAAGAAGAGTAAGAAAAAAGGGAAAAAACGTTTCAACCAATTTGCAGTAATTCGTGAAAGGTAGTGATAACTCGTGACTTGGCGAAACGCCGGAAGGCGAATGGGTTGAAATAGCCATATATATATATGTGTGAGTATATGTGTGTGTATGGATAGAGTAGGGGGGGAGGGGTATATGTGTAAGTATATGACACTGTAGGATATGATAGGATAGGACATTGTGGAATAGCTTGGTGACCGTCGAGAGGGTAAGCGCGGTGAAATCGAGCGCGAAGAGGACGTTGGTGGTGATAGTGCTAGTAGAGAAACCGGCGGGAGCGTGTCGCCGCGGGCAAACTTATGTGTATATCCTCTTGGTGGGGTTCTCGTCGGCGTCAGGCTGGCACAAGGGTGGAAGAAGTTACGGCGTCTCGACGCGCCACTTTCTAAGTCTACTTACTAGCATTACCCGCACCCGTCGTACTGTGTGCGCTGCGCGTATCCTTTCATGTAAGGTTCATTCCTTCTCATTCTCCAAAAGCACCACCATCGTCTTTGCATCATCCCTTGTAAGAGCCAGGTATATGTACGAAGAATATGTATGTACAGTCAGTTACTTTTGAATTGCTGTCAAGGTAAAGCGAAGAAACGCGACGCGGAGAAGAGAGAATGCTTTTGAGAGGCCACGTCTTCATGACAAGGAATGCCAGAGTACCTAAATACATATAGTTTCCTGATGAAACCCCTCCGGCTGACCAAGAATTTCCCTTACTCCTCATCCACTTGCAAACTTTATAAAGTTACCAAAGTTTTCAACGTCATGGATTATTAAGTATTCAAAATCTAATATAACTATTATTTTCACTCCCCATCGTCACATAACTAATATATAATTCAATTCAATCGTTCGCCATGTATACATAAACGTATACATAAACTGGAATAGAAATCGAAATAAATTGACAGTCGGATACAAGTAAGGTAAGAGTCTGATTCAAATGCAGGATTTAAGGACGCATGAATAGATGTACGGATATTTTTCATTCCAGTCTGTCTTCAGAATGTCAACGATGTGAATCATCGTGTTGAACTATGTGAGTGGAAACATGCGAGTGGATTCGAGAAAACAGGGAGAAAATCAATTAATGTTCATGCATAAAAATAAATGTTATGAAAAATCAAATTTCAATGACAATTAAAGAATTAAATCTTAAAATCTGAATTTCACCATTATTAATGATTGATCCACTCCTATATAATCTTTTTTTCTTATTGCGTATTCGTATTGTATGCATATACGTTGCAGAGAATTTTGCGAGAGAAATTGATTGAGGTGCGTTGATATCTTTATTCATATCAATTACTCGGGTCGATTAGATGTAAGATACGGCCTGCATGGCGTGGTCGTGTCATTGAGATGGACTGTCGAAAGACACGATGATACAAAGCAAGAGGGAGAGTTCAAACGAATAAGATGTTAAGTAAAGGAGAAAGCTGTAGCGAGGAATAGATAGAGAGTGAGAGACAGAGACGCGGACATCAGTGCTTGATTGACAATGCGGAGGCAGTGGCCTGCTTGTTGAGTGAGCGCTGTCGTACGAAAGATAAGACTTCGGTGAATGAGTTAAAGTGGCGTGGCCGAGCAAGGGAAAAGAAAGTAAATCGGGGAGTATAGTTAAGATGAGAGAATATCTTAATGAGCGAAGAAGTTGGCGGTTGGGACGTGACGCGCGAGTCACTTGTGTATACGTAAGTGGTTGGCGGACTCCCTTAATTGACCTGCGTGTTATTGTGTTTATGTATATATTCACCAACTGCTGCGAAGATCTATTTACACCGTGAGCGTGATGGGTAATTTAAGGATATGTGGGAGTGAATCAAGACGACGAATGCATGTGTGGAGATGTCGCATGGAATATATATGTATATGGTGAAGACGAACTGCCAATTAACTGGCACATCGATCTTCACAGATCGCACCAGGTGTACACACGCACACACACACTAACAAGAGGATGCCCACACACTCCTGTCGTGTCTCAATCCTTCTTTATTTATTTATAGCATTTGTACTTTGTGTTTTTTTTTTTTTTTTTTTTTTTTTTTTCATTTCTATAATACAAACATATGAATTCCTTGAAATCATTTATCACCTGGAACAGTCAATAATTATATTATATCGAATGAAACAAGTTTCCTTGAAGTTGAAGTTTGTATCTGATTCAGAGTCGTATTCGGTTTCGCAAAGAATAAATAATTGTTTCGAATTCAGATTTTTTTTTTTTACTTTAATCGATGTAAAGTTGGAAAGACACAGAATAGATAACATATGGATAAGAATTGTATTGCAGGTTTTATTTGACTTCATAAAGTTTATGGTGCTGCTCATGAATGAAATTCGTTTTCACAGTTTATCTCATAGGAACACCAATGGATTTTGTCTATCTATGTTGATATAAATGAAATAAGCAGAGCGTTGCAGACACAGTGTACACTTTTCATTGGACATGTAAAACGCGACGTTATCTTGTCGATCAAACAATTAACAATGCCATCGGAGGCCAGAACAGGGTGGAATTGTGAAAGCCGAAAGGAGGCGGTGCATAAGCGAAATGGGTTTAAGTGTGTATACATATAGCTTGGGTAATCGAGTGATCAGCTATCGGTATATAGAAAGGAGGTATAGAGGAGAGCAAGAGAGAGCGAGAGAGAGAGAGAGAGATAAAGAGAGAGATCAGTATAGGTGAATCACTATATAATAGTGGCGGCGGTAGCCTGGTACACGATCCGCCTGCTGCCCCCAAACGTCTCCTTTCCTGCAGTGTCACTCGTTAATTATCCGTTAATTAGCCGAGCCTTAATTGCCAGAGTGGTGGGACGGCTGGAAGAGGGGAAGATGCAACGCTTCTTTCATTTTGCCATTTATAATTTGCTTCTTCCATTTTTATTCATTTCGATGTTATTCTGCTTCACGTCCTCGTGCAGTGCTTCCTTCACAGTCTTCATCTTCTTCGTCGTTTTTTTATCCTCTCTCGATGAGTTCCTCTGTCACTTTTCTCTTCTAATTCTGCCTTCAGTATTTTCCTCTCAGAAATTCACCGATTCATTTATTTGTCATTTTGTTTCTTTCTCTCGTTGTACGTTTCAGGTTGGACAGTGTATGTATACGTGACAATATGTTCTTGCAGTGTGCGAAGAGCGATGGGAAAAGGAAAGACAGTGAAAGGAGGGAGAGGAACGGATGAGAGAGTTAGGCACCTAAGATCTGTGGAGGCTGATGTATTTATAAGGCGGAAGATTTGCATACGATGCAACAGATCACCGATAGCGCGCGAGCAGGCGGCGCGTTGAGAGATTCAAAGAGGCTTTGTACCATTATATATCCGATCTTTTCTGCGTCTCCTTCTCCACTGCCCTCTTCTTCTCGTCGTCGTCGCCGTCGTCGTCGCCGTCGTTGTACTCCTCCGCGACATGCGGTCACCGTTTCTCTTTTTGCTACCCTTTATATATCCTGATTCTTCTCATCGTCTTCTTCGTTTCCTCTCTGACATCAGCGTGTCCTCATTGCCCCGCATATCCAACGCGAATCAGAGTGTCTCTAATCTCCTTCATACATCTCCAATTGAATTTAGCTTTTCAACGTATTCATAAAATTGATTTTGATATTTCGATTCTCTTCAAAAATTCGTTATTTTTTTGATGCAACAATTGTGAATCTGACTGCAACAAAATTTTCCATTTTTGTGGTTTTTTTTTCTTTTTTTCTTTTGAACCGAGTAAATTACTTTTTTTCTATCAAATAATGGCAGATATCGCTACTGGTACTTCGGGCAATCAATGTTCTATGACATCTTGCATCGATTTTGCATCTTTGACGATAATTTACGCTAAAAGAATATAATGGAAATGAGGACCACCATGTTCACATCTTGATAAAATAAAGTGGCGTCGCGTGATCACAGGTGGGACACAAGACTAAATATAAATTGAAAGTGAGAAAAATGAAGAGAGAGTATGAGGAGAAAGTAGAGATTACCAAGAACATTGAACGGGGAATACCAAAGAGTTGATGGTACGATCGCGCGCCCTGATGCAGGTTTATATTGCGAATTGCAATTGCCTTGTCTGCTTGTTGGTTGCGCGAAGGCGTCGTGCATTTTGATCGAAACCACAACGACAATGAGACACGTATCACTCTTATCTTTTGGCACATCGCGTCGCATGCAACAGTCGTACTTTTCAAGCATTCGCTTGTCTCATTAAATCACAATATATTATTTCATTGGTATACATTATATAATCTTTTGCATGTCTACATATTGTGATAGCGATTTTAGGTATAATCATCATCCAATTTCACAGTGCTCTAATAAATATCTTTGTGTATGAAACAAAAGTCAGAGAATAAATTATGAGGGGAACCAAATTATACGAAAATTTGAGAATAACCATAAATATTTGAATAAATTGAATTCCGATTTTAAATAAATAGGAAAAGAGAACGAATAAACTTAATACGAAAAAAAGGATCTGTTAAAAAATATTAGCAGGGTTATTGTTCAATCGAACTTTAAACTTTTTAAACCTTTAAACTTTTCGATGACAGAGGAAATATTTATGTCTGTGTGTTGGTGTGCTGAACATTTGTGCAATATAATGGAGAGGTCATACAATGAGACGGACAAGTGTCGTTGGTATTTCTTCCTAACACTTCTTCATGGTGCCAACGTCAATTTCAATTATCGCCAACGACGAATCAGTGTATGTAAACGAATGACACATGCTGACATAATTGAAGATCTCGAGTAAAATATGTATTTAAACACATACATTCAGGAAAAAATAGTAATTCAAGGAGATAGTACACATGTTTTATTCTAAATTCATGGAAGTTTCAATTACACTTCAAGTCATTCTTTGTATCAAATTTACAATCATTTTGCAAACTAAACACAAAAATTTATTTTTTTTATTTCGCAATCGATCGCGCTTCGATAACAAAGTAAAGCAGCGAACAAACGAACTTCCCAAACATTACTCGATTTCCTTTTGTTCTGAATTATATAGATTCTCTGCACAGTCTTTCTTGTGGTGCGTTATTTTATCTACCGCACCAGGAGGTTCCAAAGAGTCATTCAAGTTGCACACTGGACGACGCTGCTCGATCCGGCGGCCATTAGCTCGCGAGTAAACAGAGTCGTACTTTACTCGAAGGGGCGTCACTCTTCCTTCGCCGCAGTTCCGCTTCTTTGCTTTCCAAACTCTCACGCTAACCTCTCTCTCCCGCTTTCGACCTCACTTTGGTACTTACTCTTTTCCCTCGACCACAAACTCGTTCCTACGCTCGTCCGCATCCCCTCACCACACTAACGAATATACATAAATTTGTGGATTGAAATGGGATAAAAAACGAAGTATTACACTTGGAGATGAATTATATACTTCATGTTTATTTATATTCTATTGAAATTTCTTATTGAATTATTGGATCATATAATTTATATGATTGCTTTATTTTTACAGATAATTGGAATGGAACGAACATATACGATCGAGCAAGGTCACTTGGGAAATGAAAGACACGTGCATGGTCGTATATAAATAATAAAATTGTGAAATACCTAGAAAGATAAGTTTTTATACATATTAGGTATTAAAAGAAGTGATGGGATAATGCAGATCGATACGAAATTGTATTTGTAATTCGTAATACGTCCGCATGAGACCAATTGACACTGGAGTTATTGTCTACGCGTCACGTGAGGCTATATACGTGCGGTCACACGAGTATTTCCGCGAAGTGTGTACGAAGATGCGTGCAAAGAATGTAACTAGATCGGCAAGGTCGTTTGCTTTATATATATATATATATATATATATTCATTTGCGTATTTACATGAGTTCTTCGCACTCAAAGAATAAAATCGTCTGGATAAACAGACGTTACGTCCGGCGTCTGATTAGCTTCCGTCCTCTACTAGACGACTAGACGTAACTTTTTTTCAAACTTTATGCTTTATTATAGGCAAATAGAAAACAACTTGCCGAAGAGAATTAATTTTTAATGAATATTATCTCTTTGTTTCGACTTTCAATATACTTTTGTCTGTTTTCTCGCAGGATAAATGACGACTGAAACATTTTTACGGTAAATAACCAGAAAGAAAATTTTATTGTGGGGCGGTTACGTGTGCAAGGATATGGCAGTGGATATGGACGGGTGATCGGCGCCGCGCCAGCGGGGGTATCATCAACTACACGCCAGTCAGTTCGCTCCCAAAACCGGGTTTTCTATATATACATGTAGCGATGCAGAATGTTCAAGACTTTCTTGGAGTTCGGGGAACGATAAATTCCCGATTTCAGTCGGACCCGTCTTTTCTTTCAGTTCCCCATCTGTTCTCGCGTTCTTTCGGACGAGAAATAAAAAATAATAGCAATAAACTCCAACAATAACTGAATGGCAACGACGTGTGAAAAAATAATGAAGAGGAAATGAATAAATAGGAGAAATATTGTGGTGAAGGGAGGAGAATAATAAGAAGACGCAGGAAAAAAATAAGAGTGCAAAGGATATCGTCCGGGTGTTCGTCAAATATACGGATATATTGAAATTTTACCAATGAAAGAGAAGAATTAGCTCTTCTCTTTCATTGTGTATGAATCAAATCGTATAGTTGCCAGGTTCGACTAAGTATTTTTGCGTTCACTCTGCGTCGACCTCAACTTCGACTTCTTCTCTGTAATTTTTATTCATTTCTCGTTCCTCTATTTTTATACAACCATTTATTTATCCTTTTTCATTTTGTGTGGGCGTTCTGTCCCACCCGCTGCTTTGAATACGGACCGTCTGACTATGTTGATAGTGCATATCCTGCGGATGCTCCGAGGACCGTGTGCTTACCGCATAAACTCAGTGACGACGTCGACGAGTTTGAACGTGCAAAGTTCACAATGGTACTAGGACACCATATACTGCCACTGCCATACATAGAACGTCGTCCACTCTAATTTGAATGTAACAACATTCGCATCTTGCTTCCGCGCAAAACCAGTGATACAATCTACAACTTATCGCTATGTAGATATCTGTATACATATATACATACATACCTAACTCTCGGGCATGGGCTCGCAACTATAAAATAAATATATATATATATATATATATACACATGATCTTCGGATCCACCATTCTCTTTGTGCTACTACGATGAGGCTTTACAACCACAAACAGAATCATTATTTTCGGTGGAATTACTCATAAAATATTCGTATGGATCTGAAAGAATAGCATATTTTTTGATTCGCATGAAATTATTTGAACTCTGTTTGTAGGGATACCGAATGAAAATTCGGAAATTTCCATGCTATAATATCTAGTTGAAATAATTAAATATTTTCCTCAACAGTCTTTTAGTTACATTTTCACTCGGATAATTTAATTTGTTATTCGCGGAGTGCAAATATTGAAATTTACTTCAAGAGTAAGGGAAATATCGGATAATCATGCACAAAATTGCAACGATGACGTTGAAAACAAAGCCGCGTGCGTGATTGACTTATGGTGGACGCGAATACATCGTTAATGCAAAACACATTCTCATTCCCGGTAGCCAGAACATGAAGCGAATTTTCAAGTTTTAATTCCCTACCATTGTACAAATATGTATATATATCCCACCGTTCTGGAGAGGCAAGGACGATCCCTTATCGCTCATACAGGCCGTTGGTTCCAGGTAACATTGTCGGCTTCAAGCCAAATTACTATAAATAGACGGTATAGAATATGTTTGTGTATAAGGATAAAAGACGATGAGAGATGGGAGATGGGAGAGCGCAATTTTAATCGATACGATGGGAAAGAATAAACGGACGCCAATCGAATGCACGAGAACTCCACTGGCATTCCAAGTGAAGACTGTTCAATGAATCAAGAATAATACGTACAGCAATTTATGTACGTACATTGTATGTATATAAATACATGAAAACGAGAAATTGCTTTGATTATCGGAGATATTAAAAATAGCACATGTGGATATTCTTATTACTTCTATTCTATTTGTTAAATAAACACTGTCAGACCCTTTAGAATGTAAATCCACTCACGAGACAGCTGTCGTTATGATACGAGTACGGGGAAACGTTAGTTTTTCAATTTTCCCAAGAGGAAATGTAAAATTCCCTTGATATATAGATATGTACGTGTTATTATATGGATACATTCACACACGTATTCTCGTCCGTACGTTCTATTTTTCAAATACATTGATAACAATGCATGGACATTCGCGTATATGTCCTTTAGAAAATTGTTTTGTCAAAAATTAAATTAATTTCATATCGTCAAACAAGAATATATACATACATACATGAGAATCCACATGTGATCGGATACGTATGATCCCTCAGAAAGAAAAATGGGAACGACTTTTGTTAATAGACAGGTCTGTGATTTTGTACATAAAAAAAATTACACACTGACAAATTAATCCAAGTAACATCAAAGTGTAAAATTCATTGGTTTTTATGTGAATGTTCTTTTACTCGATAATAATTATCACGTCTGTCCAGATGTCCGGCTTGTCCAAATCGATGATATATATATATATGTTTGCGAATTCCATATTTATGTGGAGATGATTGGCATAAAAGTTTGTTTTATTCAATGTAGGAGTTTCGTGATCTGCTAAATATCAGCGCCAATACCGAATTCAATGTTTCACAAAGGGGATTATTTTTCCTTTTTTTTTTTTTTTTTACCAATCATTTAAATGCGTGTATACAAATGCCCCCCTGGAACGTTCAACATTAATTGTCAATACCGTGCCCGACGAAGAGATCTGCTGCATAGCTTTTATTAACTCGTCTGCACGTTGGGACTCTTAGCACTGATGCGGTGAGGACGATTCGTCTCAATGTGATAATATTATTAAGCAGCGCGTGTGCAACTCTCTTTTACGTCACGACAACGCGCGTCCCCCATAAAAGTATTGACTTTCATATATATATATGTATATAAATGAACAACGCAAAAGTGAGAGCAGAATCTCGGACAAATAACTCGACACAGGGGGTAAAAGGTGATATGTGCTGAATGAGCATGACGGGAAATTTATATTTATCACTTTTTTTTTCGCATCAGCGTTGAAAGAAAAATTTGTCTATTTTTATTCCATTACTTGGAACAAAATTAATTGCTCGATATCGTGATATTAAAAATAAATTCACGCAATCGTTCCATCGCAATATTTCAGTCTTTCATTTTAATTCTTTCAAATCTTCTTTATTTTTCATATCAAGTTTGAATTTCGACTATTAATCAGCAATTTCGCAAGGATAAATTCAACATATTTGCCATTACTCTTGACTGATTGCATTGGCATATTGCTCTCACTCTTTCACTCTCTCAATGTACTATGTTTTCGTGTGTGTCGAAAAAATACCAGCGACTTTAATTATGGCGAAAAAAAAAGCGGAAATAGACGTGGTCGGTTGGCAAAAAAATGAGGAAAAGAAACTTGAAGCACGAAAATAAGCAAATACGAGTATACACCATGGTGCGTTATCAGTGTCGTCGTATATATCTGTCGTACTTGGACGTAAATTTGTTCAGGGGTGGACACCTCACTACGTAACCTATATACATAAACATATATACATATATAGTAGTTTACTAGAGGGGCACTGGTCGTTTTGCCGTCACGGGACATTTGCCACGTAAGCTGCTATCGCTATATAAACGTATACACATACATTGTGCAGTGGTTTCGCGTCTTCGAAAGCTTCTCGCGCGCATATACTTTGTGTCATGGTGTGTCTCCCTCGTACTGCCACAGCGATAAAATAAATTGTTACATCATACATAAACTATACTTATCCTATATAACATGAATATAGGATGATAGAAAGAGGGAAATATTATTAAATTTTATTTCAGTGAATGTCAATACAATGGCTGTAATGACAAATCGTATAATGTGGTGCTCAATCGAAATAGTTTTGTGTATAGAGGTCAAGAGGTTGGTTATACGACTGGTAATAAACCAGGAGTGTGTACTCTGTAAGTCCCTCACGAGACACATCATAACGACGGATCTTTCAGTTAAAGTCTGACAGAGAAGGGGGAAATTTGAAGACGCTAAAGATAGAGAAAGACACTCGGCCCAACAGAATCGTAAAGACCGACCATCCGAATGACGTAAATTCACGACGTAACACGCGATCTACCGTCGCGTGATCTGACAGAAAAGATGCCCGACGGCCAATGTGATTCGATGGTGAATGGTCCACACAATGACGTCACTGATAGTAAGTACCCAACAAACCCGTGGACCATATGTCGTTTTATGGCGACATTATATGGATTTATACTCACTCAAAGAATCACTATAAAGAAAAGAATTTTGATATGTCCAGCTTGAAAACATATATCTTTTGTTTATGAGTATTTTATTCATATGACGAATAAACTGATTCTTTTTTTTTACATGCAGTTTCTCAGTATTTCATTCACTTACATTATTGTTATTGCTACATGATCTTTACGTATTCTATTTCTTAAACAGTTAATGAGGAAAAAAAGAAAATGAGATTTAAAAATTTCGTATCATCTAAAATCACCTAATATCATCTGTCAGTATATGATTTTATATTCCATCCGGAACAAATCTACAATAAATTTCTTGAATTGAATTAAATTCCAATTCGTATAAAGTTCCTATATTGGGCTAAATCAAATTTACTGAATTTCATTTAAGACATTTTTTATTCCAAGTGCAGAACAGCATACTCCGAGACTAACAGAAGAGAATGGACTTTATCCGATTGTCCGTCGGGGCAAATATTTATCTGTGTTCATAGCGTTATCATGCAATTGTGCAGCAAGAGAAAAAGGGAGAAGAGACGCACACATCGACCTAGAGACAAGGGGGACATGAATTCAATGTGGGTGGATATGGTGATATCAGAGTGGACGCAAAATCGCGCGTTGGCAGCGACCGTTAATTTCGTTCATATAAAAATCAATGAACTGGCCATAAACAACGCGCGTGTTACGCGCTATATATATATGTATGTATAAACATATACACCTATACCTGTATATGTTACTGCACTATATACTCTCCCCCATTTTCCAATTTGCAATTGCGAATCGTGTTTTTAATTATAACGAATACAATGGCGCGCCGTGCGCGGCGCCCGGACTCTCTATACTGGCATGGCTCTATGGCCGACGACACAACCGGAATGGCATCCGGCTGCAACTATTCCACCCTTCATTCCACCTCTCACACAACCTACTCTTTCCGCGTATTTCCCTCCCCCAACTTTCACCCAGTTTATCCACTTTCTATATATCCACGCAATTTCCACTCGTCGAGATATTCCATTTTCCGCGATAATTATTGTCATTTGATTTTTGTCCCTCGCCTCGTATCATATATACCTCCATATACGTTGGGCGCAAATCCAAAAATTTTCACGTTATTCCATGCGATCACTGGTACTTCCGCACAAATACGCCTGTGTTGATATACATTTTGAGTTTTGTTATTATATATTATAATTCCCTGATCTGCATAATGAATAAAGGGATGGTGGTTGGTCGAACTCGCAATTGCCATCCGAAAAATATTATATTAGCTCGATTTATTGTTTCAGTCTCATGAATCATGATGTTATAAATAATTCATTGATATTATTGTCAAGCAATATTTAATGAGGGAATGGAATAATTGTCAAAATTAAATGTTTATGTACACCACTTGTGTTTGAACCTGATCCAAATGTTTCAGTCTTGTTCTATCTGTAATTCTTCCCGTCATATCTAAATTCCATTGGGGAAACATCAAACTCGTTATAGAACATACACAATAACAATTTAATGGTTTAATGATTATGTCAACCATAATGGATAATCGTCGACATGATATGAATCTTTACAATCATGTCAAACCACCGGAAACATTAAAATCTCGACCCTTTATACTGTATATATATAAAATTTTGTCTCTTGTGTTAGAGAAAATACAGCAACGGGAGGATAATACTGATTCAAGAAGATGTTTAATGCCTATTTTTCCTTTTCTATCTCCTCCTCGAAATCTGTTATTGTATCTCTTCTTTCTGTTTTGGAGCTGTTAAAAACCAATCTGTAGAATATCTAGAGTAGGATCAGTATTGGGCGCGGGCGTCAGGGATCGGAAATTCGAGCGGATTTCAGGTAAGTCATTATTTATTTACATACACATGTGTATAAATGTATTAGTAGATGAAATGACAATGTCGTATTCATTTGTTTCTTATTTTTCGCTCGAGCCGACGAGACCTATCCCTGAACGTCAACTTTTCTCCAACGAACTGGCATTTCTTGTGCAATGTTCATCCCCCTGTTCCACGGGTAATCCCACGAGGAGCGTACCAGTGGCAATTTCATATATATCTATATGTACAAGAAAAGAAAACGAGGGACAGCGCACGTCCATAGTGTGGCGTTATATATAAGGATTTATCGTGGCTAAAGTTCCCGGTATATTGGCCTACGCCGATCTCGTTTTCATTTTTTTCTTCTCTTCATTTTCCGTTTCTCCCTCCATTTTCTCATGATATTTCCCTCCCATTTTCTTCATTTCCATTTCTATATTGATGTTGATAACAAGATTTTGGTCTAAATTCAAAATTATCATGCATGCGAACCCTTTCTATTGTCGATGCTTTGAAAAGTGTTCTGGATTAGGAATTGTGAGTAGTCCAATTATTATTAGAAAGTTTCTCTTGTCTAACAGTGCACTTAACGAAAAATAATATTCCTCGTTCTATTTAGCACATCGGATAGACTATATTTCGATACCAATTTTCAATCGTATAGCTACAGCGCGAAGTCTTTCGCTGAATACACAATTTATCGATCATTCTGATATTTTTATAAGAAAAAACTTCTTGCATATTGCATGTATAGTGTGTATACGTTGAGGTATATATATTTGGGTGGCTTTATACTGAATACATATAAGTCAACATATATATGTAGAATTACATTCCGTATTTGCCATTCCGATTATTCGTTGGAACGCGTTTAACGGAACGTGGAATTTTGTCAAGACGGAGGATTCAAGATGGACGAGCTGGGAGGTCGAGAGTGCGCTACGTGTATACGGGAAATCGCAAATTCCTCGTAGGTGCGGCACCTCTCCCTCGCTGTGCGGGACGTCTGCACTTTGACATCCGCACGAGATAGAGCAAGCAAGGAAGGAGTAATGTGTACATATAGGTTTATACATATATTGAGAAAGGAAGAGAAACGCCAAGGTAGACGTATACATACTCGTGTGCGCATTAACTCACAGCAGCGTCGTTAGCGGCATACCTTATCGTTTCATGCGCGCACAACATTTGGAATGTCTATGCATAGACATATATATATTGCAGGACATGACATGTTGCACTGCAAATTACTATCATGCATTTATATATGATGAAGATTTGAATAAAAATATTATTTCAAATACGGTAGGCTCTTTGTTGAACTTCATATATGTTTGTTTTTAATATCTGAATATGATATTTCCAATGAATATTTAAGTGGTACGAAAATAACAAGACGATAGTTCAGCATGTATACAAATGCATTAGTATACCCAAAATTTTTTATATATTTTTGTGAAAGAGAAACTGATATATTATTCCTTCATGCGACAAATGTTATTGTTATACATATTTCTCATCTTTATCATTTGCCCGACTTTAACATATTAGAAGATAATGAAAAAAATTCTCAATAGAATACATTCGTGAACTATTTCTCTCTCACATACTCTATATCTCCAGGTGATAAAAAATATTCCCATTGACATTAAGGTGCCATTATCATTATACATATGAATCAATGAAGAGTTTTTGCTCTTTGGATGTATAGCAGGAAAAGCATGATAAGCGACTGCGCAACAGGAAAAATAAGTATAATATATTTTCGTGTGTGTGTCGTGTGTACGTGAGTGTATGTATGAACGAAAGAGAAGGAGTGAGTGAAAGGACGAGAGGAAGAGCGAGACGAGTGTGAAGCGGCCTTTAGTCAGAGAACTGGCTTCTATATCGCAGTTCGCGAATTCCGTCCTGTCATTTGTAACTGTCGGGCTGCTCATTACAATTCCCCATTCCTCGGTACACTCGCCCTTATTCTCTACTACTCTTCTCATCCCTCTAACTCCCTCGGTCCCGAGTTCACGTCTCCCAGCTCTCACTCTCTCGTCTCCACCCCTTGCTCTCTATCCTCTCCCTCCGCCAATATATATATATATATATTGTAGACAATTCCACGCGCACACAAGGACACCGAAGGGTTGTTGAGTTCACATTTGTGTTACTGTATATATAGTCCATACGCAGCCCTCTTTTGTAACAGCCTTCACCGGATGCCACAAAAGACGCAAACCTAATAAAAATGCCAAATTTTATTTATTTAATATTTTTCTCTAGTTTTTTTATTCAATATTTTTTGTCGTTATTTGGCTTGTGATTAGAATGTTACTATTCTTACTCTGTTTGCTATTTCCTTTCCAACTTATTCATTTGTCTTAGGAGATTGCATTGGGATTTCATAACAGGTTACTGCTCGATTGTGTTAATTTGAGAACAAGGTAGATGAATGAAGTGCTGGATATAAAAATAAAAGTGGATACGAAAATTTTTGTCTCGATAAAACTATTTGATTGATCTTCAATTCATCAATATGCGGTAATAATTAATCATCATCGAAATATTATCCAAACTTTGATTAAATTTACTATACAAAATCTGTTGGTGTTTTTTTTTTTCCCCATTCATTATTTTTTCCAAATACATACATGCATATGCATATTCAATATTTCTTGCTTTTACTCTTTTCTCCCTTCTTTTCTCTCTCACCCATCTTATACTCCCTTGTCTATTTTCTTTATTACATTCCTTATTTCGTATCCACCAGCCTCAGTTACTGTAATACAAATTCCTATTGTGATTTATGTTGGTATCAATAGTATATATAAGCCTTGGCCGTTTCCCCTTCACAAAAGAACACCAACTGTGTGACATGGTCCAGATATTATATGCTTTATATTGAATCAAAGTTGTCACACTTCTGTTGTATTGTATATTTACGTCTATATAATACCAGTGTCTTTCTTTTCAATTTTTCTATCTGTCATCTCACCCAAACTCCCCCCTCCCTCTCTCCGTTATATTTCTACTCATCCCCTAAGCAAACATCCGTGTCTCATCCTCACCACTTTTCACCTCGTTCGTTGAGGGTGAAGCAGTCATGCACCATTGACGTGTTCTATGAATTTTGATTAATAAAACAAACGGTGCGAGGATTGACAAAGCGACGAGTGACAGCTCTCTACTACTAATATCATAAGCAAAAGGTACACTTTACTCCATTTATTACAGGCTCATCGTGAATATTCAACTATAGTTCAAATTTCATCTGCACAAACTTGTGTCAAAGATCGCGATTATTCATAAAAAATAAATTCAATAAGTTATTGATGAAATTACTTCGATAGAATTACATATCTCGTTATTGTTACGACATACATAAAATTGCAGAGAGTCTATTCTTCGAGTCACACGCGTGTTCATTTTTGTTAGGCGCGCGCGGCATATAGCGCAGTGACTTGCGTCGTTGCGACGCCATAAAAGTGATTAATGGTGGTCACGTCGCTTACCATTCTGATACTCTCTTGTCTGCAACCGGAATAACAAAGTGGTTTATTTCCCTCTTCTTCTCCCGATAACGTCGCGTGTGCTTATATAATACAAATTTCCATACCCTCGCTCGTTTGTCTCGTCAACAAATTTTTTTTCATCTTTTTATTCCTTTATTTACATGGGTTTCTCTGTTTCCTTCCATCTTACATTTTTTAATTTTTCTTGTTCCATCTTAGACGCACTCATACTTTCGGGTTGAATACGACGATAGCAAAAAAAGAATGATTTGTTAAATTCATATCAACGTCATTCCATATTTTGTTTAACGAAAGGTTGAAATGAGATGCCTCGTCGTCAATATACACTCGATCTACTCTTAGTGATTTTTCCATTAAGATTTTGTGGCAACGTGGGTACTATTACATACAAGACGAAAAGTGAATATTCAACCCTTTACTTCTTCTCTTTCTCTCATACATCAAGAATTAGAATCAATATCTCTATATACATATTTGCAGAGAACACACAGTTGTACATATAGATATATTCATATATAGAATTTACTGGCAATGACACTAATAGCATTAGTCGCTCTTGAGTATGGATATACGTTGTGTGGCAGTAGGGGTGCGACGAAGAGCTTGCTACCACTCTGTACTATATAGATATATAAACACGATTGCCCTTTTGCTCGTACGTCACTTGTGATTTTGGTCGAGTCATGTTACAAATGACGTGGACCTCCCGCAGCTATTTCTCGCTCTCTCTACCTCTATCTCGCGTCATTCTTGTTATCCATTTGACATAATCATCTGTGGAATATTGGTTTTATGCATATAACAAACCTGCCTTACAAGCATTTATTGAAGAAGTAAAAGTTTTAGTCGCTTGGAAAAGTGAAAAGTGAGAGGTGAACATCCCCATGCAATTGAAAAAAATTCACCAAGAAGAAAATATTCAATCATGTCTAAGAATTTCAGTTGTCCCTTCATCGAATTAGATATGGAGAGAAAAATTGAAATGTATAAGAGAATATTTTAAATTTTCTAGGGAATTTGGGTGCACTTCAAATATCAATTGATGATGATAAATTATAAATTTCATACTGAATTATTGGTGTATCTAAACATGTTATTGTGAAAATCACTTTCAACAGTGTAACACTATAAAATATTGAATGAACTTTCGTCCACAGCAGTATGAGTTTATATACTATTTTGTTTTATTATTAATCTTATTGGATGCATAATTGCAAAATATTCTCTTGGAATCTCGATAAAAAAATAATGCGCCAGGGCGTTATATCTACGACCTGAAAAAAAAAGGAGCCGCGATGGAAAGAGATAATAGTGAGCTTCATCGCTACCAGAGGGGGGGCACAGATAATCCACACACGGGAACATACTAGATCCCCGCGAGCTTACATCATTATTTATCGTTGCGTAAGAATCGCGGAAGGGCCTCGTGCACGCTGTTTACCGTCCTGGATGGGATTACATGTAACACTCGTCCATTAATTTACGCGTCGCGCGATCTCTTTCCACCCTGCATGTACCCAGCTCGAGCATATCCATTCCAATACAATCTCCATACATACACGTGGGGCGTTATGCACACGTAATAAAGGGCGAGTTGAAATAACGAAACGAAAACGAAAGGGGTTGTGAATCCAGATTGAACATATGCGTTCCAAGTAATTCCGTGGTATATTAAAAACGTGAATGTTCAATAATACCTTAAAGGGGTAGTATTTTATTTTCCTTTTGAGATTGATGAGACGAGTAGAACCCATTTGAATTATATTGGCAAAACATTTTCCTTGTTAGCAGTTCATTTCTTCATTCAATTAATTCATTCATTCCATTGACAAAATATTCACAAACGAATTTCACATTTTCTATTAATTCCCGATTATTTTTTCTGGTGCAAGATAGATGCTGATTCGCCCGAGGGGCCCATCTTGTTTCAATGTCGCCTATATCTCTATTTGAAAAGGGGAAGTTGAAAGCGTTGAAAGGTGCTAGGCACCTGCTGTTGTTTCAGTTAGTGCTGTTTGGGAAAGAGACTTTGATGAAGGTTCGTACTTTCACGTCGCTCTGTCGTTCTCACTCTTCTATCCCTTCCAGTTAGCACTGGTGCAGATTTCGGGACAATCTCTATATGTCTGATGTACATATATATATATATGTATTTGTATATACGAGAGAACGAAACTCTTGCGGTATACACCATCTGCGCCAATAGCGGTTACACTTTGTATAGAGAAATCAGCAAAGCTATACACACAAACATATACGTATATATTTCTCTCTTTTAGTTTCGCTGTAAACCCGCAAACATTTCTTGCCTGCCCCGCGTCCAACTATACTCTCACATCCCGTCCCTGTCATTCCCCTTTTCCCTTTTGGAACTCGACTTTCGCCCAATCGACCTCCATTACTCATTCCGGGGGTCCTTTCAAATGCTTGCGCGATTCACGCAAGTGTGGGTGTGTCTGTGTGTTTGGATATTGGACGGAAAAAAAATCACTTTTGGGCTTTCGAAAATAAAACGCTGAGTATTGATTTTCAATTTAATGTGTTGAAAATATTGGGGAAAAAGGAAAGAGTCTTTATCATTTTGGTATTGCTGCATTTCTTACAAGATAAATTATCATCAATCCAAATTACCCTTCAAAATAATAATAGTTTATGAATATGCTTGGGAAAACTTTTAAATATAAACAATGGATGATCACACAATGTGAATGAATGTTATTAAATTTAGTTTAAGACTTTAATTATTCTTGGTTCATGGATTAAATTCTTTATTGCAATTAGCATCATATTCATATGCAATAAAATTCCAGAAACGTTTCAATTTAAAAATGATATCCGCATATATGTGGATATTATTAAGCGAAAGTGAACGAATTTCTGCTTGCGCTCATGTAATGTTGAGCTATTAATTATCCAGCGTGCACACATGTATATTGTATGTATAAAATATATACACACATTCGAACCCGCAAGTTGTAAGGCCATTTATGGACGGAGCCATTGACCGTGTAAGCGCGCGAATACAAATTTGTTCGCACTTAAATTCCATGTGGTGGGATATTTATCGAGGCCCTGCGCGCGCGCATCCCCGTCGTGACACGTTGGAATTGCAATCGCACGGCGCTTTCTTGGATGAGTGCGTCCTCGACAAGGTTCAAGTGTCTCTTTCCCAACACGTTCGCCGTATATATATATATATATATATGCATATATGCATATACTATAATATATCTATGTACTGTTGCTTTACTCTTATTCCACCTCTTATTTCTCACGCGTACTATCAAATTTTATCTGCTGAGGAAATTATGGGCATAAAATCTCATGTTATTAGGGACAAAGAATTGTAGAAGTATCTATGACTTCATCTAAAAATTCAAATAGCATATTCTTGATTCCATTGCTGTAAATATATTATGACTATATATATATATATATATATATATATCATAGTTGCGAGCTTTCCTAGTACTCAAAATTGTATTGTGAGTGTCACTCGAGGAGTAATAGAGTTTTGTTTATCTTATGCAAGTTACAGAAGTCCGCAGTTCTCACATATTTTATTCTCATTCACCTGAATCAATCTGGTTGAAGACTCAAACATATATTTCACTAAATTCTTATTTTTCTCTAAGATTATCTAAACAAAAAAATGATTCTCACTTCTTATATAATAACTTTGAGGAATCAAAGAAAGATTGAATGAACAGAGGCAAATGTATATTTGTGGTGTTGAACGTGAATATTCCCGCAATCAAATTCCCAAATGAATAAAGTGATACACTTTTGGAAAACCTTTTTGAAAAATTCTCGAAAAATAGCGAAGCTACTATATTATGTGAAGAATGGAGGTGATAATGCTATTGTGAAATTTTTATTCATAAATTGTTGAAACTTATAAAGGATATGCAGAATCATTGAACGCAGTTTGCAACGAGGGCTGTAACGTGATACTATCGTAATTCACGTTGGTTTTACGCTTTATGCGACACGCACAACATGTGCGCGCACGCGCTTACATCTCGCGGCCGTGAATTTATGGGGAGTATCTGTGAGCGTGCATACATTCATATCTACATATTCTCTACGAATGCCCAGTGTTAAACGTCTATGTGAGAAACGCTTCGGTCTCTGGGACAAAACCTTCACGTCCTGGCTTGATGGACGCTTGGCCGGTATTGGATTAAACGCCACAATTAAAAAAAAAACAGCTGCAAGAAGAAACAGGACGATAGAGATGCGGGTGAATGAGCGGGGAATACATAGGAGCCAAGGGAGAGAGGTGAGGATGCAGAAATCACAGGAATGGGAAAATGTCGGGTCCACTGCAATGTCCAGAAGGAATTTCGCGTGAAAATTAGAAAAATCTCCCTCGTCGTTTTCAAATATACGCTCGTTCATCAATTTTTATTGGACTCGATAACATTTGTCAATATCCCATTAAGTTTTAATCGTAGTTGAATCAAAATTGAATATAATGTTCATATGCGTACACACACAGAAAGGCTAGGCATGAAAAATTGAGTTATACTTTTTTCTCTGACGAATTGTCGTACTCCCATTATTATTTTTTTTTTAAGGTAGGGGGAAATGAAATAGCGAACAATTTCTAAATTTGAAAAATTGGGAAGGTGACGATGATGGTTGCAGGTTGAAAAGTAGATTTGGACAGTGGTAAATATTGAGGAAAAATAAGGTGGACAGCGTGAAGAAAAAAAAATTTTTTAAATAAAAAGCGAAAGGAAAAGATAATGAAAGAAACAATGGCTCAATGCATTGTATTGCATATACCTTTTTGACGGCACTTTCTCGCGGGTTTGGTCGTGGGTGGTAGTAGTCTAAGGGGTGGGCGAATGTCTGTCTGTTGGCTGCCAGCGAGCCAGTCAATCATTACGGAGCGCGCTTGCGCCCAAAAACTACGCTCGTCCCCGCTTTCTCATACACACAACTGTATGTCTCTCTCGCCCATCCTATCTGCTGCATACAGAACACTATACCTTTCTCTCCTTCCCACTCGCCCTCCGCGCGCGTTAACTCCCCCGTTTCATTTTCCTCAGTCGCAAATTTCACCCTTTGCTCTTCGTGGTACAAGCACACGCTACAATACCGCCTGCCGCCGCCCATTCTGCATATTTAAGCGAGCTGTCTTGCTATGCAGTCGCTACACCCACCTACATGCGTGCATACGTACTCAACTGACGCAGAGAGTGTGTGAGAGTAGGATAGAAAGCACAGAAAAGCAGAAGAGAGGAAGAAACATTGACGTAGACACAACTGAAGCATCCCTTTACCTCTCTTGTTCTGTCATCCCTCTCACATTCACCCTCAGAGCCGCTGTCGCCTCGCGATAAAGAATTTCGCGCGTTTCCCGAATGAGACGACGCGGCATTTCCATATGCATAGTCGGAACCAGGGCGGGATATTTCACATACTTTCATTCACAACTTGAGCCAAATACATTGTGTTACCACAGAAATGACGAATACACACCAACGTATAGTAAAGACGAGAAAAAAAGATGAACAAAAGAACAGCATAAGCTATACTCAAAATAAATTTAAACGTTTCATTGTATATCCCGGGCAGGAAAGTCGTATATTTGTAATTTATATGAAATGATAGATAAAAATAAGCACTTTGAAAAAACTTCGAAGAAGCGCTTCAATGAATCTACTTATAATATATATTGGTATATTCACGTATATATTCCCCGAAAGACCCCGTCATGTCATTGCTGCAGACTTCATGAGATTTCCATTCGGAAGTGGTAGGAACAGGAATCGTAAATTATATTCTACAGTGAACAATGTGTCACTCCATTATGATTACTTCATCTTTTTCTTTCCAATTTTCATCAAAAACAGAAAATTCCCTTAGAATATTTTTTTTGCACGTTGAAACAATAGCTTCCAATGTTTCGAATAATAAAATTTGAATTATAATTTTGATATATTAAAAAGATATTACTTTCATTTTGGGTTCCAATAATATTATTTGTGATTTCTCGTTGCCTGATCAATTCGAACTGTTTCTACCCGTTTATATATATATACATATATACATATGTAACGATATAGTAAGGGCGAACGAACTCGTGTGTCACCGCGGCTATTGATTCCATTTAGACAATGAACTTTCATTCCATTGGGAATTTTATTCTCTCGAATTTTTATTTTTTCCACTTTTCACAAAAGGACAAAACAAGAAAGAATACAGAAACTCCGCACGTAGAGAGAATGGGGTTGGTAAGTCGGACGTGGTTGGTGGATGATCATACATATATCTGAGCTTCGTCCTAAGGCGCCCTCAGGTCTAACAACGTCGGTGGGCGGAAGCTTGGGAATAAAAAGAGCGCATGCTCATGCGCGCATTCAGAGGGATACGTTATCTATATACATATATACAATGTCGGCAGGGTTAGTACGGTATGTGGGGACGGAAACAACCCTCCGTTCTCTCTAGTTCCCTCACTCTCAACCGCTCCCCAACTCTCCTTCTCTTGTTGGGGGTGTTTCTATGGCTACGGCGCTCGCGCCTTGACATTGACAAATGGCCGGCCGAGGGTGAGCCGAACAGCAGTACTTTTACATATGCAGGGACACCCATTTGTCCATTCGGGGTGCGAGAGGACCTAAAGCTTTGTGTCTCGCTCTAACTCTCAGTGGTATATATACAGTGTAATCGTGGCTGTCAGCAGCGTTTCTGGCCTTCTAGGGATGCGTTGATGATCGCGTCTCGACGACATTGTTGTTATCGCAACAACGATATATAATGCACTATTTCTATTGTGAATTTATGTAACGCACCATTAGGATCAATTAAGTAATAATAAGGAGCTTTCACCTTCTCAACGGAAGGGAAGAGGATTAATGTAAATAAACAATTCTGATTTATTATTGTTTTTTCTTATTTTCGATAGATTGGAAATCAATTTCCTATAAAATAAAAAATGATGGTATCCGAGTACGTACATTCATAATCACATCCTAAGAGAGAGAGAGAGAGAGAGAGAAACAGGAAAAATTATGTTCTTAGTGTTGTATTTCATAACTCTGCGCGTGTGAAATAACCATGTGGCATTCGTTGGAGAGTAAAATGTATTTTCTCTCTATCTACCGTCTTTGACTATCGCTCTCGGCGGTTCAAAGTGGCCACTCCCCCAAGCTAGCGCCTATAATATCTCATTACCGAGCGCACTACCAGTCAGTCTCGGCCATTACAAGATTGTTTCCTCATATAGGCTCCAACAGCGTAATATATCGTTTCCTCCTACAACTCATCAATTCGCATAGACCACCGACTTTCATTCAATTTTTTCTCTCTTGCATGCGCTCCCATTTCAATTGAATGTTACTACTTCATACCTAGAAATATGTATGAGCTTTGAATTTATTCACAATGATGTTTGTTTCCACATTAAGTTTTCATCTCATGGGATATCTCATGACGATTAAAACATTTGATCTCCAAATTCATCGCGACGACTCAATCATTTTTCTCCAAGATTTTTTGGATTCCTCTCTACATATATATACATATATATATATATATATTTGAAAATGTAAACTTGTTATACGTGTTGTTTCTTGACAGTTGCAAACTATGAAATACAAAATGTACGATCGTTAACACAGGAGTAGACACACGGGCCATCGAGACGGCAAAAATAATTGGTGTCTTTCCCGATTCTCGACTCGACTAACAAGGTCCATTTCCATGGAATACCCATCAACCGTAATTGGCACCTACGGTCTCGAGCAACGTGTGCGCCAGCCCCTATACCCGACCTATCATATTTCAGAGTCGGGTGTGCGAGACAGAGAGAGAGAGAGAGAGAGAGAGAGAGAGAGAGAGAGGCAGAGAGTGAGAGACAGAGAGAAGGAAAAGAAGAAGAGAAAAGCAGAGGGAATGAAAGAGAATGATCTCTATGGTTCTCGAGATGCGTGATGCTCACAAACGTGCATTTTATACAGTCACAACACCCTTTTTGCGTGTTCACCGAATGGAAAGGGGCACATTTGACGGGGATAGATAACAATGCTATAGCAGTCAACAATTCGCTAACAACCCTCCGCCCATATATATTGATATCAGCCCAAAAAAATATGAAAAAAATGTAATAGGTCATATTTGTATCTTTTTTCTCCTTCTGATTCATTTCGTCGAAGAATTTTTCCACTTCTTCTTTCACGTTCTTTTGATTCTGTCATAATCCAATGGGAGAACGAAAATATGCCTGAAACATACAGAAGGGTGGTTGCAATTTTCGAAGCGGTATCAAAAAATTTCACTTGTTTTGTTTTTTTTTAATTTATTTGCCATTCTTCACTTAGGTGTCAATAGTCATCAATGCGCAAACAGTGGAAAAAATTTGATTCCATACCGATACAATAAATTTTAGCTTATCATACATCATCGTTATCATTTATCATTATGATGATAGCGAGAATAATCCTCAATATCATAAACGCCATAATCATATTATCATCATCCGTAATTATACAATAATTATTATACATTACATATCTCTCAATTATCACCCTCGCACAAGCATATTTTATGTTTTTTAATTTTTTTTTATCATTTATTATTATTATTTTTTCCTTTTATTTCATAATATTTATTCATTCTTTTACGCTTCAACGCAAACATACACATACACATTATACATACAATATTCGCGTACATTCATTCGGATCTTTCATACTCGTATCGCGGCGCATAAAAACGCAGTTTTTTTTTATTTTTTTCAATATTTTGTGTTTTTACCCTCTAACATGATTATTACTTAGATACCTTACTGTTATTTCGTATACATTTTTTAAGGCGATGATTCAATCGAATGAACTCATTTCTCATAAACGAACAGCCAATGTGTCTCTGGGTTATCGATATTAATATTAATTATTCTCATTTCTTTTTTCAACTTCATTAGTCACACCGTCAAATTCACATGCCGATCGCTTGCTCTTTTTGTTTTCAATTCCACACACAATTAAATCCGAATACGAAATAATTATCCCTGTTGTGTTCGTAGTTCATCAATTATGATCGTCAATCGAAAGCACACTTTTTTTCAAATATCCAGTTATTATGAATAAACGATCCCTTAGTACCATACACTTCGTTAATTGCACAAAATCCGTCAACGTACGCTCGAAGACTAGTATATCCAAACTAGAATCGATCGTTTAACATTAAAAAAAAATCAATCGCAGGCCATTTGATAATAAAATTATCACAAATATTAAAAAAAATCGTATTAAGTGGTAATTATCTTCACATAATGTTTTTTCTTGCTTTCTTATTTTTCGCATCTTTTCATATGTATATACATATATATATTTGCTTTTCTTTCATATTAATTCGTTCCGATTTACGATCATACACTCGTACAATAATAGAGTAGACATCGAATGACTACAAAGCAATGACAGGTTTCGTTTTTCATTTTTCTTGCTGATAATTTATTGATATTATTGATGACAAGCAGCTGTTTTTAAGTTTTGTGCCATTGCTCGAGTATTAATGATAGAAAATTGACTCAACAAAATTAAACAATCTACTGATCAACAAATACATCTTGTAAAAAATTTGTCAATCCTCGATAATCACTCAGCAATAAGACGAAACTTATTAGATATTTGCTCATTCATTTAGATTTAGTTTTTTCGAATTGCCGAGTTATGAATTGCTCATGCAAGTTTTGAATCGTGGCATGACGAATGAAATCATAAAAAAGTTCGTTAGTCAATAAACAGACTTCACAGATTTATATGAAAACGGTGTTATGCGTCAATAAATATATGGTTTGTTCCTATTTTTTTCCGTACGTTACACCAGCCGCCCGTCGCCAGTTATTTTCGCTCACGACGTTTCAGCGTCACTGGGTAACTCGCGGAGGATAAAAAGCTTTTCCAATTGTAGCGAATCGGCACGCGTAAAGTGACGCGAATGATGGACACAATTCATGCCAGTTTGTCAAAATGATGAACGGTAGACATTCGCACCTGAGTCTTTCAGTATACGTAGATATTTGTTTATTCATTTAGTATACTAGAACACCGATCGGGTTCGCTTGAATGTCACAGCATTGTCATCGAGATGGACCGACATAGTGAAAAGTGGACAATTCTGTTTGCATACAGAATTTGCAAAATCCTTTTTCGCAGAATGAAATTCAGAGACTTCTAATCTCTTAACTCACCAGTCAGCGGCTTAAGTGAAAACATTTTTGAATTCTCGCAATGATTTCTTTCTTCTCTTAATTTCTTTATGTTTTCCATTTTTATTTCATTCTGTTTGTTTTTTCTTCCGATCATTGGCGTGTGTAAGCAGGCATATTTAAAATATGAATAAAAAATTTCTTTTATATCGTTTCTTTAAACCTCACCGCCTGCAAAGTACGTGACGATAATAATCTTCGTCGACGTATGAAAAAATACGCAGAATATATTTCTTTTCGCGATACGTTTTTTACTTCTTCTCTAATTTCATTTCAATATCCATACAAGTATAAAATCAAATTATCACGACTTGATTCAATTTATCGTTTTTGAGTTTGATAAAAGCATTATTGTTTCGTCTTTTCATAAACATCATTCGAAAATTTCGTCTTGTTTCTTTCTCATATGTATAATATGCTATTGATTTTTTTCTCTTTTACTGTGATAATTTCTCACATTGTATCCTATATCTCTTCATTCAGTGTTTTTCTCATTATCAATTTAATTTTTTTCTTTTTATTTCCTTTTTTTTATTTACGTATATCAGTGATGCACGCTCGGGAATTATATGCCACCACATAATTATATATGAGTGCTTTGCTCTAGTGGGGCGAAAGAATGAGGGACGATAACAATCGTAAGAAGGAATGGATTAATTAGTTGGGCAAACGTGAAAATTTTTCATTCTTTTTCTTATTGGACAGGCGCTGGACGTACGGTTGAGTGTTGTTCATTAATAAATTATAAACAATTATGCATCAGATTGACTATTTGTAGTCAATCATGTTTGAGATATGCCATTTGTATACATATTTTCATTTTGATAATTGAAAAATGCATAAAGTTCGTTTGCTAAGATATTAGGGACATACAGACCAGAATTTTCACGGAGTGATCGATTGACTGAGGGATTGAACAAGGATACAAGCCGAAATTCATGAAATCTATCGCGATACCTGTGAGTCGTGCTATGCTGTCATAATTTGGTGGAGTGTAATTCTGCTTTGAAATAATAAAAAGAGGCATTGAAACATTGGGAAACATCGTGGGTGATAGGGATAATGATAAAAAATTCGAAGCTGCGGGTGAAATGCGGTTGCATGATTTGCTAGGGTTGACGATATTTCCCTTTTTTTTCTCCCAATTTGAAATTCTGATGAATGGAGTGAATTGATGAACGATACTTTCAAATCCTAATTGTTACTACTCATGTAATATGTATGTTTGTTCATTTTTTCTTTTTTCTAAGATACGTTGTTTCCCCTCTGTGCATCTTTACTTATCTTGAAATATTTCTCGTTCAAGTATGGATTGTTGTGTACATTCATTCTTATTCATCCATGTCTAAAAAATCATCCGAGAATCGATCACGGTATTCTTTTTATCACCGTTCATACAGACAGGACGTACGCTCACATATACAACCACAGGCAAAGACACAGACACAGACAGACATACATAGAATCACAATATTACATGTGCACACGCAAACGCTGCTGCTCACACTTTCAACCAATGTTTTTTTCCTCTTATTACACAATGGTCTTTATTTTTTTGTTTGTTTACTATCCTTCATTTATCCTCGCACCGTCTACTTCGCGTTCAATTGAATTAACTATTTATACACAATATATTATAGTTGATTGTAATAATTAAATTTTAGTTAGCCCTAGTTACCGAACGGTATGTGATTCTTTCATCAACCCTATACCGAGCGTCTTTGTGGACGCTTGTGACGATTCAGTCCAACCTTCGAGACTTTTATTCATTTTATTTTTTCTTCAAATATTCTCATCGTGTACCCTCGCTTTCTTTCATCTGATTCATCCACAAATTCTTTTCGTTAAATAGTTTCACCCTTATTCCTTATTCTTTTTCCTTGCATATTATTAATTATTATATTACAACGAGGGATCAGGATCCTGCGTATCATACATATATTCATATTTATATATATGTATATATATATAAACATATATATATATATATAAACATATATAAATAAATATATATGTACATTTATATATTTAAAATTATTTAGGTTTAATGTTTAAAATTATTAATAATTAAGAACTGTACAAATTTAAATGTCTCCTAAAGTCGAGAATGTCAACGCTCGATTCGGCACACATTCGTTATAATACCGTCAATTAAATTAATTTTTTCAATTGTTTTTATTAATTATTTATTCATTACTTCTTTTACATCGAATCATCTCCTATATTTTTTTTTGTATCTAGTAAATCTGCATTAAGATTTCATCTGCCTACCAACATTTTCCTGTTTTTGTTTCATATGCATATAACTGGCCGTTCGCAAATTAGTGAGTGAAAACAGAAAAAGATCCTCACTGTAAAAAGTCGTCACGAGCGTAGACATATCCCATGCGAACACCAGGTAATGTACATGCCCGCTAAATTGCCTATATCACTATATATTCAATTTATATAGTCTCTTGATTGCGATTGTATTAAAATTTAACATTTATATCTCAATCACTACAATATTACACCGCAATATTTTTTTTTTGTACAAAGAACAATCACAAGAATTTTTTGCCCCTTATCACGCGACCTTTCATCTCATTTTTGTATCATTATTATTTTTTTTTGTTCACTATTTCCTGAATCCTTTGGCCGCGTATTCTTATTTATCCTTTTTCTCACACTTTCTGTCCTTTTTCTTTCCCCCGAATACACACAAACATACACACACGTGTGATTAATTTTTTGTTTTCAAGTTTATATACCTCTCTGTCCTCGGAATTGGGTAACCGTTTTTTGGACAGTGAACACGTGGATGCGCTACATAGCTTCGTTTGTATTTTGTTCGAGAGTGGATGTATCTCCTATGTCTGACTCGGAACGCATTCGTCACTGGGTCTCTGCTTGAACGGCTGGCTTCATTACTCGTTATTACTTTATCTTCCGGGTCCATGGAAAGATTCATTTACGATTTCGAAACTTATCTCTACCGAAAATAGAAGTTAATCGAGAATCGCTCCGTCGTGTTGTATCATTACTTTTCTCTATAACTTATTCTCTTTTTTTTTCTGCTTCCTACTACTCGCTAAATATTTTTTCTCACTCTTCGAAGGTGGATGTTGTTTCTTCCGTTTTTTTTTCTTTGCCGCCAAGCGTTGAGCTGTCTGAGAGACGAACGTCATAACCGGTCGATCGATAGATAGATGCCAGGTTTCATCCCATTACCTTTATTTTTCATTCTCTTGTTTCCTCACTAAATTTCCTTGGCGCACAGTTGCTACTCCCTTTATCTAGGCGTCCAACTGAAATGCATTCATTTTCATATTTAATACAGTCGATTTGAACAAGGAGAAGAAAGCGTAGAAGGGAGGAGCAGAAATTTATTTGCAAATAAGAATCAATTATAAATTACTTATTCTGTTTATTTGACAGTAAATCATTGGAAACTCACCTTTATAAGTGATGGCCATAGTACTCTGGAGGATAATGGTACTGGTTGTGAAAGGTGGGGTCGCCAGGGGGTCGGTGCATCATGCTGGCCGCTTGTCCGTCCATCATGTAGCCCATTGTCGCGTCTGGACTGTAGGCTCCGCTTGGACCTGCGGACAATGGGGGAAACACTACACGTTACTATGGTAGGAACTCTGTTCTATAATTGGCAGGCGAATAGTGTACAAGCTCATCGAGTTACTGAGCTTTTTAATGTATCTCTCCTTTCCTTTCTGTTGTCTCCTTGTCTCGCATTCATTACGATCAAAGGTTACAGAGTAGGACTTTTAATACAAGAGAGTTACACCATTGACTCGACATCAAGACTCGACGAGCTGTGTTTGTGAATGTGTATCAATGTGTTTATTTATTACATACATATATCTAGTTTATAATTTACTGGGGACGTTCAATGAAATAATGGAAGATTTTACAATATTCTCAGTTTGATCTTTATTTTTGATCCGCTCCTCATTTTTTATTTTCAATGTTTTTTCTTATTCGATAAGATTACGAGAATTCTTATGTTCACTGCTGTAAACTTGACCCGATCAATGATGAAATTATCTCAATTTTCTTGCAATCTATTAACCGATTAATCAAACACACGGAACAATAGATGTTCACCCATTACCAGAGGGAAATAAGTGGACCAAAGATAGAGATTCAATTTTCATCAAGAATAAAGTTAGTTGGTATGGAAGAAAAAGGAGAAAGGAAGGAAAAAATGAAAAGATTGAAGAAAAAGAAGAAAAAAAAAGAGAAAAGAGCAGCTTTTCTCAATCGATCGTCGACTCTGTCATCGACAGGGCGGTAATGGAGCTCGGCGGCCGGTCCACAAGGGAGAGGCGAGGGAGAGAATGTCTATACCCCGGTAGTTTTAATGTTGGTATCTTAATGTATATTGCCTCGATAAATCAAGGGCACTGATTGCGTCTCACCCTACTCACTCGAAGAGAGGGACCCCAATGCACAAGGGCTCGCGCTTACTGAAGGAACCGATAGAGAAAGAGGGTAAGAGACGCGGAATTCAAGAGATAGAGTGAGAAATGTGATATTGCCATTGTGTAATGGCGTTCCAAGCCTTTCTTATGCTAAACTCCTTCTCGACCTCGATCAATCGCTATCGACTGCTACTGCTGCTGCTGCTGCTGCTGCTGCTGCTGCTACTGCTGCCTTCTTTTTTTCATCGTTTATCGACAGACATTAATCTACTGTCTGCATAATTTTATACTTATAGTATTTTATATACAGAGGACAATAAAACAAAATATGGATAAAAAAAATCGCCAAATTGTCGAGAATTTTCGGGATATTCATACAGACACAACGACGCTATTTTTTTGGAGGCTTCATGAAGAAACGAAGAAAGTAATAGTGAAGAAATAATCAAACAGAAGTCGAGCTAGCATTAGAGAAAAAGAGCGCGAATATACGGGTTTAAGCTTTACCCGCTGGGTCCTCATGCCGTAAATCACAATTATTGCGAGCGTTCTCTTCCCTATGAGTGTTTTTCCAGGAGCGAGCCATGAGGTTATAGTCACCGCCCTCTTCGCATCCTCTCTAACTCACTAGCATTATAACTATACTTCTATATGTACTTAAAGTATATATAAAGATTGTATAGATCGCATTGCAACGCGACGATACATAAGACATACACGATGTGGAACGCAAAGAAAGAACATGGTATATACACAGAGGATCAGCCATGAAAAAATAGAGAAAGAGGAGACTACAGGAGATTGTACGTGAGTTCTTAGGTATATCGCGCTTAGGTATATCGCGCTGGCTTCTTCGGTGATTCTCTCACTAGACATACCTACACAAATATCATGGAATGTAGTCGCGTATTATATAGCCACTTGAACGCGATATTCCCCTAACGAGGGATGCGCTTGTAGTGTGATTAAACCGTGCCGTATAATACAGCAAGGAGTCTGGATTATCGCGTTGTTGTAGGTATGCCCACAATATAGGAAATTGAGAAATTGCTCTAATGCAATATTCTTTTTGATAACGCCGCTCATATTTGCTTCATAATGTCATCATTAATTGAGTGCAAATGAATCCGATCTAGAAAAGTGTTTTGAAATAAATATAATCATTTTCATCTATTTCAAATGTTTATTCGCAACGAAAATTACTAGTGACAAATTATTAAGAATTTATTCAAGGCTCAGTGTGAACGCGATGTAAATCTCGAAATTTTTCTCATGCATCACAAGAAAGGATAAACAAAAGGTTATGAATTATTTCTACACTGCGAAATTTAGTAAGCGCTGATTTTTTTTTGCATGATAAAACTTATTTTGTTCAGAACAAATATTTGCTTGACGATGAGCAAGTCAAACGATCAAATTCACCAATGGCATTTCTCCGGATCATGTGGTACAATACATCCAATTGTGTATACACAGTAAAAATAAATACATGTATCTTGAAACGCTACAGCATAAAAGTGGGGTCAATTGGACAAGACCAAAGCCGCCTTGACATTTGGCCAGGTTGAGGTATCAGTGAGCGATAGGAAAAACGGAGTGTAATGCAATAAAGCCGGTGTGTTGAGCGTTGTCGTCGACTGAGGGGTTTACGTTTGTATCCTCTCTGACTTTCCCTGGAACCCTCATCTATAAATACATACATTATATATATATATATATATACACTTTGGGATACTTTGGTTACATCCACATACACCAACCATGTGTCTATGCTTTCGTAATTTATTTAGTGAGTGAATGAGGCTGCCGTTAATTGCCACCCGCTAAGCTGCGAGAAAGTACACCGTCGGGGCCGTCGTATGTATGTATACATATACATGTATATATATATATATATATATATAACTATATAAAGAAGAACGGGCGAAAAGGGAATATAGTAGGATGGCTCTCGTTGCGTTTTGGCCGATAGACGAAGCATTTTCATGGATACACGCGCTCGATTCCCATTCACTGACGGAATTTACCCACACGGATATGGATATATAGATATAGAAATGTTAGGAAAATGGATAGAGAGGAGACTCTGAGGAACGATTTTCGTGTTTGGAATGGGCGATAGAGGAAGAGAAAAGCCGATGGCAGAAGATTCATTTTCAGTAAAGGCGAGTTACGGTTATGCGTTTGCCAACTGGCTCTGTCCAGAGGGGATATTTGCCCATCGGTTGGCGATGGTAGTAAGCTAAAGCCATAGCTATTTCTTTCTACATTTCTACGTACACAATTTGAAATGTCAAGTGTATTAAAATCCTTTCAATAAATATTATCCGATTCTCGGGTCCAGTCTGTATGTGATGTTCAACTAAATTACTACGTAACAATCCGTAGATTGTCGTAGAGGGGCGAATATATAAAAGGAACAATCGAAACGTAATGAGTGTATTAATCCGCAGTCTACAATTCCTCATTGAAGAGAGTCCTTAATGAATTATTTTGCGGTGAAGAAGTCAAATTCATAAAGACTGCTATCGTCACGTAATTACTTCCCCTGCGATGGCAGGAAAAAGAACAGAAGAAGAATAGTTGACATAATTTTTTTTCACCCTAACATAGCGACAGGATACAAATTCTCATAATTATTTTACCGTTAATAATACACACTCTTCACTTTTCCCTCATTCCTTTTTCCATTTATGTACTTGACCACAAATCGGATGATATGTTGAATGTTAACTCGACTAAATTCTTGGGAAACTAATTTAAAGGGCTAATTAAATTTTTTCCAAGATATATATATATACACATATAGAGTGTGTATGGAGGTGTGAGAGAAGGAAATCCCTAGCTGGCTGAGTCTTGCGCTAATGCTGAACATGAGAACAACATTAGTAGTAACTTATGGTTGTGGCCTGTTGAACTCGCGCGCACAGTTGAGGTGAGGTGAAGAGGTGAAAGCACCGCGCAACTCAAGGAGAAGTCATGGTTAGGTGAGTAAGAGTTGATGGGGGCTTGGATGGTGGTGTGGCCGCACCACCAAAGACTTCACACTATACATATATGCAAGTGAACATATCTATATCCAAGCGGCAATGCCAGAGGATTCGCTTGCAAGAGTGGGTTGGGCACCGTAGTTCGTTCCCTCCAACTTATACTTGGCGACGACACACCGACTGTTATACTCTTGTTGGAGTTGCCGTAGGAGTTGCTCTCTTTCGCGAATTTTCATCTCGCTCAATTCACCAGTTACATACATACATATATGTATGTATAAAGCCGAGCTAACTTCGTGGGTTTCACTTTGTTCACTAAATGAGTGAGGCAGAGGGAAAGCGAATGAGCGAGAGGGACGAAAGTCTTGGAGGGTTGCTTAACCGCGAGCGAATGTTATAGATATGAGCAGTCTAGGTAACACCCATCAGTTTCCTGGGAGTTAATATACATAGGCGTAACGAAACTTCCATCGTGCGAGATTTGAAGGAAGCTACAGTGAGTTCCGCCGCTGGCGACTTGACAAAATTGACGGTTTAATTAGAAGGGGAATTTTGTGATAAGGATATACTACAGAGAATGTCGATGTGAAGAGTTGCTTATGATGGTGTTTTCAAATGGAACAGCTTTGGGCACAACTGCATGTTCCGTCTTTCAAATTATCTCATAGTTGAATATTAGATTCTAAATAATGATGTAATCACGAATTTGTTTGAAAGACAAAACTATTTATTGCAAATGATGCATCAGTTTTATGTATGGTTCACAGGCGATTGTTCTGAATCTGTGCTTATGATTGTAGTAATAATAATACTGCGGGGTGATGATGGTTTGCGGAAGTCGTCTAGTCGCCCTTAACGTTCATCCTCCTGAGAACATCCCCTGAGAAATTCCACTTTCCTATACCCAACAACGTCACGGTAGTTGTAGAACTGAACGGTGTGCGGAGACGATTCGCCAAGCGGAAACAGGAAATGTGCACCGGAACCTTCAACAATCCCTCGATGAAACTATTGGTCATCCGCGACACAATACCGGAAACGTCGCATCTAATAATTCATTTGTACTCTATACAGATATATTTATACTCAACTCTCCTGATTCCATTTCCCATTTCAGTTTGCGCTTAAGTTCAATTTTGGTCGTTCTCCCCATCTCTAATTTCCTCAATTTTTTCATTGTCCCATTTCTTAACTGAAGAAAATTTGTAGAGTTGATTGCGATATCGCTCGACTGTGATAGTTGTATAGCCAATAAAATTTTCTATAGTTCTGCAACCATAAATGAGCTATATAGCTTTTGTAACAATGTGTTTTGATAACACGCGATAATATCGATATCGCTAATCTGAGAATACTCATTACAATTTTAATTTCTCTACCTACAACAACAGTTCAAATCGTTCTGAGGACTCATGCATACTCTTTTTTCCATTCCATTCAATCAAACAAAGACATTAATGACACTGAGAAAAAAATGAGCTTACGACGATAAGTTGAGTTGAATTCACAAACTTCTATTCAATATAAACTTATTTCTTTTTTCATCATCATCATGAAACTATCATCATGGGAATGAGTATGAGCGCACAAGAATCAGAAGAAAAACATTTCACTGACCATTTTGTAAAGGATGATGAAGTGAATACAAGCAACGTATCATATTCCTTCACAATTCACCAATGTCTCTCTCTTTTGTGCTTCATATACATATGACGCTTTCGTTGCGTTTATTTTTTTTTTTTTTCCACCACTTTCCTGTACTCATCCATGTGCACGCACATCAATGTATATATCCTTTTATGCTCGCTCTTTTCTTTTCGCGCTTTCTCTCTTACACTCGCAACCCCCTGTGATATATAGCCCCTTGGAGGTCGATGACTTCCGCTATTTTTCTTCCGCTGTCTCCAGCAAGCAACTTCCCTTTCCCAAGCTCGCCAACATAGCCAGCGTTTCGTCCTTATATATTCTATACCTCCTTCTTTTGCCCACTCTGTCCTTTTCCCCAATATACTTTGTGTTTTTTTTTTTATTTTCTTCAGGTCGTAACGATTGGTTGTCATGGAACGCGCGTTTTACGTATACTGATGTTTAGAGAACCAATGATCGAAACGCTGACGGTCTGGATAACTCACTCTAGAATCACGACATTGACCATCGTTCCTTGGACTTTATAGGAAAATTGTCCAATTCATGTATGGAGAAACAGAAGCGATTCACCACTTTGTTGATGATACTATATCAAATGGAAATAATTTGCATGAAATGTTTTTCGAAAAAAAGTCTACTACTTCGATGTGATTCTCCATCCTGAGTAGAATTATTCATTTTTGATTTGACTCAAAATGATAATTTCATTATCATGGTCGAAACTAAAAAAAATCTGTTGAACATATTTGTTCCCCACCAAATACGATTCATTCTAATTATTTTCGCGATTGAGCTTAAGTAATTGGCATACTTCCTCATCCGTATATACATTCAACCACGCATCCATATGTATATGTGTATGTTATTCTTCAAAATCGTTTGTAACAAATGAATGAATGTCCGCGCAGAGACGCATAAAAAATTGTTGAATTTATGGATGATGCACTTCGATGGTAGGAAATTAATTTTGTAGGACGAGTCTCGCGTCGATCCGAATATTTTAACCCAGTTCTTCAGCTACAATTTTTCTATACACATATATAATTCTTTATTTTCATTCATTTTTATTTATTTTCATTGTGATCAATTGTCACATAAATACATCGTGAACAGACGGATATCGTATGAAGAGTATATATCGATAAAATACACGGTCAAGAGGATGAAAGAGAGAGGAAAGTATTCACTAAAATCCATCAGCGAGGCATACACGAATAAAACGAAATGGAGATGACGAAGGCCACAAGTTCCCTTTAGTTGACGCGATAAATAATTAATGATTGAGAGGGACAGACGGACAGTCCATAAACCACTTAATATTTATAAGGTATGAAAAGTGTATATATATATATATATATATACATATATATATATATATATGTATAATGGAGACAGTAAATCCTCCCTCTCTCAGTCTTATACGTCGTGCGCGTATATATACTATTTAGATATTTTAATTAACTGATCGGCTATAAATTATGATAATTAGGAGGGGGGGGCGTTGAGAATTGTGTTTTGTATCGACAGAGAAATGAACACTCGCCATCTGCCTCTAAGCGATTGGTTGTGTTTATAATATACGTAGATGAGAAGAAAAAGGAAAGTAGAACCAGTAGAGAGAAAAATGAAAGGGAATTAATATAATTAAAAGAAATGAGAAAACGACAGCGAAACTTGCGGTAATCCTTGATTCAATGATGGATGGACGCGCCAGGGCATCCTTTGCTTAACTATATCGTTTTTGTCCATGCGCGCAGCTCTATGGTTCCATCAGAAATTTTCTTGAAACATCACGAATTCAGTTGATTCGTTTATTGATAACGCTTTACAATTTCGTTGCAATAACCACGGGTGTATATATGTACATATACGTATCTATAAATGTATATGGATGTGTATAGATAAACGTGGGGTAACTATAGATGAAGGAGCTGAAAAGCGACGGTCATCTCAGCAAGAGATGAGATAGTACGAGCCATTATGCGGCGCGCGGGTTTTACGATAAGATAGAAATGTCTGCACCCTCACTCTTATATTGCCAGACTCCCTTCGCCTCTCTCACTCACTCTTTGCAAGCGCTCATAACGATGGAGAAAAGCCAAAGATACACCGGACACGATCTGCAGCATGAAAAATCTGGCTGCTGGAGATTTGAAGGGAATAACGGAGGTACAAGAGTGAGAGGCAGGGCGACATGACAACATTGGCAAGAATGTGTATGTATATATACACATTCATATTATATGGGGTGGTCAATGTCCACTGTGGGCTCTCAAGAAACTTACTCTTATCTTTTCATAGCGATCGTGACCGTCCGAGACTCCATTTCCGCGGCCAAGGAACCCTGCCCACCAATTTATATACTTCCTAACGAGATGGGCATGCCGCTCGTTTACATATACGATATGGAATGGACAAGAGATGTCAGGAGGTGTAAGACAGAGAGAGAGAGAGAGAGAGAGAGAGTGAGTGGGAAAGATAAAGAGAGAGGGAGAGAGAGAGAGAGAGAATTGACAACAGAAATGATGGTGCGAAAAATCGATACTGTCTGTTTGCAACATAACATAACATAACCCCTCGAGGTATATTCCAATGTCAATGGAAGCGATAAGTCCATGTTTGTGGAATAAAGTATATGTCTAACGTGAGATATAATATTTTTTTTCCACGTTCGTTCTTTTTTTCTTTTTTTTTTTTTTTCATGGGGAGTGTGAGACGTGTGGGGCGGTACGGTAATAGAGGGTATACAAACACGTGAAGGCGACGGTAATAGGACGGGACGCAATTTCCTGGGTAAGCCCAGGTCGAGACTACCGACTCTCTCTTCGGTCTCACTCTCGTCTACTCTCCCTTTCTCTCGTATGTATGCTTTTTCTTTTTTTTTTTGCTCATGCTTCGCCACTCCTCAGCGCGTGTTCTCTCGCGTCGGGGGCAAATAATAACGTTTCTATAAGTCGGTCGTTTGTATTCGACTACTGGCGTTGGGGCGCCCCATTTCAATTAACGTATGATCTATGCCGTACGTAGGCCCAAGTGGTAGGCACCTTTCAAACGCGCCCGTCGGGCGCTATAATGCGCATGGGATCGGCACTCTAAGTAACTCTACATCACTGCTACGTGACGAGAGTGTGTCGTGAGCAATATTCTACGCATCGTATCACGAGACAATTTCTCCTCCAACATAATATCCATCGACAATAGGCGTTCGACCATAACGTAGAGTTATAAAACAGAAAAAAGAGAGGAAAATTAGTTTGAGATAAGCTTCATCATACACACTATTTCTTTACGATTGATCCTATAAAGCTTTGATCCTTCTTATTCCTTTTCAGAAGCTTATTTTCATTCTTGATGATGCTGTGTCTGAAATAGTTCAGGAAGAGATTTTTGAACTATAAGATTTTAACATAAGACAATACAAAAAATAGTGACAATGACGAAAAATGTTTTAAGGCCCTCTCGTCACTGTCGTGAATTTTGGCCATTACTTATGATTTCCAGTAGATTTCATTCTTGGTCATACTGTCTAACATGTTTTTGACACTCACCGCCCTCATTCATCTCACAATGATATCATTTTATTATTTTCTGATAAAATGTTCATGAACAAAAAGTATATATTGAGACACTCAAGGGAGAAAAATTCGAAAAGACTCTCCTGGGATATTTACACACATCCCGAAACTGAAAAAGAGTTTTTCACTTGATATATAGACGCTCGTCTTCACTCACACTCACCACCAACATCAAACATCGTTGTCGTCGTCACTGACGCATTATATAGTTGATTCCACTCCCGTGCAATTTCACCGAATTTCTGACCCTGGAACATCTATTTTATTTAGCACGGAGATATCAGTGTAGTTAAAATCGTCTCAGGAACAAGATCCAAAAAGGATCGCCAGAAAGTGTAAGCGGGAAAGAGACAATGAATAGAGGCTGTGCCCGATGGAGCTACGCTGATATCTCATGATCGTATAGCCAAAAGCCGCTCGACACTGCTATATATAAGTTACATACGAAGAAGAATCGAGTTGGAAAGGGAAAAGACGACTGTGAAAGTTACGTGAGTATGAGGTAGAGAGAAAAGTCTTCTCATAGTTATAAGAGTATTGGTGAGGATAATAAGAATGTGTGTAAGAACGAGAGGCAAAGACGGATATAAAAGAAACAGGGGAGGGTTTAGAGTGTCTGGATCCATTTGAGATGGACACAGAGAATCGCCATTACAAATTGTCAAGGTTGATTGATGGTCTCCGCGCGAAGGGACCGAGAAAAAAAAATTGAGAGAGAGAAAAGGGATCTTTTTATATAGCTAAATATATAAATGTCATAGAGGGAGAAAAGGGAGCAGAGAGTCAAGTGAGATGGAGTGGATACGCGTAAGTGATAGAAAGAAAAAAAAAACGCATGAAGCAGTGCGAGGGAGTTGCCGGTCAACAGTAGATAGCTGGAGCACTGGACCCTGACAACGCAAGGCATCCCATACCTTTTCCTCTTTCTCTGTGCACTAGTATGGGGAATTCCGCTCATGATGAGAAAAAGGATCGGGGTACACGTTATCGAGGCCAGACCTCTCAGCAAATGCGTGACGAATGGTCGCGCGCGACTGTAGATTCGTTTTAGGGGGTGCGTTGTATTATACAGGGTGTATCTCGATACAGGAATGGTCAATAACTCGTGTGCATTGAATGAAACTTGATATTATAATAATAGAAGTCTAAACTCGATCGATATTGCGGAATCATATAAATGGTGCAGTGGAGAATATCCAAGGTTGAATGGTACTTGGGAAATTGTTGACGTAACGGTTGTAATATTGTCAACACTCTGATCTCTAAAAAGATTTTGTACTGATTATATAATAACCCCTATCACATACTAAATATTTCGGCATTGACAAAAAAAATAACGAAATTTTCTATGATATGCTGGAAAATACCATTTACTGACATCCTCCAAATGGATATATATATATCTATTTTCTATTTTCGAATGCATATTATGACAGGACACTGGGCAAAAGAGAACTGAATGTATCTGTTGGGGAAAAGAGTCTGGGAAAAAGCTCCAGCTGAAAACATTTATGATTTTATTGGCTTCGTATTCCATACATTTTTGTTTAGCTTCCTATTTTTCCTTTTTCCTCGTAATTTCTACACTTTCATTCTGTTGCGGGTATGTGTCAATGGATATAAAAAGAATTTTCATGAATTGGAGTTAAATGCCACTGATGAGTAATGAGGGAAGGTCGTAAATGACAATCGGACCTCCATGAAGTCAAAGTTAATACACAATGAAGCATTTTGATGGAAGTATATAGAAGAGAAATAATAACAACACAAATGCGGTCACGCGCCCATCGTATGATCTACGACTATATATGTCCTTCGCGTCATGACCTTTTATGCTACCGCACTGACGCAGACACACAATACAAATGTAATAACGCACGGGATAATAAGTAAAACTTCGTGGCAATTATGACGTTCCGTTATATAGCAGATGGTGAGAGATGTTGGCCGCGGTCAGTAGTTGTATTAGTATATTAGTGATATTAGTAGGAGTACAGTGCGGGAACATTCGCAAACATAAAATAAGAATGTTTTCAACCCGGTGCCTCGTAAAGTCAAGTTGAACACAAAGAGATGACAGGCGAATGAGCGATGTTCATTGAGATTATTGTATTTGACCTTAGTAATTTGTTAGATTTTTAGTGCTTCGACAAAATAATCTGTGTAGCAATGAAATGGTGGATGCAAATAATGAGGAAAGAGACGAAATAAATTGCATTGTAAAAAAAAGTGGACAAAAGAATTGTCTTATAATTTCGATTAAATTCCTCGGGCTGGTAGGAATTATACACCTTAATAAGAACGAGCATATATTCATTGATATAATTAATTTACAAATGTTGCAAGATATTTTTGAGAACAATGCAGTTCTCAAGTTTGAGTGAGGATTCAACTGTATCATATTTGCGGACTAATACGACAACATTCTTTTTTCAATACAGGCAGAAGGTTTGTCATGTTAAGATAGTGTGACATGGGCATATCAGAAACGAAAAGAAAAGACATTACGAAACGAGTATACTATACAGCATTATATACATTCACATAGGCAGACTATCGTAGCATCATCGCGAAATGCACCGTATGGTCACAGCGAGAGCTTTACGGTACTTCAGGGTGCTGTTATACTTTTACTACGTCGTTCTGGAAATGCGCGGAGGGCGATTTGAACGGGTGCAGAAGCTGTCTTCTATGTACAAACCCAACCAATGTGTATATACATATATACTATATATGCATATAGTAAGAGCGATGAGAGAGAGAGAGAGAGAGAGAGAGAGACAAAGGCACACACGGGATAAATGGAAAGAGTGGAACAACCACTCTCTCAGTGGAGCAACAGAAGTTTCACATTTCCGTTGTCAATAAAATTAGTTCTGGCATCATCAACGACCATTTCGAGACTCAACGATTATTTCTTCAGTGCTCCAGTAACAAAACATTGTGAGAATTCACTATGGAAAATAATAAAATGAACTGTTTCCTATGAAAGTATTATGATATAATACTATTTTGATTTCTCTCACGAACTAACTGGGCAACCAACCTTCAATGTTACGTAAATGCACACCCTAAATCAGGAAGAATCAAATCGAATCTTTCACATTCGATTTGAATCGCTCCCAAACTAATAGAATTTTATTTCTATGTGAATGACAGAATTTATACAAATATTTGCGAGACGATATTGACGTGCGATCATGTCGCAAATTATTGGCGATTTGTTGATTATTATACTGAAGTATGATCATCACTTTACTTGTTATAAAGTGGTATTGTTACAGCTCATTTCTTTCAATATATATTTCAATATATTCTACTTTCGCATAATATTTCACATAGGCAAATTCTCCTTTGTCATACATACGGTGTGAAATGTCAAGTGGAATATGAGGCCCTGAAACTATATAGAAAATGACCAAAAGGTAGAATACGAAGGAGGCAGAAAGAGAGAACGGCGGATGGTATTTCGTAAAATGATACACTGCGGGTTTGAAGTTTATAGTTGAGCTACTGGTACGCTCGTTCGCGTGCGCGTTCGTGCATATATGTGATTGAAATTTTTTAGGGAAACGGAAATTTTGAAATGATTGAAACTTTTATGAGAGCATATTAGGTGCCAACAGAATGGAATTAACTTTTAGATGCTCTGCGCCTACGAACCTCCAACAAATTCCTCAGCAAATTCAATTGACCTATTATAATTGTTTATTTTATGTCAAATTTCACGTAATTCAATAATAAATATTACATATATGATGAAGAATGTAATTGTGACAGTAATGACAATTTCATTGGGTGAAATCATTACTTTCCAGCTGCGGTCAATTCATGTAATGAAATTGTGATTGATGATGCATATATACACAAGTCAGAACATCATTAGCTGAATGCACAACTCGCACTCGCGTGGCGTCGTTGGATCGGTGTCATAGCGAATGTTTGCTCTAAACACATTATCCATTAATGTAATAATCTTGCGAGAGGAGTGATATAGCGAGGAAATATACACGAATTTCGTCGTGCACGACATATACACGATGAGAAATACGAGACAAATATACACATATACACATATATAGAATATGTAGAGTAATGGTAATGCCGTTTCACCCGAGAATATGTCCAAATGCATTGACTGATATGATACGATGCATTATGTCGAGAGAAAATTATTTATATTACGGAATCAGAGGAAATCATCACACTGACGAGTAAAAATGAAGCCTTTTTTCAAACATTTTTTTACGTTTCATTTTTCTTGTAGAGAAACTGAGAGTATTTCCTTTTATCATTTTTTAAAACTGTTATTTTAACGATTCTATGTGAAAATGGGCGGGCGATCACCTCCGCATCACAAATTTATCCAGAAGATTAAAGATTCAATTCAACAAATTATTTATGTATCTTCAGTACAATAAAATGGTTTATGTGTTGTATAAGACTATTCTGTATTGTTGCGACATGAGATATTCATGAAGTTTGCGGTGAAAGATCGATTGGTGTGGTGTTGGCAGTGCTTGTTGTATATAATGTAGCAAAGATATGAGAGACTCGTGGCGATTTCACCGTTTTAAAAATACATTTATCCCTCTTCTGTGGATAGCCAAATCCGCCCTGGGGCTCAATGTATCAGCTATTAGTGTGTAATGGACTGGTCGAAGAAAGGGCGGCGAAAACACCCGGCCTCACAGGAATTTCGTACGTGTCGATGGTTGGAGAAGAAAGGAAAAACAGAAGAAGAAATATAATGAAGCATGATGGGACTTTACGCAAAGTGTTGGAACGATGGCTTTAACAGTTTTTTTTTTGCACCATATCAAAGACTAAAAATACAATGGAGTAAAATAAACAAAAGAGTAATGATAAAAGAGAGTGGAAATAAACGTGATCGGGCTTGACTTGAATATAACAGTCCCAATGGGACACGAAATCCCACTTAGCTGCAAAAGGACAATGTCGCATTATATCAATGGTCTTCTCGCTCTCCTTTCACTTGGTGACAATCCTCATGTACCAATAGATTCATTTCACAAAAAAAAAAAATTGTTAGCTCTCGATACTTATTTATTCCACTCAATAAAGAGGTGATGCATCATACTGGAGAGATGTGATTTCTTTTTAATGTAATAAAGTACAATACCCCATTGGAACTCTATGAATTTGTCTACATATATTAAACAGGGTGGGAAGAAAAATTGTTGTGTATATAAGAAAAAATTTTTAGAGCTGATCTTGTCGAAATTATTAGCAGATTCAATGAAATATAATAAGTTGCCCTTGTGTAAAATGTCCCAGTGGGAGAGTAATCTTCACCTTTTTTTTTTTTCCAATTAAAGATCAAACTCCACTCTGTAATAACAAAGTAAGAGAAAACAACTTCACATACATGATTGAACAGGAAAAAAATATTGAGATAGAGACTGTAACTACAAGAATATCGGTGTCGTTTGCGAAGTTCAGTATATTCACCTTTGCGAGACAAACAAGCTGTAACTCGGTGAGTGTTTATGAGGGGACGAGTCATAAAAGTACGCGAATTGCCTCGTGTTTCGGCCGTTGAGTTGGACAACCCTCGACCACGTACCATCTCGGTAGTTTCCCTGAGAGCAATTTTTTTTTCTCCGCTGTTTCCCAAACAGAGAAAACACGACTAGAAAGAATGCTCAAGAGGGCATGAGGGTTATACGTAATAAAAGAGTAAAAGGTAAAGAAGACAGTCTATACAAGGGCGAGTCTTGCCAAAAGAGCGAAAGGAAAAATAAAAGAAAGGGAGGCAGCGCATGTTGCCGGATCGTAAAACTCGGTCTGATCACCGCTACCAATTAACCCACCGTTATCCAAGCGTTATCCGGCACGTTATCCACAATTTTCTCTCTTTCCCTCACTCTTGCTCTCTCTCTTCTATACCCATCTATTCTCCTACATAGCTTCAATACCAAAGAGCAGGCGACACCCTCTCAAACTCAAGATCCTTACACCCTTTGCCTTCATTCTCGCCTCGCTTTTACTGCAAACGAAGTGATTTCTTCCTCGTAAACGCCACAACAGATTCACCAACCGAACGAATAACTAGGGCGTAATATATATAAACTCGTTTTATTTCAAAAAAAGATACAACTTTTATACGTGATAATCTCGTTATCATTATTGACATAGAAAAAAAGGATTCATAGCAAACAATTGAATAAGATGAAGCACTCTGAAGTATTATTTCCAACGTCTTGTAATGGCGTTTGTTTTCAGACAATCAAATTCATCACAAACTTATTTATTCATCATTTGTCATACGATTGAAGTGTAGTTGATTAAGCAGATACTGTCGAAATACTCTATGGTTATAATTCTCGATTGATACTAATGACAACAAACTATTCGATGATTGCATCAGTAAAATAATACGAGCATAACTATTTTTAATTGTATAATCGAAGAAAATGTGATGAGAATACAGCCTACATGAAATCTGAATTGGAATAATAGCTGTTGGCATAATAATAATTTGAAATATATTCCATTGAGTAATTGTGAGTGTCATGAATGTCGTGTGTATAATTGTCTATCGGCTGAACAGGGCTCGACTTACCGGCTCTGTTACTCTGGTCAATCATTGGTTGGACAATTCTACGTCTCGCATTGATAAACCTGCAATCATAAAGAAGCAAAAATAGCATTAAAAATTTGTACAGATCAATTATATCTTAGGGATAAAAACCTGATTCGGAAAAGATTGAATGATTATTTTCTTACTGATAAAATAGTTTTTTCTTCACGAATTATCCTTGAATATTTGGATCATTTGCTTTCATATGCGGTAAAGTACTTGAGTATGAAAAGAAAGAATAAATGCTTGCATGGACAATGTCGATAGTGGCGCGTTGTTAGCTCAGATAAAGTAGAAAGCGCCTTCATCTTCTCCTCCTTCTTTTCCTGATGTCTAGTTTGGTACGGGCGAGCGCTTATCGAACAATAGAATCATGGTTTGTTTTGCCGTGCAAGACCGCAAAGGGGGACGAATCCTGGTTCCAGTATGTCTCGGAAGGCAAAAGTAAAAGAGAGAAAGACGAACGTTGAAGCAAGCGGAACCGAGAGATATCGCGTCGAATGAAATTGAAAAAAAAAAAGAAAAAAAAGTGTATAAGAAAAAAAAAGGACTGACAGAGAAAGAAGAATAGAAAATCGTAGTTGGGTGAGGTGTATGTCAGCCAACGTCAGCGTCGCGGCGCCCTAATGGGTGCAGACGCCGGAAGTGATTGGGTTTCTACTCGACTGAGTCGAGTATATCTCAACCGCCACCACCACCACCACCACCACAACTACCATCACCATCCTCTCATCCCAACGAATTTCGACCCGTTTCTTAGACGATGGTGTGGCGGACATCCAGAGGGTGGCTGTGCAATGTATATAGAGTTAAAGGAGTTCGAGTTCATGCTATATGCGCTGATGTGCGAGGTGTGTGTAGAAAAGCACGCAATACGGAACGAGGCCGTTGTTTTGCCGCACATCTTTCTTGCTTAGACTTACGCTTGGTCGGTTCCCGGTGGAGAGTCTTATGAATAATAATTATTAAACTCTCCTTCTCGCCGCTCTCGTGGTACAGGCGTAGTCTATATACTGACAAAGCCTCCGCCATTCACACCAATGGCAAGGGAGTAAGCATAGTATAAAAGTATATGAGTCGGCGGTGGTGAATTTTGTGTAATAGTCTGGTAAGAAACTTCGAAAAGGATTAATGTCGATGGATTTAGCGAGTGCCGTCATAACAATACTCCCCCTAATGTCCTCAACCGCATAAGATATAATTATTATTGCTTGTATAATTTTTCGTGGTCCATATTGATCATATATGTTTAATAGAATGATTCGAATGATTGTTCACACAATGCAAAGTTTCAACGTCAATTAAATATTCGTTATCAAAGTCATTCCATATGAATTAATCATCATAATTAGTGAAAATTATAAAAACATTCACCGAACGGATGGATATGGAGCAGAGAAGTGCATTATGAAAAAATAGTAAGCAGGTTTATTTGATAAATAAGAATATTTATGTTTTTTTCTGTTGTATAAGTGAATGGAACAACGGAATACGCCCGAAGAAAGTATCGTCGCCCCGTTAAAAAACTTAACCTGACGACGCGATAAAACTTTACAGTTGGAGTAACTCTACAGTTTTTACATTCTTCTTCCCTCGCCCACTCGTTTTTTTCTTCGATCAGAATTTTTTACCCGCCGCTAAAATGTCCTTTTCACTTAGTTTCATTAATTGTCCGGATCGATAATAAATACAATTTTTCATCACTACTCAAGTGAAAAAACGGACGAATGAATCTGGAGAAGCCAACGTCAGGAAAAATAGTTGACGTATAAGGATACAGTTGATATTCATCTGTAATTTTTATGGAGATAACATGGTTACATCAGAAGTTATAAATATGCCAGCTCTTTTTCTCTTTAATCAGAACGATAATGCATAATGACCAGACACTTTGTATATTGTTCTTATGCTGTTTCACTGCAAAGCTGTATGTGAATGTTTCCGTATGCATGCAGTCGGCATCGGCACTGGAGGGTGGCTGGAGCGGCATTTCAAGTAAAAAAAAAAGTACATCAGAGTCTATAGAAATTTGCAGATTCATCGAGGCCTCGTCGGGTCGAAGAGGGGAAAAAAGTGATATGGGAAAGAATAAAAGAGTGAGTGAGTGAGTGAGTGAAAGTGGGATTTAATGATTGCATGGATCATTGACTCGCTCAGGACAAACTATCGCGGCTGACGTGGAGCACACGCTCTACCCTTGATGCATTTCACTTCATTTTTTATATGAGCTGTCAAATGTTTACTATATAGATATATACATGTATTCATACCCATATTCACAAGAGTAGTGTTGTGAATAGAGAGGCAAACCGTAACGAATTTCAGTGCTTTTTATACCTCATGCACGAGTGCGCGAATTTGCATGGAAGAATGCGGAGATGAGAAAGTATATATATGATAAAACACGAAAATTATTGGTATTTTCATACTGCAAACGATATACTCTTAGTAAAAGAAAAAGGTACGTCGAACTGTATCCTACGGCATATTACTTCATATCCCATTTTTCAATATTTTCAATATTGATCATTAAGTTAAGAATGAGAAGTAGCCTCATACACCAATTGTTAGATTAATTCAAATAATCCCAATGAATATTCATTATGACATTGTAACAAAATTTCAAGGTTCAAACTTGAATGATTCCTCTATCGGGACATATAACTTTACACTTGCTTGTCTGCTATAGTTCTGGATGTTACCACTTAATCGTCATAAGTCATAGATGTACTTTTGTTTCAACACCCTATATTGCTGTATAGCTCTTCACATATCACGGGCGTTAATCTCTGTTTTGAGTGCGATGCATAATTATACGTGGCGAACATGTCTGTCGAATAATTTCAAATAACCTTTCGTAAAGTACTAAGGAGAGGGTGCGAGAGAGTGAAACATAGAGAGAATGAGCGTGAGTGAGTAAAGGAGGCGTGAATGTATAACGATGATTACTGTCGCTTGGCAGCGAGAACATTTACTTGCTGTGTGTAGTGTTTGCAGTGAATAGAGTAAGGGTGTGGGGACGCTCGTAATTATTGGGAAGCTTCCATTAGTTAACTGCAGTCGATATGCTTGCACTCCATACTACTCTCCCACATCAAAACATCATTATACTGTTCGGACATGAAAGAGCAAGCCAAACTATAACATGTTGTGGCGTAATCAATTCTACCGCAGGCTCATATTTATGCAATGGGTTATGTAGTGAATTATGAATGGAGATGATAACACTGTGATGAGGGCGTTCGCAAATGAAAAACAACGTCGATCTATAAATTTAAAAAACGGAATTTAATTTGATTAGAAATATTTCCGTGAGATGTTTATTTATTGTTAGGGTATATAGAGAGGTAATGATTTGTTGTTTTGTCCAAAGAACGTGTGGGTCATATGAATGCATTCAGTGTGGTATGTGTCACTGATAGCGATTGGTAGAACAAACGCGTATAGTCGTGGCACTCTGCATTTAATCTATGACCGTATGTGGCATCGGTCTCGTACACATACACACTCGCGCTTTTTCCGTGAAAATTTTGCTGTGCAATTTATATAATTGTTTTGCACAGTGGTCAACGGTAAATTCACCGGTTGGATGGTGGTTCGTCGCTGGCATGAACGTAAAAGAGGAAAATATATTTTGTGCATTTTTTTCGGTATTTTGTAAAAATGAAATGAAAAAAATGGGACGAGGGCTTGAATCCGACAAAAACAAACTAAATAAAAAATCTACGTGACATAATTGTTTATATCTATCATTTTACATTTAATTCACTAAACTACGTTCTCCATTAGAATTGAAACATACTAACAGTAGAAAAAAATGAAAATTGCATATTGAATTTTGTTAGTGTGGTATATGGGAACACTTCGAAACTCATTAATAAATTGAAATAAAAATGTCTCCGTCCGATGGGAAAGTTGAACATACAAATACACATGCACACATATTCTCTTTCTCAAACAAATACACATACACACACACGCACGCACATAAATACACAAATACACATTGTGTCTCTATATTGTTGATTATAACGCGTCGCAATTAAGGGCAACACGTGCATAACCAGAGGCCGGCACATGCCGCGGTGATGAATGAGCTCCGGGAAAATTATGATTGGTTGGACGCAGCCAATGTGCAACAATATTCATATATACACACATATACATATTCAACATTGTATATATACCCGAGGCTGAAAAGGCGAACGCGGGTTGCAAAGGGACAACGTCGGGTGCGCATGAAGGGTTGGGCCACTCGGCGCGAATCGCAATGTAGACTCTATACTACTAACTCTACACTTTCACGTCGCTTATACACGACATATAGAGATTTAGATGAGAAGCGTGTCGAGCAGGCTGCGCTACTATTAGGCGCCAACTAATTTCGCTAGTTTCACCCGTACCATGACGACATAATAGACGTTTCTGTATTATCTCTCTGTCGCACTCGCAATTCGCTCTCGCACTTGGTGGAGTTTCTCAAGCAAGTTATTGACTCGGCAGCTGTCGCAGTAGCAGTATTAGCAGTAGTAACAGTAGTATAGTAGTAGCAGCGGCGGCAGCAGCAGTCGATTGTCACCGGCTACCACTTCGTCGACTGCCCTCCGGGTCAGACTCATCGTCATGTCCCCGCACACCCTTATATATATACCTGCGACCCTTCTCTCTCACCACCCGACTCTTCTCGACCAAGCGTCAGCTTGTAGCAGTCTCTTAAACTTCATCACAACGTAGTAGGAAACTATATGTATACATGCGCAACTGGAAGTGTGTACCAACTGCTGACGCCCGTTATAAAGTGTCGAGGCCCCTCTCAGACACTTTTCTCCTCTGTATTAACACCTCATGATGCATTGCCACACCATTCTGTCACACTTTCCCTTCTATTACTCGAACTACACATTATATAGACGAATATAATATATAGCAAGCGCGATGATGGTAAGAGCCAAGATGGTTTTAGGAAGTGTCTAACATGTATACAGACACGTTAGTAAGATTTTTATTTTGACTATCTCTCAAACGACCAATTGGCGACGTTCTCAAAGTCCTCCAGGAACAGTTTCGTTCCCCAATGACGATGATACATATCACCAAACATCAAATATACCTACTGGACATGGACGGAAAGTGTTACATTGCTCGTACTACTAAAAGGAAGAATGTGTGAGAGAGGCAGAGTAAGTATCCTATATATAAGGGCGTTGTTTAGATTCAAGAAGAGAGTATACGCACTTTGAGTCTGATAACGGTCGTTTAGATTGACCGTTTGTGACACTAGATGGCCGTAAAGCGTCTCCGTTTACCATTTCTTCTCCGTGAAATCTTCCCGTGTGTATGTGTGTGTGTGTGTGTGTGTCTATATCTCGGGTACAAAATCACTCGCTCACATGATCTTATACCCATCCTCCCATCTTCATTTTATGCTTTATTTTTATTTTCTCTTTTTCCTTTCATATATATTTGCTTCGGGTGTGATTTCTTATTTGTTCTTATTTCATTTGTTTTTTCTTCAGGGTCGAAGAAAATACTTGGTATAATATGAAAAAATAATCGAGATTTTTATATTCGCGTGAAATAGAAATATGTGATGGTTTATGAGGCAAGTGGTAGTAGAACGTTGGAAGTTGTGCGCCCAGGTCGATCTTTTATATTCGTGGAGAGCAACTCGCGCGTTGCCTTGAAAATACTGTTCTTTTCCTCTTGGAGCAGCCGTGCGCGCGACCTCTCTCTGCATGCTACATGACTACACACATATACGTGCGGGCTCACGGCGTACGGAATTTGAATCCGCTTGTAATAAAATCTGAGCTTTATGCGACAACCGCGCTGGGGTGTGCATATTATTTAGATATAGTAGGCGTGTACGGTATTATATCTATATACCTGTGTAGCTGTGCGCAGAAAAGATATAGATATGGGCAGAGGGAGGTACCCACTCGACAAGAGAAAGAGTCGGAAGAAAAAAAAAAGAAATAAAAAATAAAAAATAAAAAAGGGTGCAGGGTAAAAAGGACGAGTGAGTGCATACTGCGTTCCAAGCCGACCGCGATGTAAATAATGTTGCAAAATCGCTACTAGATCCCCCCCTTTTTTTATATATATTTTTTTTTCGTTCTCTTCCATTTAATCTCTCACGCTCTTCATATTCTCTCTTCGACTGGCAGTACTGCTACGAGGGGCTCTCGACTGAAATTAAATGCGTAGAATATGAAAAATGCAGTGGACAAGAGTGTGCTGTGGGAACGACAGGCAGAAGGGCCACAAAGAGAATAATGAAAATTCTTCAAATTACATTTTTATTTATTCTTCTCTTTTTCCAAATTTTCATATTTACCAGCCAATTATTTTCTTTTTTTTTCTTGTCGTTCTATTAATATTTCCATTTTAGTACTTTAATTTGGTGCCAGACGAACTTGAAACGTTTTAACAGAGGATTAATGTGACTTTACCTAACCAAAGGGCTCTAATCGGACATTGGCACAACGCAGACACCCGCCGTATAATTGCCCGAGTGGGTGAACCTAAAGCGTTGATAGCGAAGTCGAAGTAAATCGGATTACTCGGATATCATCGTCGTAATGTATGTATGTGGATGCATGTACACGCGGGCTTTTTGATGTGAATATATGTTGAGTTTATATACATATATCTATGTGCACTCACGCATATATGTATATTTGCGATGGACTGCTACTGTATGAGGGGGGCTTCAATTCTCTGGCAATGAATGTAGGAAGACGAAGAAGAAAAACAGAGAGTAAGCGCTCCAGGGAAAATAAGGGTGCGCGACCCGACGAGATAAAGGGTGCAATGTGCGTGTGAGCGTGGGGGACGTGAGAGGGAGCGACATGTTTTTCTAGACAATTTGTTCGGCAACATTAATCACCGCCGGCCCACTGACTCTCCCGGAGGGGTTGGTGAGGGCGAGGAATAGAATATGATGCGGGGTAAGGGATGAATACCCAGTGAACGTCACCCAGGCTCTTTCTTTTTCCATGTAATTCCGGTGGAAAAAAAAAAGGATCAGTTCATTTTTTTTTATCCTCCTGTATTTCATTCAGTCCAACCATTCAATTCGTGGTCAATTTTTTTGTACCAATTTCTTTCTTGTCCAATCCTTCTTTATCTACCAAGATTGGCAACGAAAAATAAATGAAGAATTTGGTTTAGTTCGATAAGCATACTAGAAATGATGGTCCAACTCCAACGAGGAGAATCTTATTGAAAATAAGGATTTCATTAATTGTGTTGTGACTATCTTTGTAACAAAAACTGCGTGAAAATAAAAACAGTCAACGCTGTAACTTATTAATACGAGAGATATGCGGTTCAATTCATAAAATTTAATAATGTATAATACTAATTTGAAAAATAATATTTCGATATAAATAATTGCATTGCAATAAGACACGCACGCACATTATTGTTACACACATTTATAGATATACACAGAGGATTCATGTGGACAACAGCGCCACGTTCATGTAAACTGTAAGGTAATACAATACTGTTGCGATCGCTATCAGGAAAACTAATTTCACGAGTATGGTTTGCGCGTGTGTGTTGTCCCTCCGGCTTCTGCTCCATCACATTGTTATAAAACGGATATCGAGACAATACATACATACTTATACATGACGCATGCATATACATTTACAAATGAGAGGAAGGAAGCGGGCGACAGAGGTAGAGAATGATGAAGGAAAAATCGGAAGAAAAATACAGTGAGATGAGATTTAGGAGGGGGAAAAAATGATTAGTCGCGGATCAGTGATGTCCTCTTCTTCTTCTCAATGTGCTCGCGGATGCGAATCTCCCAGAGGAATAATATCATTTCACCCGCATAAAAGATAATTAAATATTTTTTCATCATACTCACGTTTTTGGATTAAAATATATCAATACAATATATAATCAAAAGAATAAATAAATAAATATTATCTCGCATTTAATTTACTTAAGAAGTAAAATATCATAACAAACAATAGAACAATAGTAAATTACGAACATCACGTGTTTACATTAACATTTATATTGTACATATGGGAAATAAAGTGAACAATGACTGTCAAAATTTCAAAGATTCTAATCAGAAAACTCCACTAACATCACCCACGTTTCTGTTACTCATGTCTTTCTCTCCCTTACCTCCGTTCTCAAACATTCTCATTGCCTCTTACTGAAGGGCTATTTGTAATTTTCATTATCTCGACATAAAGGGGCACATTTAAGCGCCACAGCACGTAGAGACTTAATGGGGACGCGCGCGAGTCTGACTTGGGATGTCCAATGGTAGTCATTTCCGTATAGAACGCACCAGGTGGATGGTTTTCGTATATTACAACTAAATATATATATATATTCTAAAAGAGCAGGAAAAAATGTTATATATTCATTAACAAAGTCACAAGAGAGAAAAGATCCATCCAATAGCTTTTGTTTGTTGATTCCGTTCGTGCTTCCATATGTATCGTTTCATATATAAGGTGTATGTATGTACGAATGTATATCTATATTCGACAAGAATTTTCGGAAATCGGACGAAATTGGCTGGCAACGTTGGTCTCAATGTGAGCCCACCCCTAACGTGGCCGTTTATTGGCTACTTTAGGGTCGTTTCTATGCGCGACACATTGTCGCTAAATAACGCGTGGATCGTCCACTCATTTCTCTGTATCTGTCATTTACTCTTACTGTGAAGTATACTATTCTCATAGACACATTCACATGAATAAATGCTCAGGATTTATTTTATAACGTGACAATATGATGACAATATGCAAGTTAAATCCTCCAGGGATTTCGAACCCATTACGAGACAAACCGACTCAAAATTGTCTGGTGGACTGTGTAGATGAATTGAAAACAGAAAAAGAAAAGCAGCAAAAAAATTGCTACAGAACATGACGCGTTGATACACACAATTAAAAGTACGTTAGTGTGCTTCCTCATGTTTTATTCGTTGTGGGATCACATGGCACATTGGACACACACATAGCAACGTTATTTCTTCACTCTCTGGTGAAGTAATTTGCAACCGGTCGTAACGCAGTACCGCTTCGTCGCAAATATTATATTGCATTACGGGACATGAGCTCAGATAGAAGATGAACTAGGGTAGTCAAATCCAACATTAGAGAGAAAGAGCAAATGTATTCACACACTCACACACGAATGTATACATCAAACATGGATATATACAAAAGCGAGTATAGCTCGGAAGGGTTGCGTCCCCTCCACTATTCAGGGGTTGGGTAATACCCATTCGAGTGTAATCGGGCTCGCAAAACTCCATCACACTTTGCTAATAGAGCCCGCGAGGGAACGGACGGATGGATGGGCCTCGGTGGCTTTATGGGCGGTACTATAACAGAGTTTTCAACTCTCTCTCCCTCACTCTTCCCTCACTTTCTCTCACTCCCTCATTTCGCTTTACTTCTACTGTATAACATCATATGGCACACCGTATATAAGATAAGGCAGTGGAAACCATATATCAACATACACTTCAATTACAAATTGGAGAATTGGTTAAGTAACATTTTATAAATTTTACCTTTAGCGTAATTTGTCTTGAAAAGTACATAAATGTACCTTATAAGTCTATATGTTTATAAATATATATTGGCCATGAACAAATTTATGTATACGTGGTATATGTGAAAACGTACAATTCTAATTAGTGTTCGTAGCTGACGCATGGAATAAACATTAGCCACGTTGCGAATTTATCTGCAATCGAGACGAATTCTCTTTTGCTTCGATGTATTACGGTTTTTATCTGGTTGGGGTAAAGGAACCGTCACACGTGAACGTGTTAGTACGCAAAGGGAGAGAAGAGGAGGAAGAAATTGAAGTATATGAGACGATTTAGATTGAGAAAAAATAAGTGGAAGCGAGACAGGCAGAAGATAAGACAATGGTGATTATGGTCAAATTTGAAGTTGCTATGGTTATTTTCTTTATATAAAATAAAATTAGTACATATAATCCCCATAAATAACGCTTAGGTCAATGAAGAAGCTGTTTCCTTTTTTATTACAAAAAGTCAAAGTGAATTCTCTCGCTGTACTTTTTCTCTACTGTCTAGTCCCACTTCCCAACTAACTACTTCGAGGAGGAAAACTGATGTTGAGATGATAGTTAGATAGTTGACAAGGTAATTTTATAAAAGGGGTGGTTATGTAACCCCCAACGTAACTGAAATGAATAGACGAGTTCGGCCGAGCGTGTGGACGGCTTAGTAATCGCGATGGCACACCTGTGGAGCAAATTTACGAAATGTTTACGAGCACTTGACGGGCAAAGGGGGAATAGAGAGAAAGAGAGGGTTGTTCTCTCCATTGCCTTCTCTCACTCGGTTTCGTGGTGGCACCCTCGTGCCACCGCCACACAGAATGCCGCGTCATTCGGTATTATTACATCGTTGCTATCACCATCACGCGCTCTCAAGGCGCCATCGCATTGGGGATTTCTTGGTAGAATAATCTACCCTGCTTCCAGTGTACACCGATCTACTGATGCACTAGTTTGTATATATATACTTGAAATATGTATGTGTCCACACAAACACAAGCACACATCGTGCTTTCACTCCTCTATCTCTATGATGTACATAAAAATACTAACAACATCCTCGCTTATTCCTCAGTTCACAACAAAACCATTTTCACCTACACTGACTTATTAATGTACCCAATAACATCTTAAAAGCTTGTGTGCTTCATTCGCCTCTACAGTTATCGCGGCTCAATTGAAAAAGTTGTATGCTTTTCATAATGAATCTAATTTCAAGGAGTATACAATTCGGTTTTGCATGAAAATAAATTTATAACTATTTTGCAATGATGACGCGTTTCTTTGTGTCAAGAAATCATAGTGAGAAAATATTAGATTTGCAAATCAGCGATTGCTATGAATGACAATTATAACCTCGGAATCTTCTCACATTTCATCTTACGATACCGAAATTACTGTGATCGATTGAAAATATATTTCCACACTGCCGATCATTTATTCTACCAGTAACATTATATCTTCGGTAAAACTTGTTGCATACATATTCACCGGAGACCTCGCCACCCAAGTGGACCTTGTTAGTGCGGTTATTCTGCCACCCAGAAACTCAAGAGAGTCACTATAGAGAATATACGTTGGCTTCAACATCAAAAATAAAAGCTCGTGCTAGCGCACGTGGCCATGGTAAAGCGGAACAGATCGTTTCACTGGCGGTGGCGCTGCCGACCACACAATGGCGGCTTTCTTTCTCTTTTCTTCGTGGTTGTGTCTTCAAAACAAGTATCTCAATAGCAGTAAGAGAGAACTTCAACGAGGGTGAGTGTACAGGCGCTTCTCACTTTCATCTCCATTTTTTCTCATTTTGTCTTCTTTATTTTTTATTATTTTCATGTCGGATAATATATCGTATAGATGAGGCCATATTTGACAGCAGATATACCGGAAGCTTGAACACGAAACGATTGAGTTAACTGAGGCATCTTGAGAAAAACTGATTTTATATATAATATAGATATTATAGGTTGGTACAGATTTTCTGTATTCTATGTACAAACCGACTTTTATGATTGTTTGAAACGACTAACATTGAGTCACTCTCACATCAAACACGTGGATATGACTATGAAAAAGAGCTACCATGACAGTGTTGAATTGAAATAAAAAAGGAAGAATGAGTAAGAATAAATAAATACTTTCTCACAACGCAATTGTATATATTAACTCGAATAAAAACAATAAATATTGCTTTCTATCAAGTGTCATTGAATATAATCGTGCATGAAGTTCATCTATGATGAACCAAAAATCCCATCAAATTTTGAATATTCATAAACTTCTTGGTCTGTCTGAAAGTTTATATTCAATCTTAAGATTCTTGTTCAAAAGCTCGAGTCAGAGCCTTATTTATGTCTGGAAAATTCATCATTTGATTAAGAGTATACATGGCAATAAAGTACTACTGGAAGAACTTGGAATGAAAAACGTCAGACGACAAGGTGGTGGGTGGATATAGGTGATGAGGTTTAAGAGGGTGGAGAGCAATGACTCGTGAATCACTGGTACGGTTTAATGACGCGGTTCTCTTTTCAAAGATTGTATAGCAAGAAAAGCACTGTGGTCTCAACCTGCAGGTTTCCCCTCTTCCTGACGTCCATTGCTTTTCTCTACCACTTTCCATCACCTACCCCATCCACTCTCACCCACTGGTCATGATGTGTTAGGCACCCTGATACTACTTGCTGCAAAAAAAAATCGATACGACGATTCGAACAATCCGGATTGGATTTAAACGATAATATACTATAGAACAGGAAGCCGCGACTGTTGAACTCTGGCACATGCATACATATCCTTTTATCTCCATTTATTTATTTATTCATTTTTGCTCCCCACTTTCCTTTTAAGATTGGAGCATTACTATTCACGGTGCATTTCTCTAATTGCATTCGATTTGCTTGTGGGGGTTCGAAGAGAATGTCGATATAGTATGGGATAAAAACAAAGAAGAAAAAGGAAGGAGTGAGCGGTGAGGAAGAGATAATGGAAAAAAATGGGGAATAGAAAAATAAACTTGATGAAGGTGGGATTTTGTTCTTGGCTTCGGGCTGAATGCATTAGCAGGCTCATTTTGTTCCACCACCGAGTATCTCATTGAGCAACCTTGGAATCATGAACAATTTCTCCTATATCACGTCAATATACCTTTATATTGCAGCGGGAAATTACGTGGAAATATATTATTCATGTGCAGTAAAAAAGATGGGCGATGGTTATGATGATGGAATTAGAAGGAAGCCACTCCGCCACTGTGTTGTGTCACAGCCCTTGACGGCGAAAAAACTTGGAATAAATTCATAATAATGAGAAATATCTGTATAAATATACATTGAGAGATATATGAAGCGAAATAAACAAAGAAAATGAGAAGGAAGGTGCAACTCTAGCGAGTTGAAGAAAAGAATAAAAGTGGAAACGGAACTTTTTAAAACGGTTTTGATTTGATTCCCGGGGACTTGGCTCGCCCTTTCATCCTCTCGCTCCTATCACCCGAATAGTCTCTCGGTGTATTTAAAGTTATAAGAACCAATTTAAAAATCGTACTGCAGATACGAGTCCGCCTTCAGGGGCTAAGGAAGTCGAGTCGCATTATTTTTTTCTCAATTTCCTTCTTTTCTCTTTTCATATTTTTTTTCTTCGCCTGCTCACTACTATCTCTCGGCTTTAATTGTGACATTTTTTCCGGACCAACTCATTCCTTCATGGACTCCCACTCACCGAGTTGTTGCACGAGGACATGCTCGAGATCCGAAAGAGTCCTGACAAAGTTAAATCTTAGAATCTTGAATAAAAGAAGCAATTATAGGATGATTGGCGCACATACAAGTGAAAAGATATCAGTCAGAGTTGATGAGGTGAAGAGCAGTTGTCAAATTGCAGTTTGGAGATAACAGAGGCATCAGAAAAATCTTCAGTTGCGTCATTCTTTACATTCGATTGTTTCCATTAACTTTTATATTCACCCGCGCGATATATTGGAGAGAAGGGCGAGGGGAAAAAAGAAAACAAACAAACAAATAAATGATCGAATGTATATATTTAGATGAATAAAGGTCGAGAATAAGAATAAAAAAACAACACAAAAGGGGAAAAATCCAATGACGACAGACCTTTTTCGGGCGCGCCGATAGCCAATCGTAATTTTATTGCAGAAACCGTTTCGCTTGCGTTCAACTCTGATTGATGGATGGAAGCCCGCGTGCCCGTCAACACGGTTTATCCGTTGCTCGATGTCGTTCTCATTCGATACAACCCTGATATAAATACGCGGGATATGATGCACTGATATACAGAAAATAGGATATCGCACGTGGATATACGAATTATATAGACGAAAAGCAGGGTGGATAAGCCGAACTTTGTGTGAGACAGTGTACAACGAGAAAATACAAATAGTTATCCCCTCAAAATTCTTCATACAAATTATTTATCCAACGTACATACGCATATATTTATTTAATATCCTCTGAAGTATATGCGCGAACACCCCAGAAGAATTTACTTCCATGACGCTTACGCTTACGCGTGTCTGCACGTGCCAGGCACTTTCCACTTGACAAAGAACATGACAGGAATCAATCAAAATTTATTATTTATTGATGCACAATTATCCATAATGTATCGACACTCCAATTCCCTCAACAGACAAATTCTTTTTCCCTGAACGTATAAAAACCGATGATAAAAATAAAAACAATTCGAATCATATAAAAATAAGTGTTATTGAAATGAATAAAAGTGTACGCAGGTGAAATGAGAGCGCTTCAATTTTCGTTTTTCCCGAATACTGGAGCTCTTGTTCTATTCCGCACGATAGTTCGTCATGATGTTGGATCGAGGGGTGGAATGTGAAAGAGAGAGAGAGAGAGAGAGAGAGAGAGAGAGAAAGAGAGCAAGAATGAGGATGGTTGGAGAGTACCGTTGGGGTTGGAGAGGCAGCAGTGTGTTTGCAGATCCTCTATCGGCCGCTTCGACCCCCTGCGATTCCCCGCGCTCACAAAGCTATAGTTCCTCTCTACCGTTCGAATAGCGCTTCGGTGATGGTCTGGGGGTAGCGGCAGGCGGCGCAGAGCAGATAAGAGAATTGCACTGTCAAGCCAGAATGATATATTTGACCAGCATTTCCATACAACCCCAGCAGAGGTGCTAGCGCACATCACGATGATTCTCCTTATACTCCCTATATTCCTTCTACTGGCTTATATTTTTTCTCGCTTTTTTCTCTCCCGCTTGCCCGCCCGCCCGCCCGCCTTCTTCATTCTTTTCCCTTCGTTCTTTCCAACTACATCACTTTTTTCATTCCTTCGTCGTGATAAAATTATATTTTTTTGGGTCAATGATGTTATCGACAGCTTTATAGTTTCATGACGTTATTATTACACAATTTATTTATCTGCTACATTTTCCGAAGCATTGCGTGACAATATTGGATATATTTGTATTATAGCGTGTGGCCGAGCATGAAACTATAACAGTGAACGAGGAGAAAAAAATTTGGTTCTGTCTCATGTTCATCTTTGTTCTCCCGCTCGTAGATTTGGCTTTCGAATTATGTCTGAAGTAATATGGAATATGGAGGAGAAACAGCGACGTGACAGGATAAAACGGGAAAGAAAGATAAGTAAAGGAGAGGCCGAAAGATAGATGGTTGAGCGAGAAGAATAGACGCTACAGAATCTTAAAATTTATAGAAACATTGTTTTGTGCGCGGCTATATTTGAAGAGTGAGTACGCGAGTATAAACCTCTGGCGGTATGCCATTGTTACCATTGTTGAAGTGAAACATATAAGATAAAGAACCAATTCTATGAAAATTGTTTGAGCGAGTGGGATAGAGTGAAATGCACGCATAAAAAATTCATTAACTTTATGAATTTTATATTCAAATAATAATATTCAGAGAGTAAAATAATCGTCAGAATTCAGATGGATTTTTCCTCGAAGGAATGATTTTTATTCCTATATGATCGTAATTATATTGAATTAAGTCAAAGTCAAATAGATAAATCAGAAATATATAAGATAAGAGCACACTTAATGACAGAATATAATTTTAATCGTCTGATGTGTGCTATGAAAATTTGAAAATTTATGCAAATGTCATTTCCATTAAGGGAATATAAATCGGGAGATGATCGAGGTTGTTGATACGAGCGCGAAAGAAGTAATAGAAGTAAATTAGAATCTATGGAGTTTTGATTGGAGCGGAAATAAAAATAAGAAATTTCTATGTATTCGTATCTCTCACCGGCGGGCTTCATGAGGAAAACCGAGAAGGTCAAGAGATGTACAGAGATATTATCTCTTATACTATATAGCGCGCCATTGCGACCGCCCGTCGGGCGCTGCGTGTGTTAATTTGAATCGAGAGAGATTACGCAGCGACTCCCTGTCGTGAGCAGCCATTTTATATCAAAATGTCAATAAAAGAAATCACAAGATTCGAATCACATATTTAAATCCCATTTTCCTCGTCACCTTTTTTTTTCATCGTCTCCGTATTATTTCACTTAATTTATTTCATTATTTATCTTCACCTTGTTATCGATTATATTCACACACTGTCATCATCATTTTTGATCGTACTTTGTCCCACATATTCGAAAATTTCGTCGTGTTTATATTCACGTCTGCATGATGATTTATCGAGTGATTTCTACGAGATGGAGAAAAAGAAATCGCAATATGCTCCAACGTGCCGCAGTAAGTATGATTTAGTGATTATGTCCGTGCATGCGTGCAACACACATTTACACGGAAAAAATATATCGACTCAAATATCACGCGGTCCTGTTCCGCTGTTTCTCCACACTTGGCATCGCGTACCACCCGAAGGACGAAAATCGCGATGCATCGAGAGTTCAGTGTAATTTTGCTCGCTCTCTATCTTTCTTCTTCTGCCTCACTTCTTCACACTCTCACTATATCGCTTTCTCTTAGCGTCCGCACCCCATAAATAACTTTGAATCACCGTCGATTCGCTCGTACATTCAAGTCGTGGAGCATAACCATGAAGCACATATACCCACACTCATAAACATCTATCTTTATATATAAATAACCATGCACTGTTGATTTGATATAATCCCATGAATGGCCAACTTTGTACGAGCGCATGTTTGGACAAATCCGTTTGATTTTCCAGAGTAATTATACGACGCAGCTAATTCGTCAAATAACAATAGGTCCAATCACCGTAAAGTCAGTTCATCATCAATTGTATATTCAATTTATTGTGTCTGTGTGTCTATGTGTGTTTGTACATTTACATATCGCTATTATTAGGGTATAGCAAGTGGAAGAGAGCATTTCAATCCGTTAAAGTTTCTCCGCAGTTTCATAGTGGTGGCATTATTGGACATGAATGCATTCTGCACAACAATTTGTTGTCAAAGCATTGGACAACAGACATACCGCGAAAGCGTCAGTCATAATAGCACGGGCAATCAAATGCTCGTGGAAGCGTATCGCGCGCGTATTATTCGTCTCTGCGGAAGACGCAAGTGGACACCGCACCAACCCCATGCGCTCCCATTTCAAATCGTGTCATGGGATATAGTTGCGTTCATAAAGTGGTATATGGTCGAATGAGGAGAAGATAGGTAGAGAGAGGCATACAACGCCCGCCAATTGTTTGATGCACGGCCGAATAAACGATCATTGTACGATTCCATACGATATATCGGGCGACGCAACTACTCGGCGTTATATAGTCGCGGTTCACCATGGAATATTGTTACCACATACAGCATTGTCCGTTGTATTGTTCAATGGCAATTTCCTCTCTGGTGCCATACACCAATCATATCCGTGTATCAGAGTATTGTAGTAGAGATTCGCTTGTTTATCAATCATCTCCACTTGAGATGATGAACATTTTCTGCACTCATCACGCTCCCGACTGAACCAAATTTAATTTATCCTCCTTCGGGTGCTCGAGATTTGGTTATCACTGCTCATCTTACCCAAAATAATGCACAAGCAGATGCAACAGAACTGGTATCTTATAAAGTAAAGCAAAATCTCGCTTATTCTCAATTAATATTTTCTGCTATTTCCCGCATCTTTTCATATTCCCTCAGCTTCACGTGTTATTTGCAATGGCACATATGAACAATAAATACCACAATATATTTCTACCCTAGTACACTACAATTTGAGCTCGGATTTTTTTTTTTCTTTTGCCAACGTCTATTAGTGCAATGACGAGTGGACTATGACATAGCCATCGTGCGATTTCATGTTGATATTGGACACGGAAAGGTAAAAATATAAATGTATATGTATCAATTCAATTGTTGTTGGTTTATAAGGGGAACGAATTGGGTTCCTTGGTTTTTTTGTCTTACTTCAATGGTCGGTTATATAAAACTGCCGACTCTCTTCCGGTCAGTCTCGCCCGTTTCGCAGAGTCGGCTTAAACAAGTGCGATTACGATTTTCTTTTCATGTTTCTTATAAATCCTCTCTACCATTAAATCTTTTCCACGTATTTTTCTCTAATGTTTCTTACTATTGTTATGGCTCTCGGTATCCCATTTGTTGTCAATCTTAAATGGGGATTTACAGAGTCGCGACGTGGAACAGATTGAAATCATAAAGCTTACCAATTCGGCGAGATAACTTTGAGTTTATATTTTTTCCTTGCTATCAAAATTATTGTTTGCTTCACTCACCTGAAACATAGAGAAACGAAAGGAAATTATTTATTTCGTCTAATACCTCTTTCTCTGGTAAAATATAATTAATTATGCAGTGATTTTTCGGTTAGATTAATTTAATGAGAAGTTGATATTTGAGATTCACATCCATTCTAATAATAATCAAGTCTTTTTGTGATAATTTGGACGATCCTGATACAGTACCAACAGAATATCACATACATGTTGGCGTGGGTATGTGAAACACCCCAAGGCTTATGCATGGTGTGTCTTTGCCGTGTTTTGTCGTTAATTTATCGCGCCCCGCGAGAAATATGAAAACTGGTTTGCCAAGTGAATGTAACCCTACCGGGGCCACCAACGAGATGAGATCTCAAGCGTTGGATAAAGAACATGTTTGCTTTAGCTATCGAGGTGTATCACTGCATGTGTATGCAGTCAACACAACTGATTAATTAATAAATCAGTCACATTGAAAATGAACGTACAGACATATCGGCATACAAAACGAAAATTTCACCGCCTGATTATCCTTAGTCAAGATCATTCACCTTGACAATTCGGAGAGGAAAAAATATACAGATTAATCAAATAACTTGTAAGAGACTATAAAAAAATGTTTCTCTCATCCTTTCGTTTGTTGATTTATTTTTGGGACACGTGTTGGGTTGTCGTGAGATTCCAATTGCCAGAATATCACACACGACCGAACCTATATCGGGTTGCCAACTTGGATATCACATTCTTGAAAAGACCCTCAAACGTGAAATGGTTCATCTTTTTTTCTACGAATCACATCAATGGAATTTATTCAATTGCTGATGACGATTTAAGTGAAAAAGAATTCAACGAAAGGAAAGTCGTTTACAGATATTTAGGAATATTTTTTACACATATAAAGAAAAAAAAAACAAAAAAGAATTTGGTGAAGGATAACAATTTATTGGGACATGTAATCGGGTGCGTAACACGCATTTGAACGACGTCGATGGTGAATAATGATACAAGATTGAGAGATGTACGACCCGCCGACTTACATTATGCGCAACCTCGCTCACTTTATCGATGACAATGATCGTGAATAACGATGTTGATTCACCGTATTAAATGTTACTCTTAAACTTTCACAAATGTACCTGAAGGAAAACTAGATTCATCCATGCATTTTCATCAATTCACCATGAAGAAATACCTCACTACAATAAAAATTATATACATTCAAATTGATAGAAAAAAGTTGAAAAGAACTTTTTTCCACCTATTAATTCATTCCTTTTTCGTTCCTGTTTTTTCACACGTCTCATATTCAACTATGTGATACTCCCACGTCAAAATTTCGCTCGTTCTACCAAATAATTGCCTGGAAAATTAGATAGTAGTAAAAAAAGAGATAGCGGGGAAAAAAAAAAAAAAATAGCAGGAATGGAAGTGAAAAAAAATCCTGAGGACTCCACGAGCGAGCTATTATTACTGCGATCGCGTAGGACGAATGGGAAGTAGCTATGTGAGAAACGATAGAGGAACCGGTGAACAAGCAGTAGTAGCACGAAGAGAGTAGACAGAGAGAAAGGCAAGTGCAGTAGAGAGCGCGCGAGAACCCTCTACTTACGTAATTTCAAATTAAACTGTGACGTTTTCAAATTAACGTTTTTGCCCGTTCGCGCTCGCGCTTCTTTTCTCTATCTCTCTCGTTCTCGATTTCGCCCTCCACTGAGGTCGCTAGACACAAGGTGGGGGGGGGGGGGGGGGGGGGGGGGGGGGGGGGGGGGGGGGGGGGGGGGGGGGGGGGGGGGGGGGGGGGGGGGGGGGGGGGGGGGGGGGGGGGGGGGGAATGAGAGAAAGAGGAGAGGGCTTTTTCGTCGGCGCGCGTAATTTAGGTACCAGGAAATTGGTTTTCTCGACAATGAAATAGAAGAATGTGATGTGGGTGTGTATGAGGTAGTCGGAAGGATGGAAACGACGGAAAAAGAGGCAGAGTGAAGGACGAGCAAGTAGAATAAAAAAGTTTATGAGACACATAGAGAGGAAGGATCTTGTCGGCACCATGTACTTACAGTCATCTACTCGTACTCGAGTCTTTATTATCAAGCAATTCGAGTCGTGGATAGGGAGAAGCTAATGTGAACCACGAACGATATTGTATGAGACATCTAACAATTGTAGACTCGGAGAAAATGAAATTAAAAAAATCAAAAAAATAGAACGCCAAGGGGAACTCTTCACAATTGTCTCGTCATCCAATTTCACGCGACACATTTCCAATTCTTATGATTGAACATCCGGAAAGTATAATATTGATATTGAATAATTCCAACATTGCTATAACTATCATGTATAATTATGGAACTAAATCAGTTAACCGGATCGAGAATGAGTATAAGAATAATCACCGAAAGAATAGATATTGGAGAGGAAACCGCATCAGTGCGGTTTTGCATCGTTGCTTTTGTAATTATCTTCATGGAATCATCCTGCTTTGGGCGCATCCTGCAGCGCAATATCGTTTGTTCGGTGCGTGTTGCATTCATCCAGAGAGGGGAGGAGGGCACTGTAATGGACAACTGCGAATAAGAGAGAAGGAGGAAGGAGAAAAAATAAATAAATAAAGGAAGAGTTTTGTTTGTAATTGTTCGTCAAGCCTGAATAAAACACAAGCCACCGGTCTGTATACGCGATTCACTCTTTCGTATCCTTCCGTCCTTGGGGTTGTCAAGTGGGCTCGCCGTCCGTCAACTAGACTGACATGGGAAGACACCACGTGTTGGTGTTTCTACGCGATTCCTTCTTGCTCCCTCTCATGTCGCCTTGTCCTTACCATACTCTTTTTTTTTTCCCCTCCGAAGGTTTATTCCAACGATACTACACCACGCACGGACCACCGAACGCTAGTTACAATTGTTCGAAAACTTACCAAGTCATGCGAACATTTGTACATACATGCACACGAGGAAGCGGTGTATTTACGTTCATCGCCCAGCTGCAATTTTCACAGTCATGCAATCATAATCAGGAAATATATATGTATATTGAGGAAAATAGTGGGGAAGGAAAAAAGGATAATAATTTTCTCATAGGTGCAACACGCACACGACCTCGATGAATTCATGTAGTTACATTATTCTTCTGAATAATTATTATACCGAAGCTATGCATAGAAATATTTATTTACAATGGCTATATGATATTATGGAAGTTTGGATAATCATCACTTCTTCTTTTTTCCTTTGTTTTTTTTTTTTCAAATTAATAAGCAAGAATTACCAAAGATTAAACTCTATGAAGAATCAGCGTGTTCATAATTCTTTCCACGGATGATTACACAAGACATTAAAAAATTATTTTATTGATAATAACGATTGAATACTCAATTATAATACTCATTTAATATAACGCTCACATTAATTTGCTAAAAGTTTTTCCTTACGATCTTCATATAAATTTCGAGACAAAGTCCCACGACCTGAAGTAAATCTTTTTTTGTCTTCGATCATTAGTCGAAGTATTAGTGTAACTTCGGGTAGAATAGAACGGCTATATCACCGTTATCGGTCACAACTCTCGAAATCTTCACAATAAATATGCTGTAAGTGGATATTTGACCTCCACGTTCTTCTGAATGAAGAAGACAGTAACTTTAATTTACATCATATATTTGAAGCAAAGAGTAGTAACATGCAATAAATGTCTGAAATAAGTAACTCTTCGACAATAAGACAGTTTTAGTTCTTTGGATTACTCAACTTTTTATATCATTAATTGTTATGTCATGTCAAATTATTGTATGATTGACTGGGCAAAAATAAAATCTGGTTGTGACATGTTTTTAACAGGGTCGTCTTGTTGGTCGAGGTCGACGTATTCAAGATTCAAATCATTTTAGACTAATAATTAGATCATTATTACTATGCTTGGTACATATTCTTATCCATATATACATTTATGTTGAATCAATTAGTCACGCCGCAGGTGGCCCAGTATTGTTCATCCGGATGCAGTCAGATATAATTCAGTAATTTGATTTATTCCATGATTGTATCAGGAAGGGGAAACAAAATAACTGTCAAACTATGACACCATTAAGTAAAACAAGTTGATTTCAATTAATGAGCCAACATAAATCGATGAGGTCTGAATTCAACAATGTGTTCATGTGTGCTCGTGAATTTCAGAGGTTTGCCGCCCACCGATTATATCCATCTGGTATACAAAATCATTGTGCGAATCTATACACGCACATGCAGGTTAAATCGCTGCCAATTTCACCAACCTTCCCTCTCTTATATATAAAAGTGATATATGTCTGTCTTTCAATCGCCCGATTCGCCGTGAAACCACACGAAGGAAGTTGACTTTTGTCGAGGGTCGAATTGCATATAGAATATTGGCACAATATTGTACTGAATACGAATTATATGTATAAAAAAATAAATAGCGATGAAATTGTTGAAAACGTGCTAAGTCAAAATACATGTCAAAGGGCCTAATTAGTTGTGGTAAACCGCATAGCACAACGTGAATGAGTGCTATATGACGAAGGCGGTGGTGAGTTTACAAGGTGAAACGAAAAGGACAATGAGAAAGTGGATTATAGTCATGCGAGTTGACGTGTCGACAAGACATATCGAGTAAGGGCAATGTGTAATACAACTGTGGGTTTGATGACACCGCGAACCCGGAAGTGGTTCATCATTCACTGCAGTTCTCTCCGCTTGTGTGAAATAACGAAGTGTTCTGTCAACGATTTTGAAAGAAATTCAATGTGTACCAATGTAAAAATGTACATTTCCACATACAAAGAAACATCAATAAAAAGTGCAAATCAATGAATAAACACTGAGAGAAGGAACATTGTATGAGTAATATGGTAGATTGAATTTTCGTTAAATTCATCTGAAGCAACAGAAACACTAATAAGAGAATCCATTTCCATTCATGTCGTACTAGTACGCTCGTCCCCTTACATTCCACCTTGGATAACGCACACACTGACTGGAGGGCTTAATGCATTGCACAATAGATCAATTACATACATTAGTGGCCGAAGCGGAGACCTGAGCAAGCCAATTCCTCTCTTCCCCTTTCCCTTTCTCCCACATCGCTCTCCATCTTCGTCGTCTGTTGTATTCACTTGCTATTTCATCCTTCTCGTACATCTCGAGTATCAATATCCCTCTGACACTATTTTCCCTTTGCGGTGATACTCAAGCTCTTCAGACGATGAACGGAATTTCTAAATTATTGCGACGCAGTGTACCCGTACGCATACATATTATCTATGCGTTCAAGTGAAAGTCTTGACCTAGCTCTATATATTCATTATTATCGCCATTATATCCAAGTAACAGTCGGGGAACTATTCGACACTATAAAACAAGTTAATTTAGATATACATTTATATCAGCCGCGGATTACGCGCATTCCAACCGTACTTAACAATTATATGAAACATTATACGAAGTGGTGAATAAAGGTAAATCAGCATGAACAAATCGTTGAGACATTAAACCTTCTTTCGATGCCGCAATGCGTACGCGTTCACAAGTTACAACTCGTTATCGTGATAAACACCATCGCTATGGTCTAGACAAGTAAATGGAGTGAATTCTCATGCACGAGAGTGTGAGTGTGCATTGTATAAAGAGGAAGAAAAAAAAATGATAGGTAAAGGACTAAGTAAGTCCAGAATATGTCGATGAAATCGTAAACAGCGTACAAAGTTAGTGCGCAAGGGCAACGTGAATTTATGCTTCGAGAAAAATTTGGTTGGCCAAAGAGAATAAGCGAAGCCGGGAACGCGATAAGCTCTTTTCTTTGGCATTGCATCCACACGACGTAGACGTCTCAAGCAGGCACAACAACACAGAGTGTAAGAGGAAAAAGAAAATGTAAAAAGGGATGACGATGCCGACGAGGACGACGACGACGGAGACGGAGACGACAACTACGACGATGCAAGTGAATGGATTGGAAGAAGAGAGAAACAAAAGAGTAGAAGCATGCGAGTCAGGCTATCGTAAGTTAGGGTGATGGTGGAGGAGAAGGTTAGCCGCGCGGACATAAAGTTCTAGACTTACGATGCGAGATCCCCGATAGCTACTCGCGGTGGGCATGAAAGCATTAAAAAAAACAAAACCAAGAGTGAAAAGAAAGGAAGAAAAAAAAACGATTGCACCAGGGCGAAATGCAAGTGCATATACACGCACACGAACGCGTTTCTCCCTACAATTTTTTTTCTTTCACCTTATCCTCCCTGCCACATTTCTTTTTCTACTCTACCTCTTCCACTTCTTTTCTTTACATATTTATCATTTTTTTTTGTTCCTCGCACATCGACAGAGATCCCCGCAGCGGCCAACCTGTCTTTCCAACACTGTCTCCTTGTACTCACATTTTTATTCAGTCTCATTCTTGTTGGTCGCGCTTCTGAATATAACCGATAATACCACCATTTCTCCTTTTATTTTCTACTTTTTATTCGTTTTTTTCTTTCTTGTACAACTTCCTCCCAGTACAGCCTGATAACCTCCGTAAACTCGCGCGGCGGTAGTCGGACTTGCACACGCAAAAGAGCTTTGTGCCGATTCGCTTTATCAAGATTCCTATCACCAACGCGTTAAAATGCTCGAATGGCATAGGAGAAAGACAGGGAAAAAAAAGACATTGGGGAAAAAGGTGAAATAGGAGGAGGTGAGCGAGTCGAATTGAGAGGGAGTGGCTGGGATACTTGGACATTGTGGCGTATTCGATTCCGACACTGTATATATACACTATCGTGAAGACCGTGGCGAAATTGACTGGGGACAAGCGTAAAGAGCACAAGTTCTTCTTCACAATTTATATATATATATGTCTTTCTTTGGCGATAATGATGAGCCATGTTTACACTGGAGCAATCCTCAGGGGGTGGATCTGTTGCTTGAAAAAGCATGAGTTGGAGCAGTTGTAGATAGACGAAGAGACGCGAAGGCGACTATACGACTCCTTTCTCATGTAAATACAATGTAACTTGCGTGTAAAGCTGGCTGACCAAGTCATGTATGTGTCGCACACTCTGGCTGCTGGCCGCCTTAACCCTCCTGGGCGTTTTGCACATATGAATTCGTAACATGTACTTACACACAGATACGAATACATCGACGATTTGGAGCAAGACTCTCTGGTAGTATAGGAGATGATTCTCATATGGCAATGGTTAGGATAGTGGTGGTGGTGGTGATTGTGATACGCTGTGTTGGCGGCGGAGGTGGAGAGAACGACTGACCGTAAAATATATCAGCCGCTGTGTGACTTCTCTTGGGCGGCCACAAATCACACGACCCCCCGTCGCTGCACATAGCGTGGGTGTGTATACCCTTATGCATCCACGCTGGGCCCACGGCCTCGTGGTATGTACGGTAAGAAACAGAGAAAAATGTGTAGAAAGAAAAAAAGTCAGGGTATTCGGATGGAGTTGAAAAGATTGCCGATGATCATTATTACAATGTTTTCAAATGAAAGAGAAGGCAAAAAAAAATGAGAACATTTTCCGACACAAGTCATTATATAGTGAATCATAACATGTGATTCTCATCGAATCGATCATCAATAATTCAATAGTTGAAAATAGTTGAGGGGACTTTATGCTGAAGAGCGTTGGAATCTATATGAATAATATTAATGAGGCTTTCGTTAAGATGAAGAAACTCTTTTTCAACTTGTACAGATCACTGAGGCTTTGAGAATGAGTTAAAAGAGAAGGATGAAGAGGTATAGCCCTTTCAGGGTTGGCTTTTGTTGTGGCATCGGGCGAGCGAGGAAATAATACCCAGTGGAATGTGACCCATGCACCTTCTAGGTACGTACGTGGATCAACACAAAGTCAAGAAAGAAGAAGCAGAGAAGAGGCAGCGAAATATTGTTACATGAAAGGATATAATATTAATAACGATGTGAAACATCTCATATATGGAGACAATGTTCTATTGGAAATATTCAAGCTACCACGTATATGAACACTCGAGAATTTGCCGAAGAATTAATGTATATTTACAATTTATTCATTGCTCCTTTTTTTTCTCCTTTCCATTTTTTGTTTGCAATATTATTTTTCATTGAAATGGCATTCTTTCCATCATACATATGAGGAAGATTCCACGAGAATTCCGTGAGTCTAGGACGGTGCTTTATTCTTTGAGTAGAGGAATGTGTCCGACCAGTAGCAGCCACAACCATTATAATGATTCGAATCTGCCGGTTGATTTCTGCTCTCTTGTCCCCATGTTTCACCGTCTCTTTCTCACTCCCAATCTTATATGGATATACCTTCACAATATATCCGTACATATACATATATACGCTCACGCTTGACCACTCTAACTCCAACCAAGCCGGTCCTCGCTCGTTATTAATATCGAATAACGAGATGCTCGAGCGCGCCGAAGGCATGCGTGCTATGGGTATTCTTTATTAACGATGCTTACCGTTGTTCAGGTTTGCGTCCTTACAAAAAATCCCCTCAGGCAATATGTGAAAGAGGATGAAAGAAGAGAATGACGAGATGAGAGGGAATAAGAGAAAGAAGAAAACCTATCTTGTGAACGAACGCGCTTGGATTAATCCGGGCGATAAATACTTGCATTCCACATTCGAATGAGATACAATCGTCAATAATCTGTTTGTCATGATTGAAAGAAAAAAGAAAAAAAAGAAAAAAAAATAAGACGATATAATGCCCGATGGGAATTTGAAAAATGAATAAATTTCACAATTTTCCCGATAAACAGTGGAATATATTGAGAGAATTAAAAATTGACAGATAATGCGAATGCGTGATATGATTCACACGTCTGGCATGTCTCTCGTCTTTGTGCAGTGGAAAAATTTTCACCCACGCAAAAAGTGCCCAGCACGAGTTGTCTCGTTCTCTGTTCTTCTTCCTCTCGTAAACATTAGTGACTTTGTCGAGAATATAACACAGTTAACGTATTTACACACACATACACACACACACGCACAGACATGTACGCACGCGCGGAATACCCACGAGGATTTATTAATACGTCGGATATTACCATTGTGAATTTCGCGTCGACGTCATTTTATTTTACATTTGTTTTATTGTTTTTTTTTTGTCAATCTGCACAACGACGACGAAACGATTTTTCGATTGCACGGTGCCTAACGAATGTGGATATAATTGCACGCGAACCTAATGGTTATTGATGGCACTCCTTATCTCACCGGCATGGACGTTAAAGTAAGAGGGAGCGAGAAAAAAGACAGAGCGAACACAACGAAGATGAGAAGGAAGAGAAGAAGAGAGAGTGGGTGACTCTCATCGGCGTTAGTGAGTATAACGCAGTGTATATAATGTGGCACACGTTTATATGAGAAGCGATACTTTAGGAGCGATTCTGGACTGGACCCCGACCCCCCGCCGCAACGACGCACAACTTGATTCACTGTACCGGATCGCGTTCTCTCGATTCAAACGATCTTCTTATGGTACCGCGCAGTGGGTTCATCTTCTTCTGTTTACTCTTTTATATGTTTTATTGTTATTTATTATTTGTTCTCTTGTTCCTTTTCATCCACTTGATTTTTCATACATATACATACGAGCTGTTATAGATGTGCGTTATGGATTATTATTTTTCAATTTGATTCATGAACAGGAAGAAGAAGATGGTAATGAAGGTGAAGGAAAAGGCATGAATAAAAGTATGGATTTTTTGAAGTACACGGATAGATAAATAAATGAACGTTCTCTATAATTCCGGTGATTATTCGTGGTTACAATTAAACTGAATAAAAATAAATTAAATAACTTAGTAAAATGCAATAAAAAAGGTGATTGATCATATATGCTATAATTGTATTTAAAGGTGTAGACTGTCTCTACAGGCTACACCTGCACAAAACATTTTCTCCAAGTCTGAACATTCCCCTTCGTCTATACCGTGTCTATACTATCTCTACTTTTGCGGTTGCAAAAGCACGCCCGTTCGTATTGACGGTCGCAATGCGGTCGGGTGGTACTTAGTGAACATGAAAAGTTTCATTGCCGTTGTGAGTATAAAACCGCGGTGCTGACAAAAAAAATCCACCATCGTGAATGGTAAAAGCGAGAGCGCGCAGGTTGAGTCAGGCATAAGAGCGCAACTACAAACATATATTTATATATAGTTGTAACACCGCAAGCAACTCCCAAGTATTTGTTCGTAACGATAACGTTCACATCCTTATGAAACACGAACGCGACAACAAGGAGACATGAGGAATCTTCGACAATCAAGCCGGCAATGGGAATCGATTGCTCAGCTGTCTTTATATCGATTGGTGAGAGTCGCCAGTCTACCGTAAATTTTAACACACGCACATACATATATATATACACAAATATGTATTTGTTTATCATCAGAGGTGTGTATATTAACAGTATGTATCGAAGTGGCTGAAGCATATGCATGAAGCTCCTCACGGAGTATCGATAGCCACCCTTCACCATGAATAATTGGACTTAACGAAGCGTCTGGCTTTATAGAAAACGAATTTCGAGACCGCTCGATTCGCGTCCAATCTTCCAATCGTAGTCAATTATCTAGATTATACAATGTTCATTCACTCTCTTCCACTACCATGCCCTTTATTGCCTCTCGTTCGGCTCTCGCTCGATTTCCATTCGTTGTCTACCCCACATACGCAGAGACACGCCGTCTGAATGTCAAGTTCCCCTTTTTACCCTCCACCTTTCAGCCTCCACAAGGCAGCGGTGTCATTTCGAGTACAAACAGGATTACGCAATCTAATTCACAGACTGACAAAAGGCCGACAAAGAAAGCCCCGTCATCAGAGTACAGTGATGGCGATGGTGGTAGTGGTGGTGGTAGTGGTGATGGTAGTATTGAGCTTCACGATAGGGTTCAACGTCTGTCTCTCTGTATCTCTCATTCCATTTTCATTCTATCTAAACATCGGCGATCCATCTGTTCTGGCATTTCGTTTACAATATCAATCCTCATGTCATGTAATTAATTTTCCTATCCGTCGTACACATATTTATTTATTTATTCATGTTTTTTCCGTGCCATGTGCAATTGAACTGGCGATTGTATTACATTGATTATAGATATGCGAAGAATATCCACGCTTTGCGTATAGAATAAATCCTGACTCTTTGAGTTGGAACATCAAAGAAATTGTGTTTTGCTCAGAGACATGATTTCAATACCTGTCCATTAAATATCCATACCATTTCTCTTCAAGTCTATTTCGTATACAGTATACGCCCTTTTGGCATCTACTGCATTGTCGACATGCTCGAGTGTATTCCTCTATTGTACTTTACATCTGTAAACGATTCGACAGTATATATAAACTTGGTGTAAGTGAGAGCAGGCGAAGAGAATGCAGTGAATAGATGATCAGCCATGGTTTTTGCCTAATCCAACACGCTAATACTTGACAATATATGCGACCTCATCTAAATACGCATGGATGTATTAGAATTTTAATATCATAGAGTATATAATACAGCTTCTATAATATTTTCGGGTTGTCTTATTCAGGCAGTGTTCAAGACAAGCTTTCAAATTTGTGATATAAACTGTTTTAAACTCATATTCATCCAGAAGATGATCAATTTTCAAGAGCGGCTCCATAGAAATATTTCAATGAAATTTACAATCATCGGAATGAAAAGAAAGAAGTGATTCCCATTTTTTTATTTATGTCACGTGGAATATGTTGAATACATATAGGACACACGTCGTTTGAACCTGTCAAGAATTATTTATAGATACACAAGGCCACCCTTCTCATTCGCAATATTTTGTTCATGTTCTTCTTTCCTTTCATATTCTACGATGGTTATGGGGTGTATGTAAGATGATGGCTGTACGAGAACTAGACGACGCAACTATGGTAATACCTGCGCGCACAAGTTGGAGCGGAACGCGCGGAACGAAGAAAGTAAGGTTGAATGTTATTTATGACGCTTTCTCACCGCGATCGTCTGCGCTGTAGCCTCCCCTTATACTAGAGATATTCTTACCCCAATCCCCCTTCATGAAAGTAGAGTGCCAACTTCCATGTTATACCTGCCCTACTCACTTGTTTCTCTTCTCCCTCATTTTCATCCTATGCTGCAAATAGAAAAGTATGCACTACCAGGACTTTTTTAAAGTTGTCGCTTATATATCTATGCATATACAGAAAAAATATGGTACATTATAGTGTCTTTCTTTAGCGTATATAGCTACTAGTGATGTTTGTGATGGTACTGTTGCTACTACTTTTTATTTAAAATCATGCGAGTGTATAGCACTACTGGCAGAAGATGCACAAGGCTATTCTGGAACCCTGGCGCTCACCAGACTCACTAGAGAGGGTTGTGGTCAGGTGTGAATTTAATCCCTTATCCCTTCAACATTGTGTATTTGCCGGATAAAAACTTAATGCGGAGGCAGTTGCGACAGTAGGATAAAACTTGCCGTATTCCAATTTGAATGAGAATGTATGATATGGAATGTTATATATACACTTGGATTCAAAAATTAGGAATAAAAATTTTCTTAATATATTGCTGAATTATATTGGAGTGTAAACAATGAAAGTACGGTGAATATAATGAGAAAATAGTTATTTGGACCAGTTTGAATAATACAATTGTTGCAATGTCATCAACGGATACGCAGAGGAATGAGGAGAATGATACAACTATGAAGCATTACAAAGCTGCATTGCACAGTCTTGCAAACGTTTCTTCGCATGGTTGTTTTGCTATAGTGCTCTCTTACTTTACCATAGAGATTAAAGAAGTAACTATATACTCGCAAGAAGATCAGAAAGCTTTTGGACAGACGATGGTGTATATGGTGATTGTGGTTATGCTGTATAGCAACACATGCACAATTCTTACTTGGCTTGCATTCTATAAACGGCGCCCGGGCACTTCGTTACACTATTACTGAATCATTGTTGGTGATAGATAGTGCAGCTGTTGCATGACCGGAGAGATCACAAGCGACGGAAATAGTTTGGAACAATACGGAAACCTTTTTATTTCAGTTGCCCCCTTTTTTTTTTCTTTCTTTTCAACATTAATAAAAAGAAAAATATTTTCTAGCCTTTGTTTCTTCATTGTTAAGCACCTCATAAACCATTCTACAGTGCGATGTTGCAATGTAGATACTTCCTGTCATGTGATCATGAATATTTTGTGTCGTCACGTTTATGCGACGGGAGTTTAGGTGGTTTGTCTGAAACATTCGGCTAATCGCTTATGCCATATAGTCAAAGTTATATGGCAGCTCATTTGGTGATCCCTTCACCATTATTGCGTTATGAGGGATCAGGATGAATTATACGTAAAGACCAGTAGCCAGGTTCCAACGCGTGGCCGAGGACTTTACGGGTTAGGAGATGAGAGCCCAAGTGCTCGGTATATAGCTACCGTATAATTATCCTCCCGAAGCCGTGTGGCTACTACAGGCTAAATAACTAGCTATTTGCGCCGGCGGCTAAAATTATCCTCAGGTTACTCCAAAATCTTGGAAAGATTTTTCAATTAAAACTCCTAATGTCCTCACGTCATATTTTATCGCTTCATCAATCAAATTTATATAGAAATCAAAAAGATCTGTACCTTACGAGCGGATCGATTTACCACATTTCTTTTTTCTTACTATTTCATCTTTCATCTTGCATCATCGACCTTTTGTCTATTGTCCAATATACTACTTTCAATTTTTTGTCTTGCCGCTAGTTTCCTCTCTTTTATTTATCATCCACCCTACGGGTTGACCCCATTTTTTATTTTTCTTCTTTTCTTTCACTGACGTCATGTCACACGACATCGTCTCGAGTAATTTTCAACAGGGGCAAGAAAGAAATAGAAAGAAGATGGAAACGAAAAAGGACGAGAAAGAAAAAATAAGGCAAGAAAAAGATAAAGAAAGGTGAATACAACAAGAGAGAACGAGACGAGAAAAGAAAGAATAGGAAAAAACGAACGATTACATAGACAGTTACTTCGATGTTCTTGAAAGCATTTTTCGCGAATGGGCGGTTTGGTAACTGCCATAATGCTCGTGCTGAATCCGTAGTCCCTTGCGCGCTAGGGGCAGAAATGGCACCCGCGGGGGTGATAGAAGCTACCTAATAGCTCACGGAATTGCCCCTGAAACACCTTTTTAATGAACTATAGCAACGAGAAATGAAAATGGGGAAGACGACAACTGTGAACGTGTATATACATATACCATTTCACCTCCGTCTTCTCTCTTTATATTATATATATAATAAGACGCGTTCGTTTGAGTCTTGACAAAACTTTTTTATCGACGCTGTGAGCACTGTTATTACTCTCTACTTGTTCGTTAAACTTCGTGCCTAGCGTACAGGAGTCAACGAGTAAGTTGAGGTAAACGTAAGTGGGGATAAGAGTGAGAGAATGAGCGTGGATAAGAGAGAAAGCAATTCGAGGAACAACTTTTGTCCGGTGAAAACTTTCCTTATCGAAGGTAATTATTGGCGGAACTTTCAGTCCTGGAATATTCTCTCGTTGGGTCAGCGGAAATTGAGTGCTCTATATGAGGTAAAAGAATAAGTTTACTAAAAATAATCGACGTCTCAGCTTTGCGGTAACTCACACATATTATTTTTCTTGCTTCTTTTGTTTCATTCTCTTCTTATTCTATATATTATCAGAAATGAATCGAAAGCAATGGATAATTCATTTTCATATTCTCAAACAAATTCTAACGATGAGAAAAAAGAAGTGAAGTAGAGAAAAAAAAAAGAAGAATTATTGAGAATAAACAGAATTAGAGTCGCGAGTCCAAGAAAAAAAAAAGTGAAAATGGTGGGAATCAAGCTGCGCGCAGTGAGTGGTCACAGGATCGAAAACATTCCGGGGAATGAGGCGAGTCACACCGGGAGATGGTCGAATGAGGAGACAAATGAAAGAGAGAAAATGATCTCTGAGGAGAAATGATTTGTCACGCACATGTTGAATATCCAAAAGGAAGGTACCTTTTGTGAATTATTATTTAAGAGCGTTTTAAGTGAAAAAACAATACAGTCAGCCAAAAAAATAAAAAAGATGAAAAAAGGGGCATCGATATTCAATGAGGGCACATCGACCTAGAAGTATCCACGAAACCATTTGCTACTGAGAATGCAGGGGTCATTCCACCTGGATATTAAGTTATATACAGACATAGTCTACTGTGTTCTCACTACCAACCCCAATTCTAAGACCGTCCTGTTTCCTCAAGGGGGTTCGTTGTTATGGCTGTAGTCTCGCAGTGTTTATGAGCCCAGGAACGCCGATTATCGTTTATAAACGCAATTGCTCGTTCCTCAAGAAAACAAGCTCTCAGTACACGTTCTGACGCATTTGATAACGAAAATGGATACAAAATGTGAGTAAACATAGGACCTCTCATATTGATGTAGAGTAAAGATGATGAGAAATAAAATTTTTTTTTCCTTATAAGAAAAATGAGAAGAAAAATAACTCTGGCAGGCAAGTTTGCACATTCCCAACGGGTCCACAATTTCATTCTTTTCACAAGCGCCACGTCATCATTTTTCATAGACCCCACCCTCAGCGTCTTTCGCGCGTGGTGAAGAACAAACCGTGAGATGCTTTCCGCCAAGGGCGTATTTATATATGTATATATATATTTTACACAAAGAAAGAGAAAGAGAAAAGAAATTGAACGGATGAGAATGCGAATGAAAGCTCTTTTTTTTAACGTGAGTTACGAAAAGAATTCATGCTGTAAAGCCAGAGGGAAAATGGTAAATCATGGTCAGACTGTTTCAGTTTGTTTTCGAGTGTTCGATATATATATATGTGTGTGTGTATGTGTGCGTGTGTATACCTATACATAAATATGTATCAGGATACTGTTGGTGTATAACGATGAAATAAAAAGAAATGAGCGCGTGATTTAGAATATTCGGTAGCGGATGTCAGCTATTGCTCGCCCACTGCGACGTCATTATGTCATCATCATTCTCCTTTGCGCCTGGGCAACTCGCGCCGTTGACGGGACGCGCGCGAACGAGCGCTCGTGCGCCCGGACATCACTCACTCGGTCAAACAACCGGGATATATATATGCGATGACTCTTCTTCTTCTTCTTTCTCAATCCCATTCCCTTTCTACACTTCTGAACGTGAGTCTGTTGTTTCACTCACGACCCGTTTGTGCCCGCAGCTCCACAATATATTTATCACACACGGTAGATCCGGTGAATTGAAGTTCCGGTGCCACCCACGGTATATAATTCTTTATTTCTTTCCAACACACATTGAGGTTTGTAGACTGTTATCAAATCAAATGGAGTGTAATCATCATCATTTTTCATATAGCCATTTACCATTGTCATTATTTATTCACATATATTCATTCCAAGATTATCATATCCAGCTTTGGATACATATTTTAACGACTTCAATTTCATGATGTGCCCCCTATTTTTTCGTCTCGAGTCTCTGAGGAAATCATTGAATATGCAACTTAAGAAAATCCCCGGATATTGTATTTTATTATAAATGTTAGAGAATCCCGCACATCATGGCAGTAAGAGAAAAAAAAAAGAAACGAAGGACTTTACAGTTTGCATGGAAATATTTTCAGATTCGTGAATTCGAAAGAATTCCCTCTGGAACTTGAACACATCTCACGTTACATATACTCTTATATGACGTGGGGCTCGTGCTAGAGTTCTATATCAACCGATACGTATCATATAATTTGATGCCATCGTCGAGGGATCGATAGACGCTATGAGAATTCACCTTTTGACTCTCTTTTTTTTTTACCCACATGTGACAGATAGTCAACCGACTATATCTCATCTATATACAGAATATATCAAAACGAGGGTGAAGAATTATTCGAATTCTGGTGTGCACGAATTTTGACTCTCTGGTTCATCCGAAACATCGAAAAATTAAAATCCATCTCATTGGAATCTGGTACGAAGGCAAAATATAAAGCATAGTGCTCAAAAAGGAATTTGATAAAATTTTAATGACAATCGGAAGGTTTGAAACTGGGCCGTGACATGATATATAGGAACTATGGTAATTCAATTCGTTTCTATAATGTTAAATATATGTGCGCAATTTTCGCACCCCTCAACCCACTGGATATACAGGGTGTGAGCGAGAGCGAAGCATATATAAGCTCTCTCACACTTGGTGAATTATAAATTGCATTACTCGCGTTTTCGGAACGCGCGCGACCGAGTGAGCTTCACCACTCGTACCATAAATACGAAAGTAAGCGTGAAAGAGAGAGAATACTCTAGGGGAGGTTAAAATGAGGAGCGGAAGGGTATGGTTGTTGGGAAATGGAAAACGTTTCTCGAGAGAGTATGGTGAGAGAGGAATAGGTCGCGCGGCCGTACAATTAGCCAAGTGTCGTAATTAGCGTAAATTGTTTTCACCCTCATATCAAACAGTTTTGCAAACTCCACCTTATAGATTTGTATATATATATTGTACAATTAGAATAATGGCATGAAACTAATGTTAATATTAATCAGTGAAATATATAGTTGTGATTATATATGCCAATGATGATTGTTGAGGAGAATGCTTTTTCTCGGAAAGTTGGTACAGTAAAGTGAAAGTTATTGTCCAAGCCATGAGTTTATTTGAAGCAGGTGGTAGCCCGTTTTTGGTATTTTTTCGCAAGCAAAATATACGGTTATCTGCTTAGCTTAGACATTGTCGAGACGGAAGCTATCGTATTCTCATAATATACTGCTCAATAAAAACTTAGTTACAGCTTCTTTTATATACGCTCTCTTGTACTCATTTTCCATTTATCTCTCCCTCTATCTCGTCGTTCTCGAGCACGTCTTGTAATCGTTGTACTGACTAAGTCCTCTACAAGTCCAAGATGAGAAGAAGAAAAAGAAAAAAGAGTACAGTAGACGGCTGGCGGGATACATGTGGCTATAAAGTTTAACAAGAAAGAAAGGAATAAGAATAAGTGAATGGTTGCGTAGACGGTTTTTAACCACTTCCTCGGGTCGCAGGCGTCGTAATCGGATGTGTGGTCACAGCGAGGCTCTATACGGTTACTATGTACAACTCAGTGGGTTGTGCCTAGAGACAATAACGACTCCACGGGCCATCAAAGGAGCTTCAGAATAGTGTTCAAAGCAAACTCAACTAGGTTGTGACAATATTTTAGTAACCAAAACCCTCGCAAAAATGGCACATCAACACTATTCCTTTCTTCGCCCATCCATCCGCCTTTTATATCCTTCATATTATCATTTACCGCACATAAAATATTCAAACGAATCACTCCATTCATTTTTAACCCATTTACATACAGTGCACATATACAGATGAAAAATTCATCAAGGGCTAAATTTGTGTGCATACCCTAAATATAAATAAGTGGTCTAAGAAAATCATAAGCCCCCCCGAGATGATTGAAAAAAATGAAAGGACGAGAAATTAATCAACACTCCAACGAATAGGACATATGCTTGTTCACGATAGGAATTATCGTTGTGTTTGTGTCGCTGCGACCGGGTTGTACACAATGAGGGGTGAAATATATTTTGTTTGATGGTTGATCGTCGTCATCCTCGTGCCGGTGTCGTCGTCGTCGTCGTCGTCGTCGTCGTCGTCGTCATCATCGCCAACGTCATACAGTGTTAGTGTCGGTGGTAGTGGCGCGCAACCGCTCCAGGGGTTGTCTGATTGGGTCGCTACGAAACATCTGGCAGCCTCCCGTAGGGCTTTCCGAACGACAATCATCCTACAATCGCGCGAGGTAATGCTCCGGGAGACATCTTCATTCTCGTGGAAAAAAAAAGAAATGGTGAATATCTGTCGCTATCCATGTAATGTGTGAGAAAAATAGGTATGCGTTCTAGTATCACTATTAATCTCATAGATATACTCAAATCATTTTGGCAAATGACTTTTATTTCTGATCCGCGTACCGACTTTTAATGGTTCTAAATTTGCTATTCGTTGATTTTTTGCTCATGTTTTTTTTTGTTTTCCTATTTCTATCGACTCTCTGCGTATAATGTTTGAGAGGCCCATAACGCTTCAAGTCCATTGAACATTTGAATAAATGCACGGACTTATTTGAGAGCAATTCTTATGTATGCCCCAGGGTTGAAGCATCCCTTTTGCAAAACTGACATTGATACCTACCTCCCTTATCCAATGTTAAGGTATTGAAGAGAAGTGGGTGGGCGAGGAGAGACTTACATCCAACGACAATAGATCTTTTACCTTGACAAAGACAAAAAAAAGGCGCAAAAGAATATAGCCCAGTACTGCGATGTAGTCGGAATAAAAGAAAGAGCGCGGCAATGATGAAAGCATTGTCCTCGTCCAACGATTCGCTTTCCTGTTTGAGAAGACCACGCTGAAGCAGACTATCTTCTCTTCGTCTTCGGCTTTTTTTTCTTCACCATTACATACATATATACCATGTACAACGCGAATGGTAGGACGAAAATTCTCGCTTTATCGTTAATGTCGGCGTGAACCAAATATCACTCTGTCGTTGTGTTTGGCTCTTTGTTGAGAAAAAGGAAGAGAAAGCGTTCCCCGGAAGCGCCGACGCCGTTTCATCGTGACGTCAGATGAAAACAAATAGGAAGGTTGGGTATCAGGTGTATATATATATGGGAATGGAGAAAATGAGAGATTTTTCGGTGGGACTTGGCGTACAGCTACAATCGGTTGCGACAAAGCCTTTGTGATCGTATGAGAGATGGCTGCGAGATTGTTTGATTTGGCGCTCTAATCTTTCCTCTTCTGCCAATGTTTAAAGAACAAAAACTGAGCGGTAACCCTTCACTCATTGCCTAAAGTAATAAATGCGATAATCCACTAGTGCAAAATAAGTATCCGATTATTTCTTGTTTGGGGAAGACGAAATTGGTCAGTATACTTACAACCCTTTTCGTATTTACGGGATCTCATAAAATCCCTGATGATCGATCATGATTGACTATATTGGAATTGTTCAGGGGGGGGCAGTGGCATTGTTGTAATGTTCCTTGTCATTGTCTCATAGCTAAAAGATGAAATAGAAGGGAAGTGGAAAAGCGCGTTAGGGTTATTGCTCTCCCTAAATATAGGGTAGAACAGAAACGCGATTGTTATTCTTTGGGTGAAAACTATTTACAAAGTCGGGGCTAATAGCATCAAGAGATTTAACTCCAATGTATACACACACACACTCACACGCATGTATACATACATACATACACACACTTATATATATCCACATATATATAAATTCCCTACTGTTTTTCTCGCGTCTCTTGTTGCATTAGTCCACCATTACCAACTTGATCCAGCAAGCCAGTGGCGTCAATACCACAGTTATAATCTCCAGATTTATTTTCAATATTTTACAAAACACTTATCTTTGACATTCAGTGGACATAAATGAAAATAATGTACACTCAATATAAATTTATAATAGTGTATTCTATGTACTCTAAACATTTGACATTGTGCATTGATTTTTTTTGCAAATCTCCAAGTGCCAGAACTTGTCGCTGCCTACGCCAGTGATAATACTAACACACTCAACGAGGGTAAAATGAAACCCGGGAACTGATACGATATATGCAAAGAGAAGAAGTGGCGAGGTATATGCGAGAACAGATGTGTAACATAGAGCCTAATACAATAAAAGTTTATTCCTCGTCTTGCTCACACTCCCAACTAGTTCTCCACCAATGCTGAGTGGGATGAGAATGCTGCCCCCCCCCCCCCCCCCCCCCCCCCCCCCGAGTTTGAATACGATGCGGTGGAGAAATAAGAGGAGATGCGTAGGTGCACACCGGAACGCATTTAATTCGATTCCCCGGCGCGATTCAACGAGTCGTCATTTATGTAGAGTCCACTCCATGTACTGGTGTAATTTCAATGCAAATTTAGTTTGTTGGATAAAAAATAGGACCTCCTTGTGATGCGTACGCCCCCTCGTCGCAAGGGAAGTGGCAAAATTGGTGATGTAGATAACGAGTCGAACAACACTCAGTTTTATTCAACGGTAATAAACATTTACAAATTATCGAATCGACTATGAAAAGCATCATGTAGTAGATAATTTACGTTGCTCACTCCGATGTTATCCGAGAAGAAAGATAAAATAATAGTGCATTTGGCATTGAATTGACAGCTTATGTTCTTCTTGTCCGCTCCAACATTCATTTCATCTACCTATGTTTGCAAATAATCTCAAAAATTCCCCTTCATTTGTATCCCTCGGTCGGTGCGCGTGCAATAAACGTGAATGGAAAACGAATTGATTAATCGTAGTAATTACCGATTAGCCCCCGCTAATTAGATATCCGAATCGCATACCCCTCTGTATGAAGGCCCCAGAGGGTTCTCGCACTCTCGCCGCGGGACTCGCGGTGTTTGTATACTGCGGTCTGTATCGTCGTTTCTAGGGCGCACACATGAATACTTGTCGGTAGAGAGTCGAGTGTGAGAGAGTGTGTTTGTTGTGTGTATATTGGGGTTAGATGTATTTTGGCAAAGAGGGTGATAAAGCGAAGTGTGCGAGCCAAATGAGATTGTTTGATGGAGCCACCCAATAAGCTGACTATGTGTAGGTGTTGTGTGTGTAGCTCAGTCTCTTTGTATTCGTTTCTCTCTATCACCCATAGTTGCACCCTCTTTTGAGACTTTGTTCACGATCGTGGGCTGAAAGTGTACACTAGTGACTGACAACATATTGTGAATAATTAAAGTATGCAATCGATTTTACAGTATGTTAAGCTAACAAAAGAACCTTGTAAATAAAAATTATATGCTGTGTTGTTGGTATTGTATCGATCAGCGCGAATGTGTTATTTGATTACTGCTTCATGGTTGTCTTTTTTTGACTATGTGAATTCGTATGTTCCGCTATCATTTGATATTTCGACTACACGGGCTTAAAAATCTTATTGCTTTCATTTCCTTGAGAAATACATTGATAATGATAATGAATGTTGTCCCGTCGCTTGATGTAAATCCATTAATTGTACATACATTTTTATTGCTTACAGTGGAAAAAAATATGATCACAAAATTAATGGAACAAGACTTGTGAAGATAACTAACGTTAAATTAAAATTTATATTCTCTCGGGAGAGTAAAAAAGATTTGACAGTAGGCTTTCTTTCATGACATCGGAAAAAAATCTAAATCAAATGTGACACTATTTCCGCACGCTAATAACATGCAATATTAGCATGAATTTATTAACATCCGGTTTAAGATAGATTTACAACGTAGATTTACATCCATTCAGAATGGCGGTGGCTTGATGAGTACCACGCGAGATTTTGTGAGACGAAATGTCTCGTTAGCTAATTTGTGTATACATGTTAGTCGATTTGTGCGCGTGCGTCTGCGCAAGTGCCTGCTGTCCCATCGTTCGTGGTTTCACAACAGTCTAAATCATGTTGGGACGCACAGTTATGATGTTAACGAATGTACAGTTGGTGCATCGCATGCTTCAACTTTCTCAGTTTCATTCGTATTATCTCATTTATACTTCAGACTTTGACTCCCTCTCTTTGCTTCTTCTCTTTTAGTTACAGCTGTATCATTCTGGAGGAAATGATAAACCATATCAGCAAGAGAATGAGGAATTGCGGAACGAAATTATAGAGATGTCACTATATCGAAGAAAAAATTTTCTGTGAAATTTCAATGAGCAATATTGTTTGCCTTCCAATGTGCAGAATTTTTTGACATTAATTGAATGATACGTCCGTTATAGTGCAATGTATCATCGTATAATGAAAAAAATCATTTTCCAGTTTAATATAAGTGAAAAGAATGAAATTATAACGTATCTACATCAAAACTCAATCAATTATGCATTTATGTGTGACGTTGAAGACATTTTTCATTTTGATGATGTCGCAGAAGAAGAAACGACGAAGAGAACCAACACCTGGCAAATATAACGTACACAGTGCGGTGTGCCAACTATTGCGACGCAGTGTGCTCAGAGGACCGATAAATAACCGCTGGTTTATTTGCCCTCTGCCCCCTCCCACACACTGACTCCAGTTGGGGGATGAAGAAGTGGCAGCGGTTGAATTAGCGAGAATATTAGTACAAATTTTCGCTTCTCGCTCGTTGGCCGTGAGAAACGCGTTCGCTCGAGTGCATTCACTTAAAACTCGTAGTACGGAAAGATACAAATCACTTTCGTGAATTATTTCATTGTAACTATGTGATAAATCTTATGATATCGAGCAAGTCTAATGTTTCATCAATTATTCTTGTGCATACACAGTGAAAATGTTATTCATTGTCTCAATGCTTAAGTATTTTTATTCTAATGATGGCCGGAATGAATTTTTTTCTTCTTTCTTTCTTTTTTTTTAAGAGAAATTGATCAGATTTAAATTAGACTTGGATGAGTGTCACGTTGTACGCCATTTTCCGTAATAAACACGAACGCGCACGTGCAATGTTGAACATACACATACACCGTCGTTGCACAGAGTAACAAGCTGGCAACGCTTCTAACTACTGTCCACGTTGATATATGTGACGGAAAATTGTGGGCAGAAGCAGTGAGAGAAAGAAAACATGAAGGGAAAGATAGAGAAATGGGGAAGTAGGGAAAATGGAAAGTAGGGAAAAGAGATGAATAGGTACACGAGAATGCGGCGCTGCACTCTGCTCAGAAATATACTCACACAATTTCACAATTAGTAGTTAAAACTCGCTTCAAAATTATTCTATTTACGAATTATTTCATTTGTTTCAAGTATTCTTATTAGTGCACGCCATTCCTACATAAAATGATCGTGTACGGTTACTTTATCTCCACTATTTCATCTCTTTTCAATTCCATTCTTTTCATCGTATGTTCAATGCGAAGCAGCCGCGCATAATCTAATTACATTACGGAAACATGAATTTCCACAGTAAAATATTTCCAACGGACTTTGTATCTCCTCAACGAAAAATTATCACGCAAGATTAGTGGTCGTTCATATACAACGACAATATAGGGAAAGTGACAGCGTGCATATACAGATATTTGCTTCTCGGTCCGGGCATTATCTGCCAGAATACCTTTTTTATAAAACTGTATACGTACTCTTTTTTGTTTTTCTTCTAATATGCAAGAAAATAAAAAGACGATCAGAAATACAGAGAGGGAAGAGAGAGATGTGGAAAATAGAAAGAAAATGCACCTACGCAAATCTCTGTACGAAGTTAACTGGACACGAGAGTTCTCTTTAAACTTGATTTGTGATCAATTACCTACCGTGCATCCACTCGAATCCGCCTTCGCTCACCCGCACACACACACACACACACACACAGACACACACACATGTATATATATATACATACACATAAGTTGCATTATGACTACCGGTCTCATACTCACCAGCATTGATTCACTTAATATAAACGCACGCATTCGTGCTCGTGCTCAACTGCGAAGCGACGTCACGATTTTATTTATACGCCGACACATATCTCCCGCGTATGGTTTTTTAAAATTTTATTTTCATCTCTCTTTTGGTCTTGCACATCAATTCGTTACTTTATTTACGCGTGAAATAATCCACATGGAAAGCAAGAGATGCGAGAAACAGTGGTAACTTATATATATATATATACATAAAAAAAAACGAAAGGAGAGGAAAAGATTGTGAATTATTTGGTCCGAAATTTAAAAGAGAAATATGATGGTGAAATAGGAATTGGATATTCTGGCTAATCTATCGAGATAGAATAAATGGGAGATGCAGAAATAATTTAAGTGTTGGCGCAGGTGCCACCGAGAATATCTTTCAGAACACCGTGATAACGAAAGCTTGAATGGATCAGTGAAATGAGCACTTTCTCTCTACTCACCCACCCCGTTTCTCTCTCCCCCATTTCCACTTTCTTGTTCACTACCATCCCTTGATGAAAGCTCTTCTTGAATGTAAGCTCCAAGACACAGGAAAGCGCGGGTTGAAGAGAAACACACGTTTTCCGTCTCGAACCCTTTCTAGTTCGTAGGAATCCATGAGATTAGTGATGTATGTTTCAACACTATGGTGTCACGACGTATAAATGAAACTGTTCATTCAGCGTATGTCGCAATCTCAAACTTATTGATCCTCACACTATCTAATGCAATACTCAATGGCAAAAAAAAACAATTGCTGCTTGAATAAAATTTGTTGGTAAACGTTTCCAATAAGATCTGATACAAAATCAAACTGGCACGACGGAACAAAAGGCATTGGACTATTTTAAGAGAACAAAATTTCAAGAGCACTATCTCTGAGAATGAAGCACAATTTTTCATTTTCACGTCAAAATAAATTCAACTCTTGAGATTTTTATCTATCACAAACCATAACGATTAATTTTGAACATTCGAACAGATTAATGAATTATAACGATTAGATACAGTGGGGAAAATGGTATATGGCATATGAAGTTGAAACAATGGCGTATAACATCGACTTGATGGGGCATTAATATTTGATTGTATGTATATTCCAGTGACTTCTAGAAAACGGTACATGCCGCTTGTTTATGTCGGTCCAAATACGCAAAATCGTAATGTCGACAACATAATAGCACTTTGCTATACACATAACACGGTGCGGCACTTGAGACGGCACGAGATTAGCCGCGCATAAAGTGCCCCTGTAATGTTTACACGTCTGCTATCTGGAAAGTGACTCTTTCTCTTCTTCTATCGCATTCTCATCCGCCTTCTTACTTTTTCTGTCGCTGTAAGTTCAGTGTATGTATCGCCAAGTGGTAGGTGTAATTAATCGTACAAGAGATCACGTCGAGATTCTTTCTCTCGTTACTTCGAAAGTGCATGGGGTATACCACTCTTAATCCACTGGCTTTTATCATTCTCATTCCATCATATCTATCCGACTCCAATAAGTATTGGTTGAGCTCCAATGTTGATTATTAATAGAAGCAAATGTGATTATCAATATTACTCACCAATTGTTGACTTGAAGGATCGTCAGCCCCGTGTCCTGGGCCAACTGTTTTTTTTGATCTTCTGAGGGATATGGATGCTGCAATGAAAAAATGAGGTTACTACTAAACATCTGTCAGAAAAGTATTCAAATAATTGTAACAAATGCAGAGTTAGTGGAAAACATGACCGATTGTGCGGAATTGATTGGAAATATAACGGGCGAATGCCACCAAGTAGTGTATTTCCGTATTTCATTTCGATGACATGCTGGCCACAGTCACCGGCATCAATGGCACACAGTTACTACAATATAAACGAAGAAGTGGTGAATATACGGACGTATATATAGACGTTCATCCCGTTACAAACCCGTTATATCCTCTGAGCGCACCTGCGAAATATTATTTATTGCCACAGAAACTAATGCCCGAGAGTGAGTACATTCTAGCGAGTGATGCGTACAGAGAACAGAAGGAAAAAAAATGAAAAAAAAACTCAAACAAACAAAAACCGAAAAAAACGTATGAATATGAAACGAAATGTAGAGTTTATTGTGAGGCGGATATAGCCGAGAATTTTATCACAAGCCGTATCGGCGCAGATGCGTTGTGGTTACCTATATAACCTATTCAACTTTCCACGTGACTTGTCATTCTGGTCTCTGTCATACGCATAAACTCTCTGGAGTGCGCGCATTGCACACAAACACCATAAACACATACATACGCACACAATCAGATAAAATGGAACATTCTGTGAGCGCAATGCGAATACTATAAATAAATTTATCGATTCAACAATCCCACTTCATATTATTGTGAATAAAAATGTTACGTTCATCAGTGCATCTTCTGGCAATCAAACTCCTCATACATCATGAAAACATACAGAGTCAAATGAAAAATTGATGAATATAAAAAAATCACGAGGGGGCGAAATATTTCTCTTGCGGAAAAAATATTATAAAAAAAAAATCGGCGCGGTCCGATGGGAAAGCCAAGAGAAACACTCGGTCGCATCGTCGGCCACATAAAAGCGTCGACCACCGTGTCCGTACCGCATCATATTTTTACATAATTAGCACGTGGCGCTCGTGGCAGTATGATACTTGCCTCTTTCATTCTGCCTTCCTCCATCTCTCTCTCTTTTTTTTTTTTTTTGTTCTCTATATGCGCCTGGCAGTGGCGCACGACGCGCGCGACTTTTTGTTTAGAGACCCCTGCGGTATTTTTGGAAACCGCGGTAACGGCCGCAGCCCGCAAACCCTGGGCATCGGTATATCATGTTTCTTGGAGGCGAGCCACGCTAGTCACCACCATCAGTTCACTCTCTTCGTTGTACTTTGTATATGTACATGATTATACGCATGTCTATGTGTATACATACATTATAACGATGGTAAACCGTGTGTGCTCGCCCTCTGGCACATTGTGCGGCAAAAGCAATCTGATTTGTAACGCAATTCTTATCCTAATTAAATCAGCAGACTATTGTAGTTTGTATATAATATATATATATATATATATCTATTTTTGGAAAGTATGTTCTCTCCCGAAAGTTGTGTGAAAGACAAAAAGTTTTATGTGTTGCTATTAGGTTGGAACAGGTGACTGGGTCAAGACTCCTATAACTGTCATAATATCGGCTTTCTTATATGTGAGCGCACACCTTCTCGGAAAACACTACAGGGAACATAGTTGTAAGCAGTAGTGAATAAAGCGCAGGTGCGCCCAACATGGAAACTCGACGCGATAAATGAACATTACAGTTAGATGAATAAAGCCCTGAAAAAATTCTGCGAAATTTCATGAAAGTGAAAGAAAATTTGTCCTATAAATTGATATTTGTAAATATTAACTGATCTCAATTGACTTAAAACTCCGATTTTTTATTCCTATGAATTTAGATAAATTCGATGGAATAACCACAATGCGGAATAATCATTTTCGGACTTTTGGGATACATTTTGTCGAATTAAATGTGAGAAATTTCTCAAATGAAATTTTACTTTCAATATTACAAATCTACAAATATCACGGAAAGTAAAGAAAATCGCAGCGAGAATATTCCATCTCGATCTTTGCATTGTCTCTAGAGACTCCACTATAGAACCCCCGCTGTTGTATGCATAAAACAATCAAGATAATTGTCGAAGGCTCGCCTGAGGGATGTTCTGCCCAGGGGATGCACGAGACGATGGTGGTGATAGTGGTGTGGTAGTCAGGACGAGCAAAACGAATGAGAAAAGAGCGTACGAGGGTGGTAAAGGAGTATGAGGCAGAGGGTGAGAGAAAGCTATCCAATTACATTGAAAACAATAGTCTTAAGTGCTGCTAGCGTGTACTACGCCCCACCGCCCACGACCCCGACGCTTATGCTATGGTGGAAATGGTGTGAGGTGGGAGAAAAAGGATGAAGTCATCTCCACCTTCGGACATCGCCGTGAATTGTCGATATGCAATGTGTATCTAAAGCGAACAATCGAAAGAAAGAGCTCACTATTACCTATATAACTTCTACTGCCTCTCCGGTGAATTAAAAAAGAAAAGATAGCACGAAGAGGGGGCTATATCTGTCGACAATCTGTGTATATATATATATGAAACACTCGCGGAAAGGGAGGAATTAACCCATTCGGAAATAGGAGGGTTGGTCGGCCAAACAAGCGATAAAAGGAAAATGAGCGGTTAAAAGACAATATGAAAACGATTTGGGTCAGGTTGGGGGAGACGCGTGTTACGGAAAAACGACTAGGCGGTGCGTGTGGCGGCGAAAGAAACAGAAGGAACGCTTGGGTTGGGTTATGGGTAATGGAAGCGAATGAGTAGCAAAGACAGCAGATGAGAGTCTGGAATGGGTCTAAGTGTGTATAAATGAGTCTCGTATAACAATAGTCTCACCGTTGGATAATCTGCGAATTTATATTCGAATCTTTTTCATGCTCCTCATTAAACGTATACTCAGATTGTCATCCTTCAATATTTTCTCTTCAAACCTTTTATTTCTCACCGTTTAGCATAAAGGAAAACAATGAAAAAGAAGAAAAGAAAAAAATAACAAAATCATCCGATATTATCCTTAGCCTATACATAAATATGATATTCAACTCGTCGACGCTTGTATGCCACGTCAATTTGCAAGAGTCGTTTAGCAAATGCCGCCTACTCAACTGCTGCGTCAGGACATCGATGTCAACGAAGTATATGGGTGGCGCCGCTGCTGCTGGCTGATATAGTATTGGAAATACACGTTTCGCTATAGGGACGCACAAGCACGAGAGAGAAGGGAGAAGATTTTCGTAGACAGCTACAGACTCACACAGTCATAGACAAGAGAGATATAGCTAAACGCGAGGACTCACGCGGTGCTGAATGACACGTCGATGACGACGGCTGCTGACTCTGGCTAACGAGCGGGGCGTGGGAGCGCCACCGGAGATCTCGCCTCGTCATCACGCGCGCCTCTCTCTACGCGACCGTTGGAGAGCAAGAAGGCAGTAAATGAAGGGTATATACATGTATATGATATCTATATATATATCTATATATGTATATGTTTATATGTGCTAGAATGCAAACTACGAGTAGGAGGCAAATTTAGCGAGACAGAAGGTGGCACTCTGGAATGAGCAGAGATGGTTATGTCCCATCTGAACGCATCTCGACGGGTTTACCTTGGTCGAGCGATTTGACGGAAGAGAGCTTGGATGGTAGAGAGACGATGGGCAGATAGAATTGGGGATGAGGAGGAATAAAGGGAGTGAAGTTGAAGAGGCGAAGCTCGTGAACACGTCACTCATCTCTAATGCCTTCATTTTGGTATGTCCTCTTGCTCACTCTACATTGTCGTCAGGGGTATTGTATATAGTTGTGTGCACGTTATACGTAGATAGATTGAAAGCCCTTCGAATGATTTTCTGTAGGCATCTTCATAGGCAATAATGTCGTTACTCTGTTGATGATTCAATTTTTCTCGGTAAAAAATTTTGTTGTATGGCTGAGGTTATTGCAGTTGAGTTGGGTGATATCGTTATTGGGAACGATAATGGCCTCATGTTTTCTTTTTTACTTCTCGTCGGGCGGAAGGTTAGTTCCTATATGCAGTCGAGAGTTTGATGCTGAACACATGAAAGCTTTTATAAAACTTAAGTTAATTTTTGATAATAAGTGGAAAGTTCAAAGTCTTGATTTATATTTATATGAGTGTAGTGGACGGCAATGGTGACTGAATTGTCATGTCAGTACGAATAAAAGTGATTGGTGGAAAGAATTTTCCCACTGTGAATATTATCCTTGGGATAACACGAGGAGACACGATGCCATGATATATGGCTCATATAGCGCACGCCATGCGTGGATAGAGGACGAGTATGTAATTACGATTTGTATGGCGAAGTTACAATGGAATGCGAAGCGGTATGCGTACTAACGCGCTCCGAGGGTTTCTGTTCCGATACGAGATAAGCGACTGTGAACCCATCTCCTTTCTCCTTCCCTGTCTCACTCAAAGATGGTATGCCAACAAGAGATTCTAACTTGAAGAGCGCTACCCGGCCAAGTCCACGTTCCATCTGTCGGACGTAGAGAAAGAGATGGCGGAGGAAGAGGTGAAATTATTATCTTTATGGGAATCTGCCTCGTCACTATGTACACGTGAGTTACCTTTTAATTCTTATGACCGCAAACAAAAATAAATTTTTTTTTAATATACATAAATGGATTGAGTTATCGATAACGAGGAGCAGAAAATTTATTTGAATATGAATTTCAATATCAAAGACCAATTAAGAGTAATGAGCACTTGAAGACGGGAGGGGGTTTAATGATAACGTCTCGAATCATCAACCAAGAATAAAGCATTTGATGAGTTTATGATGATAAGAGCTTTTCATTAATTGTCATAAGAATTCCATGAGTATGATAATTGTGAAAACTTCAGTTTCTTTTGCAGAATGAATGTCGTATTAAGTGATGAAATATCCATCTAAACCAATTTTAATTCTTTATCTTTTCATCAAACATTCACAACGCTCCGAAGAATATTCAAAAATCTAAATGCACATATACGTACGGCTGAAATTGATGCGGGCGAATTGGTTCGGTGAGTTTACAGGGCGTGGTTGGATACCCCATGGGTCTCTCTGTGACATGGGCACCTCAATCACTGCGTGACGCCCAGACCTGTCATTATCACGCGACCCTGTCTATCCTGGTCTCATACATGAATACCAGGCAGTTCTATCGCGCGCGCGTTTGCCCCGACGACGTTCATAGTCAAGGTTCATTTCGAGGTATATATATATATATCCATGTACATATTTGGTACAATGTGTGAGCTAGGAGAGCAGGGTGTGTCACTTTGCTTCATGCACACGTATGTACAGGCGTGGAATAAAATGACGCCCATTCACTTTGCCTTGAGACCGACCATGTCCGAGCATCTCCACCAAGGTTTCACTCTGTGAAGAGAAAGTGTGTCCATATCGTGTATATCTATATGTCTCTGTCGACGATCCCTGACCTTGTCGGCTTTGTCTCCCAATTTCATTGATTAGTCCAGGCTTATCGAGGGTCATTTTATGTTTCTACTTCTCTTTCTCATTCTCATTTCAACATGAACCACGCGACGACCACTCGCAATTGTGTCGCACTAATGAAACGAAGACCAGGGGTCAAATTCGGTGGACTAATCTTGTGTACAAAATGGAGCAAGTGACCTGGCAACTCGATAAAAGCCAGACTTGGGGAATAAAGTTGAAAGTGGCGTATCTGTATCTAGGATGACAATGATCCACCATCCAATGTTGTATTCCTTCTAATTCTCTTTATCGAATTACATCGCCGCCCGGTGATTGTGAAAATTGGTATAATTATAACGTCCGCATATAGTAGTTTAGCTATGGGGCGGACGGGCGTCAAGAGTTGCCGAGTGCGATTGCCGGAGGGCGGCACAATTCCCGGACTCATGCGCTCACACGCCGGAACCTAGCAATCATCCCCAGTCAGTCTTTCAGTCAGTTCAGTTCTGCTATTTAATTATCCATTTAAAGTATATAATTTTCTTGCATGGGCAATAGTGCCATAAGGGGGTGAGAAAGTGACGTGCGCGCATCTAACAATATGGATACAGAAAATTGTTGACGGCGTAGTGCATTGGGGTGAAAAGCATGGGAGGATCACTAACTTTTTCGATATAAACTTGGTATACATATAATCAACAAATAGTATTTTAACATCAATCCATTCGTGTATAATGATAAGCTATATTTTTGTGTCCATTGTCGTCACTCTTCAGCTGATGGTGATTTAATGAAGGATGTTCACCATTCACTTTTCATCATTTCATATTTTTCTAATAATCAGGCAATAACTCGGCGTTTGTGAGATGAAATGATAAAATGGATGACATTTTCAACTTTCTGAAACCAATATATTCTACATTGATATACTGAAACGAAAATGTCGTAAGGGGGTGTTACGTTCTTATTCAATCTTTCATAATATTTCTCGCTATGCTCATTCCAATATCTACCAAGCCAAATTGCGCAGTCTGAATGGGAAACCTTTCCAAAAGATTTTCCCATGTAACCCGAACATAGCCCATTTTCGGCTCGCCAATACATATACATATATATTCATGCATGTATTACCGAATATTGAGGGGTGAATGCCAGTGTCTATAGAGTATACTCGTATGGGGCGATGTCTGGTGTGCGCGTGGATGAGGGCGTGAGGGTTTTACAAGACAAAATAAATACAATATTATGCAAACGGTCGGAGCTGATCGGGCGCGCGAGTTTGGGGAGCCATGGCAAAGCCTCGGGAATCTCGGAAATCCCGAATAAATTGGCACTAAACGGGGGGTCGTCTATGTGTGATTGTGTGGTAGTTCTTGCAGTGCGACGAGGATATCACGATAGAATTTTAGAGTGCTAGCTGAGTGAGATAGTGAATTTTTATGGTGAAAAAGAAAAAAAAAATACATACATGGAGGTGTACGCATCAACGACCTCTGACACGCCATTGCCAATATCACTAGCAGCTATTTCGTTTATAAGGGTTAAAGGGGATATTGTACAGTCGTATTTTTTTCCCTTCATCAACATGATAGGTCTATTATTATTGTATTTGTTTTCACAACACTCATCCTTTATACTAATGATGATTGATTTTGTGGGTGTATGTTATATGGCAAAAGAGACTGAATTGCAATGCAACTTGCTAAGTCTGCAATAGCAATTTCAAATTGATTTTTTTATTTTAAGATCGATGAAACATATTTGTTATAGATCTCGAATATTATATCTTTCCCTTCAATTTTTCCTGCTGCAAAAAAACAGTCCTTGAACTGAATAAAGAAAGAAAGAAAAATCTTATGTTTGACATATAATGAAGTGAAATATCCTGATTTGTATGTATCTACTGAGTTGTGAGATGAATAACGACAGATACGTCTGAATATTATGATGGTAATAAAATAAATTGAATGCGTGTATATTTTCAACAATACAAATAATGTAGTTATAGTGAGAGAAATAATCGAAATGGACTATGGGCCCGAGATACGTGATTGACGTTTGGCAGAGTGCTAGGGGCATAAGGAATCAATTCCCGTATATATCACACTGAATTTAGTGATATAGTGAAATTTGGTTAACGTCATAAACACGACATGAAAAAAAAAAGAAAAAGAGTTTTGTGAACGACCCATAGAGGTAGAGAATGCGCATAAAGCATATGTTATGTTGATACTATGATATGGAAACAATCATTATTGTAAAGCCAACTGATGATCGTCAATCGTCGAGTATCCTATTATCTCATGGGAAGAGCGATAAACAGATTTGCAATTATGGGACGTCTAGAACAATTGATCGGGTTGGATTTTGGCAGCATTGAACATCACGATTCAACGTGGTAAATATATACATTTACGTGCGTGTATGCACACTGTGTGCATCTATTTTACGCTCAAAACATGAGCCACAGACAGGTCGAGACAGGTGATTGCCAGTGCTCGCGGCGATGATGCACCATGAAGGTTGTTTGTGATCTATCGCACACGTAGTTGTAAATGCTTAACATTTTCATACACAATATCATAATAATTTTCATCCACATTCATATTGAATAATCATCATCTATTAAAGCCATATGAAATTTGACTCATCATTTGGTATTTTGTACTTTTCTACAATCATAGAGACAACACACAAAACAAATTGTGCGATTTTTGAGACGTGTCAGTTGAAAATTGACATAAGCATACGTCTCTTCGTTGAAATAACTGGCATATTACACTATGACATGGAAAAATGAGAGGAAATTTTGTGCTATTACTGCATGTAATGCCATACATGTCACTGCAAAATATGTCTATTTGAAGTCAATTTCCTCTCATTTAACTCTTCTCCTATTCACTGTCACAAACAAATCCAACCTGTATTGAATCATTAACAAGCGGAGAACAGATGAATTAATATAGGCATTTTATAATGATACCGAATTTCAAGGGGAGTATAGCGATGAGTAGACAGGAATAAAATAGTTTTTACCAATTTTTTCATTAAATGTCACTGTTGACTGCCACAAATCATTTCATATTATCTCGACCAATCAATTATTTCAAACAAAATTGAATTACACAATGTTCACAAACGAGACTCCACCAGAATAGAATTAAAAACGGTATGCGATTATGATAGCGACGAAAAAAACAAGTACAAAAAACCCTCCGAAGACGTTCGATCATTATCTTCATTTAATATCTCATCATTAGTGCACTGCATTGACTGTAAATTCTTTTTTATTTAAAAACTTCGAACGTTAATGATACTTGCTAAATACCTTTCCAGTAATATCTCGCAGTTACGTGCACGAACGCGCCAAATGACTCAATCATACACATTGAAAATCGTCAATGGAATACATAGGTATATATGCACAAGCACAGAGACAGTCACACAGGCATCGATTAACTCATACGCTCACGTCATATGTACGTTGAAAGCTTCAGCAAATTTTTCATTTTTTTATGATGACACCCCTGATGGCTTGGCGATTTAGCGTCAATACTGTTGACATACCGGAGTCTATGAGCATACAGCAATGATTGTATGTACGAAACGAATGGTACAATAGCAATACACGTCGATTGACAACTGGATATTTTTATGCGAAGTGCCATTTGATAATCCGTGCGTAGTTTCTATGCTATTGCGCTTACGGTGATGTTGCGCGTATGAATTTCTGGCACCGCGGCAAATTTTTCTGTATGATTGAAATATATACGTATGATGATATTCCCATGTATATATTCCCATGTCGTATACAAATATACAATGTATTTTATAGGTGTACATCCGTGTTGGGTGAATTTCCATGCAAAGGTTTAATGAACTGTATCGGATGCAACGGATATTCCAATCGGCACTCACGCGCCTCGACAAGTTCAATGCGGAAATGTCGCTTCTTCGAATCCATCATCACTTTATCGATGATATATAGCACGACCGGATATTACTCTCCCAATACCAGAATCAATGTTTATACTCCAATCACATCTCATCGTCGATAAAAAAGCAGATAAATAGTCGAATGTATTGATATTTTTGGAGAAAAATATTGTATACAGACTGCCCATAATTTGATGGAAATCGAACATGTTTTATGACATGAAGAAAAGTGAGAATTCGAGATGATGTGATTTTTCATTTCAGATTGTGATGAATAATGAACTTCCTTTCAATATCTATGAATCACTTTTTCCAGAGAATGCCGCTCTCAGAGGTAAACAAAAATAGTAAAAGGAAATAGGAAAAAAATTGTGTTTGGAACCCCCACGCACTAAAAATTTACATGTGGTTGTACAGCTTTGGTTTGGTGCAGTCACGCCAACAACGGGATCTTCCATGACGCGTCAGGGCCCTGATGAAGATCGGACGGCGAAACTCATAACTTATATGAGCCACGCGGGTTGTGGAGGCGGTGGCCTGGAGGCTGTTGCCATCAGACTAACACACAAGTGAGAAAGAGTGCGAAAAAGTGGGAGAGTGAAGGATGTTGGAAGACGCGCACGAAGGGGCCGGTTTAGTGCTCGTTTGCTGGCAAAATATGGCGTAGGTATATCTGGTGATGGCGGGCGAGAATGCATCAAAAAATCCCATATGATGAAAAAATATCCCCATAAGCATTGCCGTCTCCACATCCAAGTTTAGGTTCAATATAAAAAAAACATTCAAACTTACGCGCACAAAATCTGTTAATATACCAACAAATCCGACAAGTTAAAATTTAATTTGCTTCCGATGTATGTATGTAATCAGTTTAATCGCCCATCGCAAATCAAAGACATCACCGGCTTTAATTAGTCTCTGTCTGGGAGAATCTCGAGTTATGACTAAGAGAGCAAGAGAGCCAGTTATGTCGAGATATAGATACATAGATAGATAGATAGAGAAAAAGTGAGAGAGGAAGAGAGATGGGGAGAGAAAGATAATATATAGACGATCCAGCACTCCATGGCCATAGGACTCGGACCAGTCTCCCTGTGCAATTACTGGCAGAGTATACGTCGGTACTTCCCAACTCCCGTTCTATCTATGTCACTGTATGTTCACCATGCTTCACCATCTTCACTCTTGGTATTGCTCGATGCCCTCTAAGCTCTTGTATGTGCACGATGCACAAATGCACTTCACAAATTGTGAGTTTACGTGTGTGTATACTGCCTTCAATCTCTTCATATATACACAATTATTTCAAGATCTTCTAATAATAGCAAGTATTTCACTTATATCTGACTCATGCAACAATATTCGACTCAATGACATGGAGATGAATATGTAGATAAAACAATTGGTGAAATAGACGATCGAACGAAAAAATGAGAAGCATACGAATCACAAGAGAGTATATTTCTTCACGTTGTATTTCTAAATAGAAGAGGTGAATGTGAAGTGCGAGCAATGGCCTATCACGGTTATGTGTATGTACTTGAAGTTATATTTACGGGGTTGCATGTCGGGGTGTTATAGTTGGCGACGGCCACCACACATTGTGTAGGTTTGTACGAACAGACGTGATATGGAATATATGAATAATAATGGCCTATGGTTGTGTCGCGAGAGTATAAGCGCTGGCGCTGGACTCTCGATGGGGCCCACACACGCTCAACTTTCCATGCATATTTGCAAAGAGATTGTGGGTAAAGAGGGTGAGTGTCGACCCGTGGTACACCGCACGACGCATCGGCGAGAGCGCACGATATGCTGTGATTCGGTTGGAATTATCTACACCGATTGCCTCGGCAAGTCATCCAGATCTAATCAAACCTCCCATGAGTCATTTTAAAATTACACTGTGACACATTTTATTGCAAATAAAAAAACCTCGCTAATAATCAGTATCATTGCTCAGGGTACATGCACTTCTCCAAAGGACTAATATAATTCTCCAGTTTTTTTTACAAATTTATACGAAGAGAAAAGTAAAAATGAAAAAATTTGATAATAAAATGATATAACTTCAACCAAAATGTAACTTCGTCCCTTTTGGTTATTGACTTTCATATATATACACTATGATATATTTTTCAAATATGAATCATTTTTTGATAGAATGACGCACAGAGTGGCGGATAAATATTACATGAAAGGTGCTATAAAAAGTGATGTGGTTTTTATTGTGGCTTTGCCTCATGCGATACACATTGATGCAGCTGATTGCATCGTATATCATTGGCTGGATGGTATTTTCCGCTCAGACGACGAGTCTGTATAGTCATCGTGCTCTATTAAAACATTGGGTCACTCCCCATTGAATACAACAAATTAATCGAAGGTCGCTTTACGAAACCGATACACCAATAATTGTGGTGTGCTCTGTGAAGAGAAAAAAAGAGTGTGAGTTGGAGCGAGGAAGAATATGTGAACAAAAATATTCCAGTGACAGATGAATCAATAACAAAATGAGAATGAATAAAAAAAATGAATCGTGGAGAGTCCGGTGCGTATTGTCCCGTTATGGGTAGCGTTCCATGGGTCTAGACGGACGTCGAGTTCGTTAGGAGTTGTGAGAGACTTCATGGAAGATGATCTAGACAGTGAGTTCACCTTGAGCGCGATGCATCACTGCCTTGTTTAGAGATTACCGCGAGTTATAAAATCAAAAAAATCAAAAATACGAATCCATGGCGAATAATATTTTATTCATCGCTTCTTCCGATATGCAAAAAAATTATTTCATATAATTGTTCAAGCAAACTTCTGACGCAAATGTTTATCTCGATAAATTCCTCTGTGGGCCGTGTACACTGTGCAATATCCCCCTAGGAATTACGAGGAGCAATGAGCGAGCATGAAAGCGGCCCGAAATAATATTCGGATGAGCAAAGCGAGAGCAGAGGCCAACTATCACGGGAATAAATGGATGAGAGGTCCCGAATGACGTCCCATCAACGACAACATGCATTTCCCATTTCTCTACATACGCATACCAAACTCGCCCCCACATATTAGAGAAATTGAGCACGACAGTGCCATACAATAATGCAGAAAGTGACAGAAACAGAGTGAGAGTTGAGATTGCGCTTTCTTGTATTTAAGTAGACGCGTCAGAATCTCAGCACTTGTGCGACGTCAATTCATGTGAGGTTGAACTGTTTGAACCGAATTCAAATTATATGTTCTAGGATTTAGAGATTCCGAATTATTAAAAATAAGGAAAAAAATGAATAAATTTATGGAAGGTAAGAGATTTACTAGAGACGTTGGCATTTCGTTACACATAAGTGCAATCAGTTCGTATAGTGTATGTGACCATATTTACATACGTGCAAACATATGTATGTATGTATGTATGTATGTATGTACTATATAAAATCTTGATTTATTGCGACGACGCGCCACCGAGCGATGTCACCACCGGCCACATCGTGTTTTAACATATCTGTTTACACGACCGCTAATCATTTCGACGTTGAATACATATATATGTCGTCCAAATCGTTTGGGCGGCGGTAAATTGGGTTGACACACAGAAAATGATGGAAAGAATTGGGAGGGAGGAAGAATGAAGAAGAAAGAAACATAGAGTGAGAAAGAGTTGAGATAAACTGGATGATTATCTTGGCGCAGAACGTTGAGTTGAAAAACAGTTTGTTTCATGCACAAGACATTATTTATAGGCAGATCGATCAAAGGTTTTTGTATGGGCGGCCTTGATAGTCTGGAATGAAGTCTTTCTACTTCTCAAGAGGGAAGAAGAGAGAGCGTAAGCGAGAGCTTGATCAACCCTTCCCCTCCACAATACATAAGTATACATACATACATGTATTTATATATTAATCGAGTGTACGTATACCAATCAGGGGTTAACCTCGAAGTAAACGGCTCGTTCAGTCAAGTGGTTTGTGTAAAAATAAAAAAAAATATTACGAGAACCCTCATATTTTCATCATAAATATCGTAAAACTACTTTCAACATATCTTCATGATTGTGAGGCATTAAAGGGCGAATATAATTTTATTAATAATGTTGGTACGTGCAAATCTGAGGATGAAAAGAAATGAAAAACAATACAAAATGATTTTAATGCGTTCAATCCAATCCGATTTCTATCTATTTAATATTAGTCCGAAATTTGTACACATCTACTACTCATTCCTATAGTAATGTTTGAACAAAACAATCCGAATGTATACGACATTTCATACGTGGGCTTTTCTTCCTCTTCTCAACGTGCTAACGAAGTGCAAAGATCCGCGAGAAAATATATATCCCTCATGTATTAAAGTTCAAGAGTGTGCAAGCCTATACATATACATGAAATACACGACGACACATAATTCAGCTCGTTATGCTCGTCACCTCGTTGACCTAAATGGTCAGAAGACTGTCCTCGTGCGCGAGACAGGATGAAAAAAAAAAAAACAAACAAACAAAAACAAAAAAAAAATAAATAATACGTTCTCCTTATACTCAGCTACACTCATCGTCATCGTCGTCATTGTCGTCATTGTCGTCGTGTCCACCATCATTCTGTCGTCGTTTTTATTGTTGTTATATACGAAAAAATGATACTGCTCACCGCGATGTTGCGAGACTGAATACACACGAGTTCGTATATGAGAATAATTATAGGCGAAAAAGCATCAGCGAGTAAAGGAAGGCCGGACAGATCAAAGACAATCCAGAAGGTGGTATATACGCGGTGGCGTGCGAGGGAGAAATGGGAGAGTCAACGGAGCGCGGGGTAGAGGGAGATTGTTGCTTCTTCGTGACGGGCGCGAGTTAATAACCATGCCAGAGATACCATACGAGACGAGACGATTTCATTTTATTCTCAGGCTTGGATGCTTCCTTGTATGTCCATTGCACATTTATGTTTATATATACTATTGCATCTTTCTATGTATATTCAGACGAAGAGAGGAAAAAATAGTGATGGTGAGAGGAAGAAATGATGACAAAGGTATATGGTTCCACGTGTGGAAGCCAAGACCACAGAAGCCATCGAGTTGGAAGACTATGGGTTCGGGAATGCCCGGGTTATGCCGCCCTTGGGGCTTGGCCTGATGGGGTTATGAGCCTCCGAGGCCTACTCTTTTACGCCTATGGTCTACTATCTCGCTTTTCTTTCTATTCTATTCTATAATGCGACTTGGTATATACCAATAGCAAGGGACATATGCAGACGTTATATATTTATTCGAGATGTTTCCGCAATATTTGTACACTTTATTGCATTTTAATGAGAAGATTCAAACATCATCGACATAAATATCAAATTAGATTTTTCGTGATTACTACACTATCTCTCAAATCATATTTGTTTGCTTGTTTGTTTCTCTTCTTCTTAACTGTCTGTACTATCATATGATAAAATAGCAGAGCATTGACTTTTAGGAATTCCTTCTTTTTTTTGTCCCTAACGTATTTATCCCACCGAAATCGCGAATAAAAAATCATACATACTATTTGTCAACATCGCACGTCTCATTTATGCATTGTTGTTAGTTCAATTCAATCAGTGAAACATAAATATTGATAAATGTATCTATGAGTGAATAAGCACTGCTAAGTGATTAATATTCCCATCATCATATTGGGAGACTTGTAAATGACTGATGAGTTCTTTCACTTACGATTCGAGAATATACACACTTAGCATATTTCCCCAAACTTATCCGTGATTACATTCGTGACTTACCTGAAACATAAAGAAAAATTGGAATTAGTTCAGATGATAATAACTGCGGCAATCAATTTATAACAAAACTCGGGATTGTAAGTGAGGAGACAAATTTCGTTGAATATCAGCGCGTATAGGTATGCATATGTGGAAATTCCGAAGTTCGCAAGGACTATAGAATGCAAGCATGAGTATATCCGTAAATTAGAATGTGCTTCAGAGATACTAGCTAAAATAACGCGAGCTAGTTCACCGCTGTCGACGTGCGAACTTTCCGGCATAACGCACATGAAGTATATTTATATATTTATATGATATACATATACGCTTGCATAGTATATAGAACACCATATACAGAGGCTTTGTTGTCATGAGCGGAAAAGGGTGTCTCATCTCAGCCGGAGGGTATAACCCCGGCTTCATTCACTCTCCAGGAAGCAAAACGAAGGAAACGGATGACGCGACATGCAGATCATCCAACTGAGTGAAGAAGTGTCTCTGTTCAGTTGGGCTTCGCCTACGTGATCCATATGTATGAATGTATATAATCCGCTGAGTCCCTCATCTCTTCATTGTCCGTTGTAATTCAATCGAAAGCTTTATCTCTATGTTCATTATTACTGTGTTCTATATTCCATACTTATTCTCGATGAAAAGAAAAATCGTTTTCTCAATCGATATAATAGAGAAGAAAAATTAGCTCCGGATTGTTTTTCATCCTCATGGAAAATTATATACGAAAATGTCATATCCTCTTGGTTCATGATTTAAAATAATTTTCATTCTACTTTAAGAGCTGATGTAATGTTATTTCGGATGTATATTGGGTTGCTTCAATTCAGTGGGAAATGCAAATCAAAGTTATAAAAATTATTAAACAAAAAAATTGGTCAAATATATCGAAACTGTCTTTTGGTATAAATCATTTTCCCATAGAATTCCATAAACTCTCGTTGTGCCAATGTGTGGCGGGACATTCGACATTTTTACGTGCCCATAAGGAGCGATTGTTTTAACAACGGGGGTTTGGAAGAAAGTCTAGAGAAAAAGAGTGAGCAAGGAATGGGGTTATAAGATACGGCGCAAGGTCGTTTCACAAATCCGTTTCGAAAATCGTGCGAGAGTGAGAGGCAATAACGGAGGGAGGTAGACACATAATAACGTAGCCGGCTGCACACATGTGAGCGGATACAGAGAAGGCGGAGGAACCCTTGGACGTTGCGCGCTATATGCTAAGTTTATGTACACCATGGGATGTCGCCCTTGTAAAACCATTTCCAGATAACGCATCGTCACCATTATGATACATTTATATATAACAAAATGTAGTGAATTTTATACACATATGCGAGCACGTATGCATTCACTCTTTTGAATTATATATCGAATCCATATCGTTCGCTCGATCGGTTTATGGTTTTATATTTCTGGCGGGGTTTTACAATGATTGGAAATACCGCAAATATAGATAGATATAATGGTGAGATATAATATAGCAAGTGCTCTCAATGGCGTTTGCTTTGGCGGTGATGCCAGTGGAAAGGGCGAGAGGATATCAGCAGGGGCAGTTGGTTTCGTGGAAGGTTTATATAAAATATATAGTATATCCAAGGAGGCTGAAACCACGTGATGGAAGGAATCGAGATAGCGCAAGGTCATCAAAATTGCATAAGCAAGCTCTTAGGAAACGATAGCCGTCAACTCTCAAGGGAGTCGTGTCCTGCAGCGCGCATCGAAACGATATTAACCAGTCGCATACATTTTTCAGGAAGGTCACATATCACCAATACACTTTAACACTTGGAATATTATATAAAAGAAAACATTATTGGCCATTTTACGAACTTGACAATGCAAAAAAGTTTGATATACTGTTGGATGGGAAATTATCAAATGCGGTGGCAGATAGAACTTGAAGATTGAGAATACCATTACAATTACCAAGTTGTTCTTATGATCTGAGATGCGGAACGGTGTGCATCAAGCGGTGATGTTTTTCACTTCTTTGTGCGTGCAATTATACGAACGCGGGCGCACGGGCACCAATCCGACTTGAGGGATATGGTTATGTGGAGAAGCCGCGCGAGTGCCTCGCGGGCTTGCACGCTTACCAGGTGCTCCAGCAAATTGGCGTCTTGATAGCAACCAAAATGGCGGCGCTCATTATGAAGCTAGCGCACACCAACGCCGTGAGCGTAAAAGAATTGTGGCCCTCACACGATAACTGAACACCATCAATACCAACTTGGAGTCAACGACTACATCTACATTGCTGTATATATACATATATATATATATCGATGATGGCACTTTACGCGCGCAAAGTGAATGTAGTGTATATAGAATTTGGTATAGGAAAATGGAGAAAAAGACGAAAACAAGGGGATGGAAGAGAGATAAGAAGAAAGAAAAAGAGTGTAAAATTGAAGCGACTGGTTGACTTGTAGATTTATTGACGAATTTGGCTGCACATTTGTTCGTTCAAGGATTTCAATACAATTGAAGGGTTGTTCCCATTGTCCAACCATTGGCGTCGTCCATGGCAGCATTTGGTATTGTAATAGCCATCTCATCGCGCACCTCTTACGAACATACCGCGAGGTTTATGTATTTATTTATTTATTTATTTAGTTATTTATTTTCTCTTCTTTTATTGTTCATTCATTTTACTCCTTCTCTTACTTTATCTTGCATTCGGAATACATAAACACGTGCTAGAATCGATCATTGAGTATGCATTTTGCTCGAGATTCTCTTCTCGATGTGCCAGAGCTACTCAGCCTCCAGGCGACGTTGCGCTTCTCTTCTTTTCCAACGCGCTTCATGTATATCTCTCATTTTTTTCTTTTTTTTTCGTCCTCTTTTTTTCTTCTCCAATTTTTTTCCGTTCTTGTTCTCGGACACAATCTATACATATATATACATATATATATTTTTTCTCTCGAGGTGGAACAGTCGCCCCTCCCCTCTATCCACGAGTTGAGAAGAATGGAAAAGACAGAGGGTGAGATAAGGAAGCAAGAGAAAGACGGCGAAACAGGCGAAATGAGGATGGCCAAAGGCTTATATACTCGATGCGCCGAAGAGATAGTAGCGGCACGTACATCCCGTGTGCTCGGCGTATCGAATAATTGGCTCCCGCGGCAAGTGCACCAGTCTATACCCCTACGTTCTCCTCCCTTCATTCGTTTCTTGTATATACATATATATCCGTACCCTCCATTATGTGCTTCACTGCATCGGTCGGTCGATACCCAGCCATTACCGACATTTCACCAAAGCATACGGATACATATACACCCCAAACACATTCACATATATATATACACATGTACTGAGGATGATGACAAATCTTTGTTTCTCGCATTGAGCACTAACCGCAAAAATTCACGAATTTCAATATCAACTCCACAGTCAAACGTAGAATGACGACAACATGCGGACCATTACCCACTCTCCGAAATATTTCAATGGTATTCTGGCGGATTTTCGACTTCAACACAGTTGAAAATAACATGCATGCGTGCACATATGGACAACACCGATGGATAGGCGATGAGGAAACAGGAGAGTGGTTGAGCGAGAGAAAGTGAGAGAGGCGCGGAGTGCAGTCGACCATAATTTCATCAACGGAGAGCGTGTGTGCACGCTGGGTGTTGGGTATATGCATTTGAATTTGATTAGTGGTACGAGGGAAGTGGTGAACAGAGGTGGAAGAGGAAGAGTAAAGGGGTGGTGACACCCTCTACCACCGCAACCCCAACCGGCCAGGCAAAGCCGAGCTAGCCGAACCCAGTTGCACCGCGTCACCACGACTATATGCATATATGTACGCTTATGTAGATGCAACTCTTGCAATTATCCACACACGTCATATACGTATGTGTATTACCCAAAGCCGACTCTCTCACTCTTACTATTTCTCTCTATCTATCTATTTGGTTAACTCCCGTAGAGGTCTCTTCCTCTATACCTCTTTGGCTTTGCATTGTATACTCCCACAGGGAATATAATGCGGGACTCGCATCAACTGAAACAATAATCTCCTCGGTGTCAGTCCTGCATTTACGTCACTCAGAGCGCCAAGGTTTGTATATTGATATTGTTGTAAATTTCAGTTTACCATAGCAAAGTATTTCACAGTTGAAATAAAAAGGAACAATATATTGTAATTGAATCGTTGAATTTGTGAATTGTGTATATCTGCCAGTCGGTCAAGGTCTCATTCACTTCCTCACATACGTCTGGGAAGAAGCAACGGGCGTGTTTCCAAGTTGATCGGTATCAAGAGAAAGAGAGAATACACATTACGCACACAGAACCGCTCCGAGTTATGGCAGATGACCACATAATCCTTCGGTATCAATCACTCGTTCACTGGGGACCGCTGTAACTCTCTATAACGTGCCAGTACAAAAGACAAGGTGAAAGAGGAAGAGAAAGAATCAGCCAGCAGGGCAGTAAAGTGTCTTTACGAGCTTTCTTGTCGGTTTGTTGAGACATGCAGCACGTGCTTTTCCGCACTTTCAATTTATTTTTTTTTTGCTTTTTTCTTCTTCTTTCCATTCTCCCTTATACTCCAGTTCATCAAATTCCAGACCGATAGAGAAATAATAATAAAGATTCATATAAATATATGAACAAATAATGCCTCCACAAGGAAAAAAAATCAACTAATTGAACTTAATTAAAACCTATATCACATTTGATTGGCCCATAAAGCGAAGACGTGTTTTGTATCTCTTGATGGGAATTTCATTCGAACGACTGTATATAGTGTATGGGTTTCGTACTCTTTCTTTGTATATATATTGTGCTCTATCGAAACACACTTGTGCGGGATGAATATAAGAAAAGGAATATTCACGAGGCCCTCAAAGCGGCACAAAGCCAGTATGGCGGGTCGACCGCTTCGCTCCAGGATGAATTCTCATTCGTCCAATCACTCTCGTTCTTCTTTTCTCTTCATATTCTCCATTCTCTTGCTCACCATTTTTCTCTCTCATTCTCACACGCTCAATCTTTACCTCTTGCATCAACAAGCGCAATATTACAGCAAGAGTAAAACGAAGATAGAGTAGAATGAGGAGTGAGAGAGAGAGAGAGAGAGAGAGAAAGAGAGAGATTGGAAAGAACGAAAAGAAGACGAGAACGAAGAGAAGGCAGGCTTATAGCCAGGGCAATAACGGCGAGCACCAGACGCTAATAACATACCGTGCTGACTGCCCATAGGCCATCGTGGGGCAATGAAACGCGACCAAATAAAAATTGCTAAGGGAATTATTATGGTGGACGGAAACTTGTATAGACCAAGGAGATGAAGGAGATGATGATGAAGAAAAGATGAGATGACGGAGGTGAAAAAATATATACCAATGTGATTACTGTACAATGTTGTTGGATGTAACACAACTCATGCTTGAAAAGTATTCGCACTTGGTCGGAGTGTTAAGAGACGAAGTGAGGACGCGACGATGGTGACGATGCTGTATAGATGTGCATGGTGGTGATGGTTAATCGGCGCGTTGCCGATGGCGCTGATGGTGAACGCCTCGGAACGCCGCTCTTGTTTTTATGGGTCAGGATGCGCAGAACGAGAGACTAGCGAAGTTGGATGAGTGCGGAATCTGTCCACGTTCACGATGGCAAAGAAAAAGAATAAGCTGGCCGCGCGTTCATCGAGTAGATGGAAGAGGAAAGAAGAAATGCGAACGTCGATTGTAAAGGATGATGAAGGTGGAACGCAACCCCAAGAAACTCTTGCGTATAATCATCGCCGTGGGAAATTTGAGCGCGCACAACTAAATGAACTAAAAATACATATTTGGTCTACATGTAAACTCATATATGTGAGTGTGTAATATCTGCAGCAAATAATACTCGCAAATAGCGCATACACCGGCATGCTTTCATGTGCGCAACACGAACGTGAGAAGGTGGAGAAAAGACATGAGAGAAAGAGTTTTCGACCTTCACGTGCACGCATCGTTGCCCTTGGGTGGTACGACGCAACATCGAGGCGAGTGCGCGACTATGCAGACAACGATGAAGAGGAAGATGAAGAGCTGCTATACGAACAGAGATAGAATATTGCCACATGAAGAAAGAAATAGTGCGAGCGAGACGGAACAAATGTACTTGGTCGAATAATGGCTAACCGCAATGAAGATTTTAAATCCTCATGCTCATTCTCCATACTAACCACTTATTTTCATTATTTTTTTCTACATTGTGGGGAGTCGCATTATGTTGAAGAAATACTCGCTAACGGCCTTCACTATAATTGCCCTAAAAATAAAATTAAATAGTATGTCCCGATTTATTTGCAGGAAATTTGAAACAAGACATTCGATGATTGAAGAATTTTCTGTGTCATTGTAAGAGTCAAAACACATTTTCATTTACTATGATCATGTATATTAGAAGCAATGTCATAGTTGTCACATATCATCAAAATATAATAATATTCACTGGGTAATTGTGTTATCGTATTATATGAAATCGTGGTTGAGTGGAAGCAAAAACGAAGTTTGAATTAGAAACGCCCCATGATCATCCGCCTTCCGGGCACGAGACGTCTTAGTATAGAATATATATAAATGTACCACCCTCTGACAAACACCCTAGACGCCGATGCTCGGCCATGCGTTTCCTTCGCGGGCTTGTGTGTACCGCCTTGCGCGCAAAGTGCCTCACAAACATCATCGGCCCGTCGGGTGAAACAACACGCGAGAGAACACGCTGAGAGGCAGGTGCTCCGCCCGCCATTGGCCACCTTGTGCCAACATGGCCGAGTATATATACGTGTGTGCCATACTCTTTTCCCTCGACGCGATTTATATATATATACATATATATCGCACCACCCAACTGTGCTATGTATAACACCCGGCTACTTTCCACCCCTTTCACCCGTTCACTTTAGTATAACTCCACCGACCGGAAGTAAATTCAGTCTTTGTTTATGGTCGACATGCTGCGCACACCGCACTCGGTCAATAATTTTATCTCGAAAATTATGCAACAAACATTTTTCAAGATTGCAAAAAGTTTTTATGATTGAATGATGTCTGATTAAGATGACGAATATTGTAAGGCTAGCTTCGATAGACTGCATAATCAAGACACCAAATAACATCATAGAGAAGAAAAGCACAATATGTAGTTGAAATCGTTACAACTTGATCACAGAAACAGAACTATGAGAATACAAAATCATCAATGAAATAACCAGATTTCATGGATACACGCAATTGAATGCACACAAGATATACAATCCTTTTTTTTACTCTTTATATTTCTCTTTCTCATTCAGTTCGTTCATATTCCCTTGTATACGCGGTTCTTTACCACCCATCGTATAATGGCCGACTTATGTGCAGGTTTCTCCACAGGTCTACAAGCAATTAGAAGTACGAGGTAAACACAGAGCAGTGTGCTTTCCTCCCTGCCAACGGCACGGCTATTCGAGTATACCGCGTTATTTTCTTCTCGCACAGACGTTGAGGCTGTAATTAAATATTCCGTGGGGCCGCGGCCCTTCGCGCAGTCCCCGCGCGCGCGTTCAAGCGGCCCCGGCGGTCAGTCCCAAGAAATGCTGGGACTCGTTTCATCTCATCTCCTTTTCTCATTTTCTCTCTTGTTCTCTCCCTCACATTCTCGGTTCCGTTCATCCATGACTTCTTCACTGAGCCTTCTGCAGGTTACATTTCAGGAGATGGACACAAAGTCGTCGCGTTTCGCGCAAACCCAAGGCGAACATCATGGCGAAAAAAAAGAGATCGAGATACACGTACACACACTCACTCGCGTACATGCACACACACACACACACACCAATATATATATATATTGGATCCCGAACAGCAAACCAAAGCTTCGACCTGGAGAGTTATACGTTTCTATAAATCATTCCCTAGGTCCTTCAAAATAGTGGGCCCATATTTACGATGCCTTGAAATCCGTTTCGAAACCACGCCTTGTCTCTTCTTTGTGTCTATTTTGTTATCTAAAAACGTAACATAAATATATCGATTTTATATACACTCACAAATTTTAATGTCTACAGTTACTATATTGCCATGTCGATGGCGAATCACATTGGCATTGTGAGCGAATTTAGTTATGATGAGTTAGTTGACCCTAGCAACTGTTCAATAAAATCAATTTCTTAATTAAACAATGAAAAAGTTTTCTCAGAAGTTTTCTCAGAAGTTTTCTCGTGTAGTTTTTGACGAGAAAATCTGCTTGTATCAGATTTCAGATGATATAAATGTATTTGTGATAACGCAAATATTCAGACCTTTTTTTTTTCCATCATGAGCGTTCCGGGCTATTTTCACACAATTTTTGGCGTAGTACCGAAAAGAGCTATACAGTTTTAAACGCGGAATAGTACCAGCTTTCCCACCAACATAACCTACTTTTTGGTAATGCGAAGAGCAATTAACATTCCACTTTTAATTACAACGCGGGCACCCGTACTATGTACAACCCCCCCCCCCCCCCTCTCGCCCACCCCCATTCCTCGCTTCCTTCATGTTCGTTTCATACTCTCATTAGCCCACTGTACACGGTCGGTTGTATGTCTGTTCGAAACATGTCCACTCTTTCATCCTGAACAATATTTTCTTTTTTCTACTCATCCACATTTTTTTATTACTACTGAGGAGCTCGCGCGCACCCTTTTCCTCATCCTCCATACCACACTCTTCCCACATTTCACCACTACGTCCATAAATGCATTTCACAATTAACGAAATTAATATGAGGGGGAGGGTACAATTTGATCATGGGCTTTTGATGTAGACAGATCCAACGAGCAATGTGCCAGCAGGTACAGTTTGGTTCGCATTCGGTTCAAACGACCGATGTGGTGGAAGAGTGCAACACAATGAGATATGATGGTCGGGTTGGGCCAGTTGTAAGGGTTTGGTGGCGATGGTGAGGGGATCATGCTAACATACATGTATAGCTTTGTATGCAAGCACATGTGCGGGAAATGCTCGCGCGCGAGTTACAGCCGTTGCATGGCTAGTGAGCATCATTGATGCGCGTGCTCGATTATACCGAATCCAATCCGGATTTCCGTGTGCGAATGCCCATGTGACCTTGCATGTATTTTCATTGGTATACACATCGTATTCCACAAACCGGAAGTGTGTTTCACCGATCGTAATAGTTTGAACTAGCTAAAAATCATCAATTTTTTTATTTGCATACGGTCGTATGTATTTGAAGAATGGAGTTTCAAAAAAAATCACGATTCATCAATGAAGGTAAATTTTTAGTAGGTAATTGGTTTTTACGTTGCCGAACGAAGAGAAAAAAAGAGTGAAAGTAGAGCCACAGAAAAGAGTGCAGCAAAGACGCAGGCATATATGTATGTATGACGTTGTAGGGGTCGCTCGTCGGTTCCATTTTGTTTCTCTCCGGCGTGTAGCAGCGCGATAGTAGCGGCACTCTGTCAGAGCATGACGTTATCATGACACCCCTTCTACGTAGCCAGGAGGGTTGCTCGCTCTCTTTCACTCCTCCTCGCTCTCTTTCTCTGTCCTGGTAGAGAGTTGTCCCCCTCAAGCCTTAACACACACACACAGACTAAATGTGCCCAGTACCCTGAGGGAGTGTGGGTATACGTGAATCAGGAGTTACCTGACTAGCTGGTTCTATTTCTCTCAAGCTCGCCTATCCTTCTTTTTTACCTCCATCTACCAGTGCAATGCTGTACCCCAAGGTAGGAATGAAGGGCGAGGCACAGCAGAACGCCGATAAGATTGTACCAACCTGAAGGAGTTAGAATATCCCCGTATAAAATGTGGGAAGCGTTCGCATCTTAAAGCGAACGTTTTCACATTCAAGCACGGAAACTGATCGTACAAATATAAACGGTTCCTTCCGCAGCGATTTTGCGGATTTTGAGAAGAGTGAAACGATGGATGTTACTTGAATCAGGTTACTTGAAAATTGTCTGTCTGGTGAAAAATCGTGGTTGATGTAGAGGAAAAGAGAATATTCTTCATGCATATGAGAAACTATTTTTTATTTTGACTGTCGGAGAGGACTCGTACAGTTACATCACAGTCACATAAAACCATAAATAATAGATTCGGAGTTGGGGATGTGGTACGGTGTGAAGATACACATTAGGCGAGAGAAGTAACATATACGATTTCGGATTGAAGCCAAGAACATTTCGTCGGGACCGTCCTCTTCTGTTGGAGATATAACCAGGTATGCAACCAAATTGGAAATAAGCAGCGACACACCATCAACATAGCATTGCATAGCGAAAAGGAACGTTTGCGTTTGACTTTTTTGCCTGCTGGCAGCCTGTTATAGCGGCAGATGATCTCCGAGTGCTCGCCAAAACTCTTTCCCGCTTTCTCTTCTACTTCCTCTTCTGTTTCTTGTTCTGGTATTCCTCCGGGTGGCCGTCACCTCCTACCCCGTCCTCATTGTCGACCATTTATTTCGACTCCTTATTTTATTCATCGCTCACACTTCTAGTGCTTTTACACACCCGTTCCCATAATTTTGTATTTCTGTTTCCCTCGGTGACTGTCATTTCTCAGTTGGCTTTCATGCTTTCCCTCCTCCCGAAGATCGCTCGTAAAAACGCTCATGCCGTACTTTCAGGTCTTCCCGTGGATAATATCGTCGTGAGGATAATGGAGGATAAAGAGGTCGAATGAGAGGTCGTTTTGTAGACAGAAGAATGAGAATGAACAAATAAAATTGTGCATATGTATCGGAATACAATCGTTCCAGACAATCGCATCTTTTTCATCGACTTTTTACAAGAATTAGTCTTCGATTAGTCTATAAATATTTAGGAATCAAGAATTTCGATGGAAGAGGCATTGCGGTAGATTAATAAAAACCGAATTGAAATAGAGACTGAGATACAGGCGATAGCGTCAAGTATCGGAAAGTGTTCATCTCTTCTAAGAAGTTGAAGAGAAGTAGAAAGAGGAGAAGAATAAGTTAAGGAAGATTGAAAATGAGAAAGAGAGAGAGTGAGAGAGAGCGAGAGAATAAGAGTTGAGAATATTCGACCGTCCATCCTATGGTTGTTAGTTTCCGAGGCTCAAACTGAAATAATTAATCAGCCGGGCGGTCCTGCCGGCGGCATCGCGTTGTTCGTAGGTATCCATTACATTATACACCACAGCAGATACTCGAATTCTAATTTATTCACGGTTACAAAGAGAGAAGTGGAGAGTCAATCTCTTTCATCGAGACGCAAAACTTCTGTTTATGCCCGCACAAACTTCTCTTTTCCTATAAATCTTTCAGGCATGCCGTAATTGTCGCCGATCTTTTTTAGTGCTCTCGAGAAGAAAGGGGGGGGGGGGGGGGGGGGGGGGGGGGGGGGGGCGGAGGCGGGGCAGTCTCGGTCTACTCGCATATATATATATTCTCGATGTTTTCGTTTGTTTTCAATGTGTATATAAAGTGACAAGATGTCCCGTAGTCCATTTGAGCGACAGGCGACATGACGTAGTTGGGATCGAGGACAGTTTTTCGAGAAATCAAACGTCCGATTAACCTTTATCTATACTGTTTACTTTTGTCATGTGACGACAGACGGTGATTTACTCTGCACGTTTATCGGTATAGTGAATATGAATAAAAGAAAAAATAAAGGCAACCAACAAGAAAGTCACATGGAGCGAAAAAGAAAAACAAACACGGATGGAAGCCTCGAAGCAAATATAACAGATAGAAATATGAAGCGAGCTTTGAAGTCTACAAATGTTGAACTCGAGCAAGTCGAAAGACACGTTAAGTCTCGAATATGTGCGTCTCCGGAGCTGATTCAGACGTTAAGCTTCAACATGGAGAAGCACCTGTGTCCTCATTCTGTACCCTCACATAGCCTCATCTCCCTACTATGAAGGAAAGTGTTCGGATCGATGCGCAAGAGAATATCTTATTTCTTCCATTCTCATTTGTCTCTTCTATGCGGCTGCTGACACGCTGATCGTGTCTTCTTACCATTCTTGCTTTCTACCCAAACATAACATGGGACATTGTGATACATCTTTCTGGCACGACTTCTGGGCGTTTATGCGAATAAACCACCAAAAATTCACAAGGGGTTGAATTGTAGATAACGGCTTATTTTTGTAATATTCATTTCATTCAGTGTGTAGCAGAGACATACCATCGCTATACTAGGATATTTGCGGAGTTCGTTTAAGTTAGAGATACCCCACCAACCCACCTCGTAGAAATGACCTTACCCCACTTTTTCCTCCCACTATTTATTTTCCATCGCTATGCACAATATATCGACCACGTCGCCCTGCTTCCTTCTTGCTTTTCTTCTTGCTCACTCCCTTTCATCTATGTGTATTCACCCATCGTCTCGCTTCTTGGACCAGCGGGATAAACTGGGATAAATGTCCCGGAAATATAGTGGCCTCCGACGGCAGCGACCGGAAATAGAAGCTTGCGGTCGGATACGGATATGTATTTCGCTTGGCTTGGCGAATTTTTTCAGCCTACACCTATCCCGCGTGTACATATTTTCCTCTACTACTCATAATATACACATGTAGGCATATATTTCTTTTTTCTCTGAGCAACTGCAACAGTTTTTGATATCCGGAGGGTGGCGAACGCCGTTGGATTATAGCTACGCATGTATTCAATTTTTCTTCACAAATGTGAACATATGCCGCTTTTCGGTACATGTTCACATTTGCCGCTTTCGATCTGCATATTCTCATCAATGTGATAATCCCTTCTTTATGAATTTTTGTTACAGTTCGTGAATTTGCCCCAAGTGTGAATCAACAACGCAGTTTTCCTAGCTACTGGTGAATAGCGTCGATTTTCTATACATCTCCAAGAAACTTCACCGGATGCTTACTTCATATGATTCACGTAGTAGATATTCGAAAATTCACCTCTATTTGAAAAAACTCATGTAAGAAATTTGGGGAAAATGTATATTTTCGTATCCGTTCACAATCGTGAGTTTCTTTACGGGAGATAAAAAGTTCAATGGATATTTATACTGCATACAAAATGATTACACGCAATCAGGTGGCTGTCGAACAGAGGTTACATTAAAGTTGCACGTCGTTTACGATGCGCGATAAACGTGAAGACGCGAAACGATTAAAAGACTTCAGAGAACGCCGCCACCTCCTGTACACCAAACGCAGAATACACATCTGGCAAAGGTAATTGCGCCACGTGATTGTTGGTATTACAAAACCCACCATCAACGTATTCTGTGTGCACTCCCCTCTCATTCGTTTTTCTTCGTTCCTCTCTTTCTCGACTGCTGTACTTTCACACACATATGCGAATATATGTATATATATATTTATGTATATACAGTTCTAGCATCCCGCACCCTCACAATATTCCGCGCTCTCAGTTCCCACCCCCTACGTGAAACGAGCAACGAGCAATTTCATTACTGCTTAACGCCTGTCATAAATCTCTGCGGATACCCCCCTCGTTCCCACCTACCGCCTCGCAAGTCCTTTCGCGCACGTCCCCTTTACCCAACCCACCCTTCTCTTTATTCTTCTCGTCGACATTCGTCGTTCTGTGTCTGCCTCAGTATCCTTCGTGCGCATTTCTACTACTTTATTTCGCTCACCATCAGCAAAAGCGAACCAACACTTTCCTCATCTCATTCAACCTTTTTCTTTTTTCCACACTTTCTTCATCGTTTTCTAGATTTTTCTAGACTTTTCTCTCATTTTTTTCGCCAATTCAAGCAAAAATGTCATTCGACTCGATGCTACAGACATAAGTACGAGCGATCGTCGTTTTATTCATATTGATTTCAGCTTTGCAACAAAAATATTGATTGTTTGTAATAAGAATTTCACATCCAATTTCTGTATGAATATCAATGCAGGGATGAAACATTCAACAGTTTACATGATAATGATATACGATATTCGGTGATTTGTATACGTTGCCATGGATAGTGGAAAAATTCTCCTATGTTTTCGCATATCATAATTGGAAGTATGGGTGCAGTAAAGAATCCATGGATACCTCATGTTGCCTGTATAAACTTGACAACCATAAGACAAACAAGAATGGGAAATAAATACACTAACTTATATTCATATACAAAGAAGAAGGAAAATAAATAAACGATTAAAGTGTAAGGAATAACGAACGCAGTCAATGTTCTCTCACAAAGAATTTGACGAACACGTGGGCCCCCATGCAGCGTACTTGTAAAGACTGTCAAGTTAGAACAGAGAGAAGCGAGCGATTTTAGCACATTCGGACATCCCAAGACCTACTACTGCAAATCGCTATCAAATGCACTTCAGTCTACCCTTTCATTTATTCATTTCCTTTTTTTTTTTTTTTTTGTTTCAGTTTTAGTCTGAGCATGTGTATATCCTGACAGAGTCATGCATACACCACAAATACACAAGAAATGTTTTGAGTGGAAAAAGGACAAAGTGTATATGACACGCCTGGACGAGTTTCTTCACGAAGATCGGAATGCGTAGATGGCATTGTCAAGGGCGCCAATGAGTTTCGTGCGGGCTTGAAAGGCGTTGATGAGCCGGCGCGATCCGCGAATGTTTTCTACAGCTGCCCTCGAGGCTCATTCTCACCATCGTGGACACGACAACGGCGACATGGGAATGTCACTACGGCCTATATCACGGCCTATGCCATCGCAAAAACTATTGACCGTGTGTGAGTGTATTTGTGTGCTCGTGTGTGCATTTAGTTAAGGCCGAGGGAGCGATATAAGAATGAGGAAACGAATGTGGAACGAGCGGAGAGTGAACGAGAAGAAGAAAGCGTGATCGAAACTTGTAATTGGAGATGCTGAATAATTAATCAAGACTGAAAGTGTGTAGAACTACACAGCATTGTTTCTGCATCACAACTTGAGATATTTTAAAAGTATTTGGAGATTGCCAGAATATACTGTCGAGCAAAACTTAACTGATTTATATACTTATATGATTTTTGCTGTTGCAAATGTGAAGTATACGGAAAATACAAGTGGATATGAGTTCACGTTCAATCATTCGCATTACTGTTACAGGATTTTTTGTAGCACTACCATATTTGGAGTGAAATGGACGAATGCACAAAGGAGAAATGCAACGACTCGTATACACTGGAAAATAAGTGAAAAAAATTATAGAAATACCAGAGAAAGAGTATAAAACACGTGAGCACAGCTGTTACGCTCGACGAGGGATGAACGATGGAGTATAATCGACGTTGTTATACTTGCCAAGAAATATTCCGGGCGTAACGATCACGGCTAATTAAATGCCTGCAACTCTAGAGAAGTATAGACCCACGTTAGTATATCTATAAGGCAAAACTACAAAGTCTCTGTGCAGATGTATGGATGAGAGTCATTACGCCTTCCTCTATCTTTCCTTATTCTCCCCACAATAACGTTCCCTTTCGATCACCACCATCTTGGAGATCTTCATCTACCATTAAATTTATCCAATGAGAAATGTTGATCGCGATAAGAGGATATCGTCAACTAATTAAACTGAAACTTTGCTAATGCGACACAAACATATAGTGACGATTAGTTTTATATCTCAGGACAGAATAAAAACTGATGAAAAATAAGACGACTGAGTTACAAACGTGTAGACGATATTCGGAGGTAATGCAGTGATAGCACATGATAAGAAACAGATACTTGGAGTAGACGGTGTATCGAGTATACATCAAAGATTTTCATCTGTCTCTATAGGCTTCCGCTTTCCTATACTTAATGGCATCAATCTTAAGATGATCTAATCATGACAAATCTGCTTTCGTCAATATCTCTCGCAACTTGTCATTATTAAAATTAAAATCTTGTGATAATCAATTTGACAAATAATTGGAATCTTTTCTAATTATTCAATTGATGAAACAGACTTGATACTGCTATTAATATTTACATTCTTATCATTAGCATTTACATGATGAGACAATAATTTTTATTTATAACACTGCATTCCAAATATAGCATCGCGCATGTCTTTTACTTAATCCATTTTATTTATTTACCCGTCTATTTATTTGTTTATATATTTTCGAATTGCCGCAGGCGGAAATGAATAATTGAAATGCGGAAAATGTATATAATGTTTATCGCGAAATGGATCGTTATCAGGATACGAATGCCATTAGGTGTATCACAAAACGGGTAGATGGAAAGCGAGGGAAAATGGTAAAGGGGAAATGACGGAAGAGGGACGCAGGGAGTGGTGGTGGTGGTGGATTGCTTATATAGAGATAGCCGTCCATGATATAAGATCCCACGGATCCCGTAGGAAATCCCGGGAACGGATCTATCTTATACCCCGAGGGATAGCTACCGGGTGGAGTGTGGGATGGGGTTCACCTGTCAGCCTGAATTAAAGGATGGTCGGGTCGCACTGGCCTCAAGAGCTGAGAGACGCTTCGAATCTTCCTTACTCTCTCTCCCTCTCTCTCTCTCTCTCTCTTTCTCTCTCTCTATCCCACTCTCTCATTCACTCACTCTTTCGCACTCTCGGAATTGAACCGTCTTTTCACATGGTCCCATCTTCTACAGAAAATTTTGCGCAAGTTGAAGGCCGAAGCATGTGAACTGTTCGCTCCCTATAAGTTTGTGTGTGTGTGTGTGTGTGTGTGGGTGTGTGCGTGTGTGTATGCCCATGTATATACTCAGGGTGGAGATATCGAAAGAGAAGAGGCAGTGGAGAGAAGAGGCAGGGAGAAAAAGACAGGAAAAAAAGAGAGTCACTAGAGGGCCGTATCTCATTGGTGAAGTGCCCGAGAACATTTTTGGAGACCAACAGAGAGTACAGCACCAGTTTCTGGGGTAACGTCATGCTTGGAATACTCGATGAGGTCTTTTTGGGTTTTCGCTTGAGATACCGTCGCGAATTCTCTTGAAGGAGTGGATAGAAACACGTATCTGGCTCCTATAGCGATATTTAATTTTCCCTTTCATTTTTTCCTCTCGAAAACCACAGGGACCCATTTCATTATAAATATTTGATGTCATTTTATTCATAACCAAATTTCAGAAAATCAATAACGTAATATTATTAAATTCAATCATCGGATAATTTTTTTTCTATCTAATGTTATCAATTGCACATATATTGAATGCAGTATAATCGAATACATAGACGGCATTCCTCATGTATCGGGATAATATGTATGTTTGTGTGTGCGTGGGGGTGTGTGAGTGGGTGGACGTGACATAATAAACGTTAAGCAAAGTTGCGGCGATCAATTATCCCGTTGGCATTAAAAATTAATTGATATTTCATTAATTACGTGGTAGCGAGATAGCGCAGGATGGGAGTATCAAAAGCAAGTCATTCAGAATTATAAACATACATGCATACTATACATATACACATGTATCGTATGATATACTTTTGTGGTGCTCTATGGTACAGCATAATTTCCATCGAATTCACAATTAAGCTATGGCCAAACAGGGACTAATTCGATCGCGATTCCAATCGACTTGTTTCACGCACCGAATCATCTTTATCGGTAGTGTTGCTCGATAAAGATGATTCGGTCGGTTGGCCGACGTCAATTAACCGAACAAGCCGCGTTCAATCCAACCGGACGTAATCGACGCTTCCATATATATATATATATATGTATCGTATTCACACATATATGCAACTAACTGGTCGAAAAACATTCACTATTCAAATATTGTATTCGCTTCATGTACACTATGTATACACACCCATTACTTGACCTTTTTCATGAATGATAAATGGTCTGACTGTTTCTGCAATCGCATCGGCAAGTTAAAACTTCGTTTTCATATCTCATGCATATCTATATCAAACCTGTGCGTATGCATCCAGGCATAGATGTATCTGTGTGCAAACGAGAAGTGATTTTAAATATTTACCGAAACGCCATGTGATATTGATCGGGCCGATCCAAATCGCGTTTTATGTGCGGTAAGTCTGGGCGTTATGAGCGATGCGAAGGATGTGAAGCGAAAGTACGAGATAGAGAAGGTAGAAGAGCTCGATACTATCCCGCCACCACTATACCACTACCACCACGTAAGGGATGGTACCCTACCCCACGAGACTATTAAACGTTACCAGGAGGTTGGACGGTCAAGTAATCCCACTACGAGAGATAATACCCGAAGGATAAATTATTGCTCAACGCTATTTGCTTTGATCGTCCTGGCATGGGCCGTTATGCAACTCTAACATTACCAATAGAACTGATATGAAAAGTGACAGATTCCCTGAGAGAAAATAGAGATGACAAAATTCAAGTAGTGGGAGACTGTTCCAACTTAGACCAATGCATTCCCCAGTTTCTACCAAGTAAACTGATCTCAATGGAGTATCGATTGGACAACACCAGAAACAAGAGTTTCATCGAAAACTGATACATAATGGAACAATGATTTCAAGCCATAGATCATAATAAGCTTATGAAAGGTGGTAGTACATAGAATTTTTGGCGTGTAACAGCGCCAGAATTAATGTCTTTAATTGGAATGCTTCAACAATCCAAATTTAAGTATACATAAATACATAATGGAAAAGCAGGTCAATTCATTAGTAATCAAACATGCGTGACTCTATGTGAGAATTCGAAATGCTGAAGACTCCTGGTTGCCTGAAATGGAAGTAAGAACTGCAACCTAAAGGCGAGCGTACCGCACCTCATTGATCTAGTAGTACTAGTTATATGAGACATAGGCAAGACAAAGCAAAAAAATGGCACAGAACACGATGCCGTAATATATTTACACGTCGCAAATATTGAACGACAGTGTCAGGCACTTTCGATATACAGCAATAATAATAATAATAATAATAATGGATAGTGGATAATGGATAATATGTACATAATGAAACTAAAGATACGAAGAAGAAGACGAGGAGTTATATATACACATGCACACATTATCAGATCGAAAGTAAACATTACGAAGACGTCATACTTTCTTTAACGGGAAGAAGTTGAATCGAACCATTTGTATGCCGAAGGTAGAGCCCACGTGCATCAATATATACACATAAGATACATTGGACAAGACGATGTATTGCGCGTGAGTCGGGTGTGTGCGCGCTCGTTCTTTGACACTAAGTGAGCGACTATCGATTGCCTGGTCATCGATTTCAAAAGGAGGGACGAGGGTAGAAAGCGAATGTTTCGTCTAATGTAACGACCACGGATGGATGACGAAGTGGCGAAAAAAAACCTTGAGAAGAGGAGAAAAAAAAACCGATCAGACCCACTCTTCCTCACGCTCTTAATACTCCGCTACACATTCGGACCATTGCCGAATTTCCTCGTGGCCACTATGAAAGTGCTCAATGTATTGTGAATAATATAATCCGCGAGTCACCCAAGCTTTCTACCCCTTGGGACGTGCAACGCTAAACCGAGTGGACGAACAGTCGACTATACAGAGTTGTACGAAGAGGAGGAATATTGGAGGATGAGTGGAGGGTGGCATAGCCAACTGAGAAGGATAGGTCGGGGGTGCGGAAGACAGGGATATAGATATAGAGAACGAGGGCGGGGCACATCAAGTATTGATGCCACTCCGGGTGACCGCCGGCACTTCGATCCCGTTACACATACACTCGCCAACATCTACATTGCCATAATGTAGATGTAATATATATATATACACATGAAAAGGGCTCTCATCCTCGAACTTGTAGTGGAATTGTACAGGTATTGAAGAGTCGCCTGGTACCCATAAAGCACCCAGATGTCCGGCACTCTCCTTAATGGGGTACCACCGATATCCCACGCCACATTTTCCTCTAGGTTCGAATCATCTATACTTCTCCTCTTTGTCGACGGTCTCTCACAATATCTATCTACATACTCGCACTTGCTTACTCTTCGTTCATGACCGATCTCATCATCTCGGCGCACAGATATTCAGGAAAAATTTAGTAGTCCAGTAGGAATATTTATGGCTATATTGATGTGGATAAAAATGTTCCGATAAACCCTGATGGAATTGTTTTTTAACATAAAGTTTTGTCGGATAATAATTTTCGTCGGGATAAATAACGAAATAGGGAGAATATTGATGTTTCACCACTTAAAAATAATTTCAACATTTATTCCAAGGCCGTTAATATTGTCATATTCGTCGTTCTTCTTCAATTCAACAGCGCTTTTTCATACCTATTGTCTATCTCCAAATGAAATTTCAGCGCTTTACATAGAACATATATTTTACTTTCGGATTGAGAATTGATGTAGTGTATATTTCAGGCGTGGTGTATAGAGAGTGGGAGAGACCTGAGTAGTGCATCAGGTGAGATGATACAGTTCATATACACAAACTACTTTCGTAAAATCGCCATGACTAATCCTGCATGCAAGCAAAGTCTCGACGTGGCGCATGTTTATGAATGCATTCTCTTCTGCCCTTTGCATATGGATGACATAGAAGCAGTGTCACGTCCATTAAAGCTTAGGACTTAAAGTCGTCGCCGCTAATGTCCGACCCTGGAGAGATACGCTTCCCGACCGCGCGTAATTGGATTAATTCAAATGCAAGATAGGGTGGTGGCCATTCTGATGATGATGGCGGTGGTGGTATTGGTGGTGTCGGGCTGTTATTGTGAGTTTCAACCAACGCGGCATATACTCAAACTTTATACAACGACGAGTGGCTTTAATCAGCACAATTTATGATTCCAATTATTGGAATAATTTTTTTCTCAATACAACACGTAAAACTGTGACACAGGAAAGTTAAAGGTTCATTAATAATGGATTCTGTATTACCGTGAAGTATAAAATAAATTTTTACTTCATATGCAAGTGTGCTATGCTTCCTATTCATATGTATTTGAAATGTTCGTAAACAATACTGTAGGTGTATTTTCCTCGCAGCACCATACCCTGCTAAATACGTACGCATGCATATTCAAGATACGAATGTTTTAAATCCTAATGGGATTAAAGTAGAAGTGAAAAAGAGACGTGGATGACATCAAACTCTTTGTACAGTAGAGAAGAAAGTGTGAGTACGAATTTTTCCATAGCCTGTGACAGCGTCAAGTGAAATTCTATGTGGCACCACAGAACATTCTATTATTTTTAATATCGACAGGGGATCTGATTTGAAGTGAAAAAATTAAAAAAAAAAAGAAAAAAAGATAGGATTGAAAAGCTCCCGGCTATAAGGGAGGATAGATGTTTCGCGAGGGAGTGAGTATAAGTGCACAGGGACGACGGATTAACAGCGATAAATTTCGCAAAAATAGGGGATTACACTGTCGCCAGAGCGACAGACTAATCCTATGACCAAACTCGACCTCTCCCGGAGTGCTGCCATGATGCGGGACCGGATATTCTCTTGGCTACCGACAAGAAATTACAGGCAAGGTCATCGCGACATCGTTGTCTATGCCAGCGGCACTTTTTGTAATTATCTTAATGATGGTGACGGAGTATATTTCACTTTCCTTTTACTTACTTTCCATCGGAATTAGTCAAGTCCACGCAAAGTTAATTGATGATACTAATAGGAGTTGTGCAACACATGCTGTTGAACTTGCAACATCGTATATACATACATCGGTACACATATATACAAATACAGATAACGAAGGGAAAACTTGATCATTGTGGATCGTAGATATTTTCATCGATGGAGTGAGAGTAATAAATTTGAGTATCGAAGCGAACCAGAGAACTTAGAACTTGAAAGATGGTGAGGTACCTTGCTGCTGTTGCTGCTTCTATACTCGGATAGGACTTCTTTTAATTGCTGTAACGGAGTTTGGTTCCGTTTCCTTGTTGTTGCAGCGGTACTGTGTACAGCACCGGTGAATTGTTCCGAAGGGGCGGGAGAGATATGCACAGAGAAAGGAAAGGATCTGCAAAGTTGATCGAACTTGCAAGAGCTTCCTTCCCTTATGCGCACAGTAATAAATTCTTGCATCTTAGCAGAGTATTGAATGAGACAAAAAATTGGTGCACAATTTTCATACAAAATTAATTCATTGAAATAGAAGTAGAATGAAATTATATTAAAAGGTGACAAAAAGATTTTGGCCGATAGAGCCATATAATAAAGTAAGAATTTTGCACGTACAAGTACGCATATTTATGTGAATGAAGAGGGCAGAGAATAATAATAGACCGTGGAATAACAGAAAACTCTCTCGGTCTCTCAGTTCCACTTTGGCGTGAGCGGAAGATTCAGGCACGGCGTACAATGGCGCGTATCAACATAATTACAGTTTGCTTCACTTACCACGCTTTCGAGACGCAGGGCCAAGTATTATATTCAAATGTGTGGCCCATGACGGCGCCAAAGTGCAAGGGTTGCCCCTTCTCACTTCACTGAAGAAGTGAACACGTCAGACTGCTGCCAAGGCAGGAAAGATGGACACAATTCAACAATAAGTTCAAGGTCTACTCCCAGTGTTCTCGTAACAATAAAATAAAAAAGAATAATGAATGTAAAGACCGTTTTTTTTTTCTTTTTGGTAAAGAATATTTCAAGCTGCTAATATTTATTCAACGCTCATAATTATTTCCGGATATCGAAGAACGTATTGATATTCATATACGCGCAAGAGAACGGGGTATAGAGAATAAAAAGATTCTGGGAAACACATGAAAATTGAAAGGGATTGACTTGCTGTAGACAAAAAAAAAAGAAATGCTTGGAGGATTTGTTCGAGCGGAAAACTGCCGGTCGATGTATGCAAACATCTCTACGACATTTCTTTTTTTCCCCAAAGACGATGGGGTGACAACGGCTGTGCTGGGACCCACTGTGAGTATAAAAAAAAAATCTTTTTTCCCTCACAACCGGGATAAAAATTGTCGCTCGACAAAAGTCGAGCTTTTTTTTTTTGCATACAATATTGGTAGATATAAACTTTAAACATATCCGAGACGGCAGGAAACGATTCGATGGCGGTCAAATTGTTTCCTTCAAGGGTGGAGGACCTTTTGTTATGTGCATTCTACATTGAGTTTTTACGGATTGAGAAAATTTTGTTTTGTTACATAAAAACAAATACATGTGAATCCACCGAGTTGCATCATGCATCGGTGGGTGAACTAGTGGGAAATGAGATGTCAGTTAGTGGTGGTGGCCACAGTAGAAGCAAGATACTGCATCTAAGTAGGCCATACTAAGCTACACGGTTATGGCCGCATAAAACGCTTCGCGGTATTTGTATGTATATATGTACCCAGAAGCATAAAGCAATAGAAGAGGGAAGTTGAAGCTGTATTGCAGGGCTATATCCACGATGGCGGGCATGAGAGAGTCGAGTTGAGTATCGCTCGCGTCGACAAAGAGCCCCTTTACTGCCGAAAAAACTGCCACTATGATTCTCTATGCAAATTGTTTAAGATATCCAAACGACTATACGAGAGCACGCGTCTTCTCTTCTTCTCTCCCTTTTACTGTTTGACTGTGTTTTTTTTCCCTTGATTTTATTTTATTCCCCTACTTCACTCTGCACGTCGTTCAAGTGTCGCTTCAGTTCTAAAACTCAAACTTCTGTAGTATGAAACACTGTAGCCAAACGTATTCACCTCAGATGGCATTATTTTCAAACTAGAAATCACCCATATCTAATGAATAATGACACCCACATTCGAGAGTTTAGGTATCGTCAAAAAGGTCAATTGAATAAAAATCATCGTATTTACTTTCTTCAATTTCAACAACACTGGCTAATCATCTGTCTTTTTTCTTGCTTCTGTGTGTGTGTCTGCAAAACAGGGAGAAAGTATAAAGCTCAAAATTCAGTGAATTCAAGACGTTTTCACACATCGAAAGAATATAGTTTTGATAAATAAAAAGTTTATCTTTTTAAGTATTTATGTGAGTAATAAATAAACAGAATACGTGAGCAAGCATGTGAATATGGTCTTAACGCAAAACAGAAAAAACAAAACTATGTCCATATATATGGTTTATGTATGAATTTTGTTTGCTTGTGAGAAAAAAGAGGAAATTTATTACTGAATCGCTAGACTATATCCAGTTGTTTCGTTGAATCCCCGCGCGTTGAGAGATAGGAATGTGCGAGTGTAATCACAGTGAATGTTTCCATTGATATAAGAAGATTGAGAAGACAATAGCAGGGGTGATGCCAAAAGGGTTTCAGGAGATAGAAGGAAGAGTGTCTCTGAAAGCACTATAGAATCATGTCTATCTCTATACTTGTAAATGTTTACACAGCTATACGTATATATAAACTGGTATGGTCTGCGGGAATTGCAACGCTAGACGAATACATCTCTCGAGTAAATTAAAATGGATTATAGATATATGGTAGGTTCTATCTTCAATCTTTTTTCCCACTTGTATTATAATTTTTTTACATCAATGCATCATCATTATACGTTTGGTTATTGTATGACCTACTCATACGATTGTGTGGGGTGATTGTGATTGTCCCAGCACAATAAGATTATACATTCACAAGGGAAATTATATTTCTTGAAGTCACTGCGATATAAGACATATTGATCAAACTCTATTTTATCGTCGTAGATTGTACGAAAATATTCCGCGTGACTACGCTACCTTAATCATGTTTTCTTACATTATGGCTTACATTCGTATTTACATATAAATCTATACAACGGATATAAAAATTCCGGATACCAAAACGATATGAGATATACAAACAATATACACGAAGTACTCAATAAAATTTAATCCAATCTGACATTAACATTCATTTGGGTTTTTTTTTCGCAAGTAAACAATGAATTTCAATCAATATTTCTAAATTGAGTAGTCTATAGCAACCCTCAACACGTCGTCTAGAGTGCATAACTTCCGCTGGAGAACACACAACTAAAAAAAAATTAAAGAATGGAGTGCACTATGCGAATTCAGCGTAAAAAATTCAGTGATCAAAATATTTCTGCTGTTTTACGTTCTCATATTGTCATAAATCAGAGAGCTACTGAATTTTACTAATTTTTTGAATCAACTCTTTCTCCCAAAAAAATAAATAAATAATAATAAAATTAAAAGAAAACGTTCGGAAATAACACTTGAATTAATTGCAATCAAGGGGGCAGAATTCGCCTGTTCATCGAGAGCCCTTCCAACTTTTCCTAACGATCGATATTCACCGGATGGCGTTACGTAGCTATTTTTTTGCCCCTTTCTTGTTTTTTTTTTCATATAGTAACTCAATAGGTCTGCTTCCCTCACTCACTTCTTCCTCATTCGGCCGTTCCACCGTCTATCTCTATAGTGTTCACGAAAACCCGCGCGCACACACGAGTATGAATGAGAAAAGTTTTCTGGTTAACGGAGCGCATGCACCGAACCGTAAAGCCCACTATGCCAACGTCATATCCAATACAGTCGTTGAGGCCATACTAAAAGTAGGCATAGAGCAACACCAGCAGCAAATGTACAAGCGAGTGAGGGAGAGAAAGCGATGAATAGGGTAGAAACACACATGAGGTGGTGTCAACCCCTCTGCATACGCGGTAATGGCATTAACCGAGTTGCAATATGATTATCGCTTGGCAAGGTAACCCGATCATACCCGAATATTCTACGGGTGTTTCCATACGTTAACATGAGCAAAAGAGTGAGTGAGAGAAGCGATATGGTGAGAAAAGAAGATGAATAGATAACTTTACGCAACTGCGTACGCCACACGGGGGTCCTAATCGCATTGTGCTTTTTGCGGCTCAGATTTCCCGTGAATCAATGGAAGGAATGGGGACATATTGTGTGGGTAGGTGTGAGAGAGAGAAGAGGGGACAACCCAGAACATTTCTTATCTCTGCATTAGAAGATTATGTCTTACTAATGCCAGATGGATTTGTTTTGTGTCCTCTATTGTGTGACCTTGCATTATTTCCGATATTATATACGAATAAAAACACTTCGAGATGTATATTGTCTTTTTGTTGTATGTGTACATCCCATTTATATGTAGATATTACTTTGGCTGCTTGCCTTTATTTTTCATATTTTGCCTGTTCATTTCATATTTTGCAGACACAGGAATGAGATTAAGTACTCACCGTTAGGTGTTGAAACAGCCACGCCCTGAGGATATTGGTAGCGACTTTTGGGAAGATGCCTCTCTTCTTTTGATTTTTTTTACCCGACGAATCGTCATCTTCTTCGCCCGTACCTTCACCACTACCGATACTCGCATTACTCGCATCGCCTGAAACAAATTTTTTAAAATACCGATAATAATATCAATACGTCAAGAATTGTTTCAACAATGCTGTCATGATATGATGGATAATTTGAATTATTACAATTAATTTCAAGTCAATTATTGTTACTTTGTATGAAATTGAATTGAAACATTTTTTATTTCCCTGTATGGATGTGAAAATAATTTTCTTTTTGGAGCGTATTATTATACTAGCTCAGCCCAGCAATGTTACGTTGTGCCAGGCGAGGGGTTGATTTTCGCCCCTCACACAAGTTCCCATGCATACAAACACCATTAAGCCACCCGCAATCACCCTCGGCCTCGAGCCACCCTCTATCTCCATCCTCTTATGTTTTCCTCTTGCTCACTCTCACATTCGCTCACTCTCTATTTCATTCTCCTATACTCTCTAGAGTCCTCACCCTGCACATTAATTCTACGTCATTTATCAATCTTAGCTTTTTAATTGCGCGCCACTCTCATACTCCCCGGAGAGAGGCCTGAAGGCGCCTGGAAGCGAGACGATAATGAGAGATATTAGAGGCGACTTACTATCTCATCTTCATTGCTATAGCGAATCCTCACTTTTATATAAATATAAATGTCTACGTATACTAGCGAAAAAAAAAGAAGTGGGAAAAAAAGAAACTTGGGCTTTGATAATAAACCGTCTAACTGTCTCCAATTTTTCATCGAAGAAAATCACTTTTTGTCCCACACACAACCGCACACACCCGCACGATACCTCAATACCTCGAAATATCCCAATGACCAGAGGGATCACGCTCGGATAACGATGACAATTTTTTCTTTTCCTCGTATCTAAAAGCCCATATAAAATGCCGTCGCCGTCTCGTCTAGCCAAGAGACGGCATCTCGTAGAAAATCAGTCAGGTCGAGCGGATTATAAATGACCTGAATCTTATCGAACCTCAGAAAAAAAAAGGTTCTTTCATTTTATATAACTTAGATGAGAGTATATGTGGTATACAACGCACGCACAGAAACATCTATCCACACATGGAATAACTCCCAGGGGGGTTCCACACGATGACAGCTTCGTAGAAATAATATCTCTGTCTATTCGAAATTAATCATATATGAATTTTGTGTGCGTACTGGTTTACACTAGAGATGGAAACCAAATAGATAACACACAGCTGGTCTCTCACACACCCAAGTCAACATTGAAGTTCATTAGTATACTTTTTTCCACACTTCTTCATCTTGCTACATGGCGGGGAAGAACAAAAACAAGCTCACTTCACACCGTTTAATGGTGACTTGTCGCAGTCCAGCTCAGACTTGTGGAATTGCGTAATGGTTTGCCGGAACGTTTCTCTCATTGCTGTTAAATTGTGACAAACCGAGTTAATGTAGCGTGCGCAATGGAACGCACAACTGTTCATCGTGATAATATTACATAGGGTATGGTAAAAACAAATTGTATGAAAGCATATTTTGAAGAAATTATAATGAAAATATAATTCGATAGTCATCAGATCTGATTATAGCTATTTTATGTTTTCTCCCTCTCGTGCTTTGGAGGTATATCTGTTATTAAAATAATTCGGCGGCGACACGTTTTATAAATTTTGGCAGTGCAGGATTTTACGAGGATGAGGGCAGTAGGAAAGAGGGTTTGCACAGGGTCGCGCCAGTGCCATATCATACTGCTTGTGTTGATTTACGTGGCGCTCCACGTATTTTTACTGCTGCGTTATAGAGATTTAAGTGCAGCCAATTATACGTTTATGTGTCGCTTGGCCGTCGGCCGTTCACTCTTCTACCCTTTTTCTTCCCCCTTCATGTGTCTCCAGAGATTCTTCCTTTTTGTTTTGCTTTCTTTTTCCCAGCTTTATTCTCGTCGTTCTCTTGTACAAAGTCATTTTCTATCTGCGTTATGAATCCCCACGCGTATTTTCTTCAACGCTTGACTTCCATCATTATACTAAACAGCTTCACACCCATGCGAATATGTATATCTACATAAACACATACGCATATGAATAATAATAAAATATCAGGCAGATATTATGAGTCCCTAAGTGTATGTGCTTTTTTGTACAATTATATTAAGAAAGATTGAGAAAAGTCGTTTCGATTATGACGATACGCTATTTTGAGATGGGTCTGGCATAACTTTTCCTTTTATCCCTTCATCTTTTCTTTTTTTTTTTTCGTACATTTATTAAATGAAAGAATCAACAGCGATCCGGGATAAACATGAATATGAATGTACTATTAGACACTTTCAGAAAAAGCGTCATGAAATGCAACCTATCATGAGATATGATTTCGAACTCAAATATCACTGTAAATATCATTTTCACCAAGACATAAAATAAAATCGTCCGTTACATTTTTCTCGGATATTAATTGTTTTCTTTCAAATGTATCGTGGAGTGCCTCGTGCATACATTGACGTGTGAACACAAACAATAATTGTTTTCCAAGCGCTGCAGCTGATGGTAAATCCTGTCATAGACGCCTGATATAGAATATTCCTCTCACGTTTTTTTCTTTTTTTTTTCCTTCTTTTATTTTTATTTCGACTTGGAAAGACATCGGGGCACGACTCTATTTAGGGTGATGCCTTCTCGCCCCTTGTCCCTCCAACAGAAACCAGGAGTGGAAATAACCTCGCATATGGCAGCCAAAAATAAACTCCTTATACCCATCACATTGAAACGAGAGAGGGAAAATACTTTTGTACACCACCCTTGTTGCCACCCTCTCGCTTCCTCGCACACTTTCTTCTCCAGTCTCGGCAAGTCGAATATATATATATATATATGTATATATGTATGTATATACACGTTTTAAAAACTGCATGCGGAATGTACACCGGATACCGAAGTATTTATTTGCCGCCTGACGATACACTAAGAAAAAGAGAATGAGAAGACGAGTAAAAGATAAGAGGAAGGAAGAGCTTGTATCGCATTTCACGGACATGAATGTGACTCTCTCGCTCACTTGCTTTATGATATTTACCAAATTCCGTCCGGCACGTCACGATTGTCGCGACGATGTTCTCTCCTTTCCGTTTATTTTCTCCTACTACTTATTTATATTCTTCACTTATATTCTATCGTGTTACTCTTTCGTATTTCTCTCTGTGCTTTTGCATTCTCTATTTTTTCCACTTCTCTTCAATGTATACCACTTTCCGGGTGAATAGAGTCTCAAATTGGAAGCACACCAGAGAGGAATTGAGGAAGAGTGCGCGGGAAAGTACGAGATGGCATTACGAGTAGACGAAAAACAAAGTGACAACCGGACGGACATTTCGTTCCTTGTGACCAAGTAGAAAGAGGGAGAGACAGAGAGAAAGAGTAGGCGAAAGAAAAAGATAGTGCGAGGGCATTGCATCTGCCGGGGTCAAAGTACTCACATTTGAATCAAAACAGAGTGTGAGTGTATATTCGATTGATACTTCAAGTGTGTAAATTTGCAATTTTTATATGTTGAACACATGATAGAGAGTTCTATCGAGTATATAATGAGGGGATGGAATTCTACTGTGATTAATAATATTCATATAAATTACTTCAATCGAAATAAATCGAAGAATGAAAATTGTTGTAAAGATATAATATGCTACTTAGTAATTGAACAATGTAATTGACAAAAATGAAAAGTATAAAAAAATATAACACGACATAATCAAGGAGATCTTGATGTCATCAGTGTGATTGCAGTTAATGGGAGGATTCACAGTCAATGTTGTGTGAATTTAGATATGGCAGCAATCTTGATATCAAATTCTCTCTTGCTTCCACTCGCCTGAATTGCCATGCGAAAGCAAGCGCGCGACACGCAATGTTTTCACATATTTACAGAAAGAGATGGAAGGATGGGTGAGAGTTAACAAGAGAAGGAAATAAAGTGTGAGCATGAGATCGAGGGTCATTGGACCAAAACGTTCGTATGCTAGGAGAGTATTGGCTTCAGACTCTCTTCAACGATATCCCACTTACTATTTTTGGCGATGAAATACACTCTCGATGTTCCACTCTTTGCCGCCGCTCCATTCCATCAACTCATTTACCCTCTTCATTTCATTCTTCATACTTTTATCGTTTTCGTTTATTAACTTCTATTGATGAGATTATGCATCACACATATAATTCATCATCGTCTCGTCACTCACATGTAGAGACTGCGACTTTTATAATGCATTTGAGAGAACGCACGCTGACCCCTGCCAGATGTGATTGCAAGACAAAACCATATATTTCTCTGGATGCATTTTATTCGTGAACTATTTAATGGAGAGATTAATTGACGATTGTGGGCGAGATAGGCCGCCATGAATTAGCTTTATAATCACGGCCAAGCATCTCTCTTCTTCACGATTATTTTCTCTCATGGAATATAACGCGGCTGGGTGAGATAGTATAAAGAATGAGAGTAAAAGCGTGAAACCACGACTTAAGTTTGTCTTACAAATGAGCCGCATGACGCCAATGATTTAGTACCCGGCTGTTCTCTCATTCTACTCTCTCTCTCTGTCGCTCTTGTACATGTTTCCTTTCTTTTGCGTTCAATCTTTGCTTGGATGACAATGTGGGCGGCCAGTCATACTTTTGCTATCGTCAAAGTACTCTGTACTAGAGTAAACATTGGCAAATGAATATTGAATATCAGTCAAATCAATATTTCTTTTCGGATTCATCAAGTTCAACTATCTACGACAGTTGAATTCATGAATTTTCTCAATTGATTTTCAATTCAAATCAATTGAGGACGTAATTCTATTCAACACAAACATCGTCGCGACGTTCGTGCATCATTCCAAAACGTCACGACTGTTGGCTAATACGCGAAGTAACTTTGCAACGAGGACGACACTGAGCAAAACAGTGTACGGGGTAGAAAATAAAAAACAGCGGAATATATGAGAAAAAATAAAAAAAGAAAGTGGTCTCATAGTAGTTGTGAATAAATTTTGTGGGCTGTGCGAATTTTAGTTTCTTCGAGTCACTTCGATCATCGCGCGATGTCGTTCTCTGTGAGCGTTCGCACAGTAAAAAGAACGGCTCAAATATTTTCGGTGGATATATTCACTTGGAGATCGACCGATTGAGGCCACGAAGAATATTTGTGACACGATAGGGTCTCAACTCTCTTCCTCCCGCACTTTCATTCCTTTTCATACAGTGGAGAGAAGAAAAAAAAACAAACCAGATGAAAAAGAATACGAAGATATATAGAAAGGGATTAAAAAAAAATTTCGACGTCCGCGCCGTCGAGGCAACTCAAACATTCCACAGAATTCTCGTAATCCCGATGACGCACGACGTGTCGGCGTGCCCGAGAAGAGCGACAGAAATACCGATCGTCGGCGTGACGAAGAGGGATATATAAATACAGAAAGTGGATAGCATTAGTCGACAAAATTGCGCCCGAAGAAGTGTTTGTCGATTAACAAAATGCATTTTCTTCGTTCTTCAATTTTTATGATGTCCACAATGGATTTTCGAGAATGCATTCATGAAGGACAAGGCTTTCGTCGTTGTTGTATCCACCATTGTAACGACGTGGCACCTTTTCTGGTGCTCGATTTGCAAACGTGATGGCACGTGTATGTATACAATCGTGAGAACGATCAGGCCGGGTATTCCAGTGTGCGAACCCACAACACACATGAGAAGATGAAAGCAAAATAAAATGCACAATGTCGACATGAAAATTCGATATGAACAAATAATAATAAAATACGCGAGGACACAAAACCCGTATACATCCAATCAAGTGCGCAGAACTTCATGTCAATATAATATAAATACACAAATTTTAATATTATATACAAGACATAAGTGGATGCAGATATAAAAATAAATAAATATACTTCGACGCGCGTGCGCACGCGACTAAAAGAAGCTTGATTGAGACATCGTAGTAGTGGCCGTGACAGTTATCTGATTCATGGACATGCCAACTGTATTTTATGCTGTACGACATATGAATACAGATCGATCGATCGCGGCAGCTTGTAATGGTCGTCGCCGTCTGACCATATGTATATAAACGAGAACACTTTAGTATAAAGAACTAGAAGAAAGAGTAAAAGTATATTCACAGATCCATATAATCGTCAAAGAGTTGCAATGAAATTTACATCATTTATTTATTTCCTGACAGCAATAATTAATAACCCAACAGTGTGTGATGATACTTCGAAATCGGAAGAAAAAAATATTCACTTGGCTCCATTTATAGATCTTGTGACAATTTGTCACGAATACACATCATAACTACTTTGAAAAGCTTGGCGCAACCTCAGTCGAACATGTCCTCTATGCTACGTGTGACCGGAACACTGCGCAATTTCGCGTTCACGTATGTAAAATAAAAAGTATACTGAAGCGAGTGGCGAATTTATCGCCCTATGCAAATGAAAGGGACTAAGAAGATCGTGACTTAGGAGACATGTATACACCAATGCTATAAACTCGATATATATGTATAATCCATATATACTTTCACATATAAGCGAAACAGAGACGTGTCTGTATGTGTATGTTCACCTGCTTAGACAAACGATGAGACAGGTGGAGGGTGAACCACAAACTCAAGTGTGTACATGAGCATAGTATAGGTCGTGGTATCTCTCGTTGTACGTTGCCGTGAGAAGAGCACGTACAGAGAGATTGTACTAATTAATGCCAAGAAGACCCTGGTCCACCATAAGCACAGCCGGAACATAACCAACACAGAGAGAGGGAGAGAGAGAGAGAGAGAAATATACAGAAAGAGATAGAGAGGTTCTTGGCGGCTTTCGTGATGTGTCGCCGACAACGACGCCGTTACTATGATAATTGCCTCTATTGGACGTGAGCGGCCGTCTTAATTAGCCGTATACACCAAGTGAGATAATAATGTGACACCTCTACGCTACACCACTTGCAACAACGATATGAACAATATTATGGTAATCCTAACAATTTCGGCTAATAACGGAAAAATGAATAATAGATTGTTGTATTAATTTTCAAAATGTTGAATAAAACTATATTGAACAACTATGGATATGTCATTATTTTATTTCAAATCCTTTATGAAAACTTATTGGGAAAGTGATTTAATTGACACACTTGTATAATCAATTAGGTTTATAAAAACGAGCTTTTTCATTACCATCATTCGCAATTCCGATACACCACGTATAAAAAATTTTTATAAAATAAATTATTTTATCAATAAATAGCTTGAGCAATTTCCATTTTCATTTTTATTTCTTTCCGCACGGTCAAGATGAATATCGCACGTATGTTTTGTATTTAAGGATACAAAAATTCACGCATCACCCTGACAAAGAGGCTGCTTTTAATGCAACATAAACGCGCGAGAGCGCCAATAAAATTGCTCTCTCAACACAGTGACTCGTAAGCATTGAAATGAGAGTGTTAATGAAAGCAACGCGCATCGTTTTGTACAGATTCTTTCTCTTTATCACTCTTCCTGGCTTCTTCTCTCATATGCAGCCACTCTCGTCTAGTCAACATGTGACGAGCACGTGCCCGTGTATATTCGTATCGGAACACACGTCTCTTCTGCACGCTCTGTTTCGTTGTGCGTTGTATATAGCACGTTACTTTTTGCGACGTCGCATTCGCGTCCTCCTCCCTGGAGAATTCTATCCCTCTTATTCTCTACCCTCTTATACGTCGCTACGTAATTAAAATCTCTGCCGGAAATACGATGTTGTTTCCTACAGCAAAAAGCGTCAACCGTAAAGAAAAAAAAAAGCTAAAAACAAAATGCAACAAAAAACACGAGTGGAAATAAAAATCAAAGTTGAGAATGAATGAAATAAAAATATTTTGACAAAAAAATTGTATTAATGCAACAGTTTCCGCCACATTAAAATTAAGAGAAATTAATTTTTTCATAGGCAAATAACTCATAGTCTCATCTTCCCCAACCGCCTCGTTAACACATGCATCGTGTACGACTCTTTGACACCATGTACCACCAATATTCAAAAACTACATGAAAGAAAGGAGGAACGATATAAAAAGTATACTTAATGTATACTCATTCAACGCAATATATGATATTATGTGTCATAACACGAATAATGGTAGTGGTGGTGGTGGTGGTGGTATATTAACCATTCCCACTTGCTATTTCCCTTCGTTACATATGTATTCCCTACGCGCACAAATGTATATACACACACTATCATTTCGTCACATCTCCCGCGAGGGCGGCAAGTAAACGAACGAAAAGCGTTATCAGCAAATTCCGAGCTGATAAATCCAGTTGGAGAATAATGAGTTGGTATTAGTCATACTGCGATCCGCATGTCAAATAATCGTCTCCCTCATTAATATCCTAGCGAGAGATGTTCAAAAATTATAATTTTGTATATGTACACACATAATTTATCTTTGTATGAAAGATTGTGTTTTAATGAACACGAGGTAGTGAGCTAGAAAAATACCAGCATCTACTTGGATGCCAATGTGTGAATGGGTAGAGGTAGGTATAGGATTAAACATGTATGTACACTCCCAACGTTGATGTTGATTGACAAGCCAAGTTTAGCGCGTCCGTTTAGTCGCGACCACCAGCCCCTCAACCATGGCGGGTGGCGTACACCCTCCAATTTCATCATACAATAAAACACGTGGCGACAAATTCGACGCTCGACAATCACGATCAAAACCAACCACTCCCCATGAGCCAAAGCCACGGTGTCTACTGATGTCGGGGGTAAAAGCAGGCGAGCGGTGTGCACTCTCATACATATATATATATATATATATGCATTGTTCTGGTGTGGTGCCGGTGACGAAAGTCTGTGGTCTTGTTCGCTCTGTATTTATTCAGTTCCCTCGCAATATAATTCTCATGGATGATATGAAGAGTGAATATATTTCGTGGTGGCATCAATTCCATCATGATTATAACGAATGAATGAAGAACCATTACAAACTATTTTACGAGTGTTTAAACTCCACGGTCCGATATTAAATCGAGGACAGTTTGACAATTGTATCGCCCATGTAATTTATAACTTAATTATCATCACTAAATTTTTTTCACCATCATGGTGACTCCAATCATAGAAATACCCTCAGTGGAGAATCATACAAAAAATCCTCAGAGAAAAAAAAATTTTGAGGATAAATGGAACAGGTACAGAAGAGTCTGAGATATTCGTTTGCACGATATATACCAAAATATGTACAGACTGCAGTCTTATCTATGTGTGAAGTACATTATAGAAAAAATAGCCTAAAAAAAAATTAATATACTGTGAGGCAAGAAAAAATATTGAAAGGAAAAAATGAGAGAGGAATTGGGAATAATGTTATTCCATCTCTTCATATACTCTTAAGAAAGTATAAATGTCGACTGGCGGGTGCATTGCGAATGGACGCAGAGAGCGCATCAAGGAGAGCAAGAGAAAGAAAAAGAATAACAAAAAATAGACCGATAGATCTCAATCAACCTTGGCGATAACGACGATGGAAACGAGCGATAAATTAATCGATGCCGAGTTTAGAATGGACCACACGACACAGGGAGAGACGAGTAGAGGTGACTTCAATATATATATGTGAGAGAGAGATTGAGAGGGATTGAGAGAGGGAGAAAGAGGGCGAGTTTGTGTGTGTGCGTGTGTGTTCATATATAACTGATGGCAATAGAGAGAGGGGGCGTGAGGAGTATGGTGAGGCGAAACTACTGGGAATAACGGAAACGGTAGACTCCGTGTTGCGGAACGGCGGATCGGCCACAAGAACTCTCTGGGTATTTCACTGGCAAGTATAAACGGGCCCAACAAACCGTGTCGTCACAAGAACGAAAAGCAGAGCTGATCGAAGTCGAACGATCATGTTATATAGCTACAAAAAAACTCGAAGAGAGCAAATAAATGCTCATGATGTATAAAGAGAAAAATGTTTACAAGAATTTGCGAATCGTGAGACGACTTAGTTTTATATTATTGTGATGACCGTAAATTGTTCATCAATCGTATTAGAAGACTTAATTACGGTTGACTTTAAAATTATCATACAGTTACGATCGACGCTGACTAAAAATACAATCACATCTCAACAACTCGAATAAAACCGTGATAACAAACCCAACATATAATCCATGAGAGGTAGATTCAGTTTCGGGCATTATGTAGTTTATAATTTAATATCGGGAAAAAAAAATGTATCAGTATATTTTAATTGTAAAATGTGCTGATTTTATTCTCTATACGGTGGACTAAAATGAATTGACTGCAAACCATTCAGAGGGATATGATGCGGACTGTTCTCGTCGTATTATCATAGTTATTGTTGTCTAAACATTTATTCAAAAGATACATTACGAAAATGTCATATGATATATTGTGATATCTTCTGAGGTTCAATAAGAAATAAATCAATAATGAAACGAACATTGACGAGGATATATATATAAATATACACATAGATTATAATGTGGAAGGATATATATATGTATATATTTACTGTCGCCTCCATCCTGGTAAGTAAAAGTGTTGTTATTTACATCCACGCGCCTAACGAAAATGAATGCACGAGCGAAGCGTAAATGTTGCTTTACGCTCTTAGAGTTGGCTCAAGGTTATTTAGTGCTGACGCCATCCCGACTTGAGTGCTCCAACTGACTTACATCCCTCAGGGCGTATAGGGCGCGCTAAGAGGGCGTAACCCAGATTCACGCAGTGGTCGCCAAAAATCACCGGCAAAAGTTTTTCCAGGATGAATATAAGCGAAGAGGGAAATATGAATGCGTGGAAAAATAGAAGTAGAAATTCGTGACAATTACCTCACATATAATACAAATAATAAAATATTTCATAAAATATGATTTACGTTGATACTGACTCATAGAAGAATAGTGTCATCACTACTTCGATTATATATTCTGCATCAGGAAAAGAAAAGTAAAAATAGAAGGAGGCATTCAATGTTGGCGGCGATCAACTCCGCGCACATCGACGATGCATCATCCAGGTACGCGCGCTTATCATGTTCACGGATCTGCAATATTTTTCCCTCTTCGAATATATATATTTATGTGTACCCCTCTTTGTTCGTCCAATATAGTCTTCTGTCCAATATACATTGATCAACCAATATAGCAATATAAATAATGATTGACTATCGTTCAGACTAAATTTTCAATCACGTGCACTCAAAATAGATGTATATAATTATACACATAAAGATTAATATTCGTTGGAAAACTATAAAATATATATCTTCCATCTTAAACTTTTCTCAGGGAACAGATAATCCCTGTTCATGGACTCGTACAGATTGTCGTTATTTATCGATTTTTTTCATTTTGTTGAATTTTTTTTACCCTTTACCGGTACTTCTGTAACACCAACATGTTGTGGTGATGATCCAAACATGGTGTTCATTCAGGATTGGTCAACATGAGTTGGTGGTATAGGTAAAGTTGCTCTCAGCAAAGACATCTATCTGTCATGGACATCGGATATAGCCATGCAAGGAAAAGATTCTTTTGCGTGTGCGCGTCGTTGTTGTTGTCGTTGCATTTCTCTCTTCAGGCACATCGCACGCGTGTTCCCCGCGGCGGTGATGCGGCGGTGATGCGGCGGCGATGCGGCGGTGATGGCAATGCGCGTTATGGTGGGACCGAGATATCATGTATGATATAGGAAGGGCGAGAGGGACACGAAGAGCGGGGCTAGGTTGAGACGGAGGCAGCAGCATTCCATCAAACCAGCCTCCATCTTATAAGATGCCTGACCCTGCAGGCAACACACACACACACATGCATACACACGCGCTGATGCCTGGCTTGTGTTCATTCGTTCGTCGTGAGATCAGATGCGTCACCTCGTCTTTTCTCACTCTTCCCCCCATAGATTCTATTTGAATATGTGAAGGATGAGATGAGAGTCGAAGATGACGAAAAAGATGGGAGAAAAAAATAAGAATAAAAAGCATGAAGTATGAAAAAAAAATAACAATGATAATAAATAAATAAAAAATTTACCTTTCTTTCATTTGGAATTTTTTTTTTACCATTAACACGAGGCAGAGAGACGAAATTTTTACGTGTATGCTACGTCAACGCGTGGGAGGAGAATCGGCACTGCCATGAGCATATAGCATGTGATGTTAGTCCAACGATCGCGATGGACGGCCTCTCGTGAAATTTGAGAACTATCGCGGGTACAGAGCTTGATTTATCATTTGACATCACTATATTTACAGAAATAAAATGAGGAAGAATAAAAATTTTATTACATTGAAGCAAACTGTAAGTTCGATATTTTGTATTGTACATTGAAAATGAAATAACTTTGATTGCAGAATTGTAATTAAGATTCAGAATTCGAAATAACTTTGAATTTCATCAATTAAACTTGGCTCACATAATTTATTTTTCCAGCGTATTGAACAGTTTCCATCCAGGAATAATAATTTATCGTGGATGCTCAGATTAGATATGGGGAAATGGAGAACAAGTAAAGAAGATATAAAATATTAGGCGCATTGGATATGTCTTTCTCGACATTGCAACGCGAGTGGTGAATTCGCGCGATGACGTGGCTCAATGGGTGCATTTTTAACGCAACCGAAATAGCGACAATGCGGTATTTAGAATAAGCATTCGAAGTGAGAAATAGAGATACAAATGTGAGGAAGATACGAATGAAGGGTGTGAGAAATACAAACGCGCTAGACACAACAGCAGCAGCTGTGACACCACCGACGGTTGCGCATCACATCTGAATAATTTTTTCATTTTCTATCTTATGTATCTCCACCACACGTTGTATTATTGTGTTTCCCTTTTTTCATCCTTCCACGATTTTAGAATTTTTGAATTCTCGGGGACGTATATTTATTCTCCACTAACTCAACCAAAACACTGTTGCTTTGAAACAGGAAATTATTACAAAAAATGAATATAATAACATTTATTTCTACCGTATTTTTATTTTTTATAGTGATATTCAAATGACGATGCGCACATTCGGAAGAATAAACGATATATTATAAACTACTTCACGAGTAATTAGTGGTTTGCTACGAAAAACCGGAAGTGCGAAGCCAAAGGACAAGAAATTAATCCAACTAAAAGCGAAATGGACGAGTAAATAGAGGAAGAGTCAGTGTCACTATTTGTAGGGAATGAGACTTACGACGGTCCTTGAAATGTCGTCCCGTTTTGCAATTTGTGTTTCACGCATTCGCGGACTTTACACGCGATCTTTGACGTCGCGACATCGACGACGTCGTTTGAGTGCTGGCGCTTGGTATATAAAGAACGACAGAGAGAAGTTCGGGTTTTCAAGTATGTTAATGGTTTTGAACACTTGTCGTGATAAATTGATTATCCCTCTGTATACCATATCGTGCATACATTCCTCTATTAACTACATGAATGCATACATGAATGTATATACGACGATGATGAGGACCTTGATGCGGCTCAAGATCGATGTATGCATGCACAAACATATGTTAATACACGCCGGGAGGGCTTGCATTATGATAAATATATAATGTTGATATTTTACATGCGCAAATGTAATGGCGCCCGTGAAGCATCTTGCACGTATGTAATTTCGTGAGTTTATACGAGAGAAACAAGACGACTCGATCAAGTGAACGAGTTTCATCCTGACATAACACCTCATATCATGTGCGAGATACTTTCTCTCTCATTCTCATCATTCAAAATACTTTTCAAATGACATATTCTTATTTTCAAATACCCATCTATCTGTTCTCATTCCCCAATTTTTAATCACATGAACGCACAACACTTCACGAATATTTCAATGAAAGAGTACGAAATACGGCCATAATTACGATTGCAAATGCCAATGAGAAAAATCAAACGCGAGCAAGAGAATACAATTGTTGTATATTGACAGGAACGCGCATACACATGTGAATGTGGTTTCATATATATTTCATATTGTTTTCTCTTTGTTGCGGAAATCTGTGTGTGTGGCCACTCGATTCAAGTACGCTCTCCAAATGGATGTGTATATGTAAGTCCCCTGTTCTTCGCATCTATTCTCCTATTGCTTTTCGAGTGTTTCGGACTTCTCGACCACCCTTATGTAAAAGGTATATACACACAGAGGACAACCCCTTTATATCGGAGAACAGTGTGCGCCTCTGTACAAGTCGATACCGACAATTAATTCCTCCATTTACCTAACGTGTCAGCTATGTAATGCGATCTTTCGCCCTAAACTCAATGTCCAAGAATATTGTCAATAATTGACAATTAATTCACCAAAAGTCTATTATTCACTCATAAACCAACAACAAGTAAATCAACGAAAATAACTGAATTTTTTTATTTACTTTGAATGCCTCCATTACAACTACTATCTGCTTACATTCACCAAATGAAACAAAATACGTGTGTGACAATCGCAACAAAACTTGAATAAAAAAAAAGTAACGCGAAGTGTATATGTAGATGGGAATATATGAAGAGCGTGAAAGAAAGTGTTGAAAAAGGAGGTTGGTTAGTGATGCTGCGCGGCGTTAATTAACCAGTGCAAAGTGTTAAAATCGAGCCGCAATATTTCACGAGATGGCGGTGGATGGTTGGGTGGGTGGTGGCTTGAATGTTATGGTCGTCGGCTTGGTGTGAATGACTCGTGACGTTGTTTCTCGATCTCGATGCGGGCGAGGTGCGCGCGAAGAAACGCGTAAGAGATGTGTTTATACATATGCACACACATGCACGCACATTCACACATGTAGTTCCACAGGACACATGAACTAATAGGCGGTGTGAGAAACAAGCCGCTTCAGAGATAAGGGGGCCCTGGGGTTTGGCATAATAATTTGTGTCTCTCGACGTCACTCGATCTTGTTCACTCTTCTCCACGGTCTTTTTTTTTTTTCGTTTCCTATCTAATGGATGCAGAACATCTCAATTACTGAAATTTTGTCCTTGCATTGAAAAAAACATTTGAAAGCCAACCACATTATTACTCTACCGCATTATCAGAAGGGAAAAAAGTTAACGCCAAGAAAAAAAGGATGAATAAAGCAAGAACGAATATTGTATTCGTGTTAAGCGGATAATAACATGGTTTGTAATATTGAGAACACGCGGCTCGTATGGCCTGTAAATACATCAAACCAGTCAAACTAATAGACATATCTCTTTGTCCTTCTGCCTCGCTCTTCCCTTCTCTCCACTCTCTCTCCCTCTTTCTCAAAGCATATCATTCTATCTTATATATATATATTTATATATGAGTGTATGTATGTATGTATGCCGTTGTGAAGAGCGAGCGAATGACATATTGCGGCGCGCTTCGAGAGCTGAAGAGAAAACGTTCGAACGAGTCTGGAGCAATTCGACGCGCCGGTGATGTACCGCTCTGTAACCACCGCAAGCGAAGAAGGAAGACATTGTAAAATATAGATATAGATATATTGAATGGAGAAGATAGAGGAGAAGCGTCAGTCAGAGGGGCAATCGCGAACCGGTCCAATACGCTCGTTGCATCGCTAAATAATTCTATATGGACAGTAGTAATAATAATACGATATCCCCTCGACAAATCCTTAGGATAACGAATCGATGGTTGTTCTCACGTTCGCGACACCCGGCATGTTTTAACCATATGAATCTGTGCAGCGCCTGAAGGCACACTTGGCATTTGTTCACAAACACTGCATATTGTATTGCTTTCCATTACCTATTTACTCTCCTCCACTTTAGATCATCTTTACAATCATATGTAGTAATTAATTTTCATGCTTGTATGTATTGACTTTTGTGGATGAATAATTTCATAGTTATAATGTATAACAGAAGGCCGGAGGTTATTTCTTGTTCAGCGTCCATACAATAATGATGAATAATGAGAAAATCTATTGAGAAAACTCATGGGAGTAGAGAACGTGTCGATACGAGGGAACAATCCTGTAACTATTCTATTTCCATTGGCTTATTTTGTACAAATATTTCCGCTATTTCAAAGAAGACATTTGTTATTTTCTTCAACTCTTTCATCCAAAGTTCTTCCCCTCATTTCTTGTTGTTCTTCGTCCCAAATCTTTGTAGTGTACCACCCTTTTATTCATCTTCTTATACCTCCACCATAGCTCCCCCATCTACTGAATATACTCAAGGATAATTGGACTAATGATCCTGTTGAAAATATGCTTGGTAATCGTTTCCATTCCACTTCTATTATATCTTACAAACACAAACGCAACCCGAGTTTATACACAGTAGACCAATCGTGGCAATGCTCGTAGACAATTGTTTGTACATGGATTATTGCTCGCACCACTCACAATATATGTATATAACTTTGCAGATATAAACATATATGTATATGTTTATATGTATATAGAGTTATAGCCGCATCTCATATGTACACACATACGGAGAGAGAAGCGGAGGCAGTAGGATACGCCACGCGGGGGCACTCTCTTCATTTTCAGGCTGTCACGACCAGAAGAAGATTCGGCCTGCGTTTGACAGCTGCAGAGTCTGGGTTGGCTGCTGGTACGTAGGTTGGGAACTTCGTGCAGGGCTCACGAAGGGGAATGGTCGTGCACTACCTACTGTGCCGTGGCATAGCGAGGAGGTTATACCCACCCACCAAAAGCTCTCACACAATTTCTCTCTTGCTCACCCACACTTGTGAATGTGTACTTCATCCATTTGTCTCTCTCACTTCATATCTGTATATATATATATATATATTTATCTCTCGCTTTCGTCTATATGTCCTGCTGCTCGCGTATTCACCATTCTATACCCTCTTTCTGCACGCTCTCATTTTTCCCCAACGTTGTTTCCCCATCCCCGCACCGCCGCCACCATCGTTATAACGGCAGTCTCGACATCCTCCGCACTTTTTCCTTCTTTTTGTTTATTTGTTTTTTTTTTTTCTGTTGCCATCATTCCCCCACCTCACCATATCGTAACGCACAGCGCTCAGCGGGTGTCCCCCGACTTCGTAAATACTGCATTTTAATTATTCCATCGTTTCGTTTTGTTCATATATGTATTGCGGATATGCACATAGTAGGGGATGGAATGGAGGATTAGCTGGATGGGTCAGAGGTTTGCGACCAATGGAGATGTAAATCACATGCATATATATATATATATACATGCTGGATAAAATTCCACAGAATGAAAAAAAATTCTCGTCAATCTTTCCGGACAGCAGACTGGCATTTTTCCAGGAGAAAAAAATATTATCACAGACGATTTAAATGTGTGCTTCACCAAAATTGAGGTGAACAAATACTCAAACAATATAAATATATCGAAGAAAAAATGATGTATCATTGCGATTTTCATATAAACAAGTTATATATATAATCCTGGAATTTTTCGTTCTTCATATGTTATGGATGATATCAACTCTGTCGTGTATTATATGGGTGGAAAAAGAAAGAAAGTAAAGATAACATGAACAAGCACAGGATATATATGGCATAAAATTTTTGCTGGATAGAAAAAAAAGGTAAAAAATTGGCGCAGGCGAAGTGAAAGAGTGGGTGGTGATGAGATGGAGAGAAAGAAAGGGAGTGAGAGGAAGAGCGCCGATGCACCAACGAGTGCTGTTTAATATCAGGGCCGCACATGGTTTGCTCAGAGACACATTTCACTAATATTGCAACTGCACGGTATATATAACGTTTCCCAGTCACCCACGTTTTACATATCTCTCTGGGCATTAATATATTCAACACATATATGAATATTATACATGAGAGAGTGTAAAGGAGAAAGCGAAATGGAGAGCAACAGCAAGAACAAGAGATAGAGTGAGGATACAGGGAGGAGGTTGGCAATGCGACGCGTGCGGTGAAGGACGGGAAGGCAAAGGAGAATGTTGAAAAGGAGAAAGCTAGAAAATATAACTATGTGTATGTACATAGAAAGAAAAAGAGAGAGAGAGAGAGCGCGACGAAGTGAGGGGGTATATGGATGAAAGCCATCCACGTACATTGGCTAAACCATTGTGCCTATCTCGAGCTCTCGTGGGGCTTCATGAAATCTGCGGCTTTCATTGTTCCGCGACAGAGCTTTGTGCTTTGTGCGCTCCTCTCTCTCTCTCTCTTTTTCTCTCTCTCTCTCCCGCCCTACAATTCCGGAACTATAGTCTCGCTTGCCTTTGAATAAAGAACTAATGAATATACCTGGTGCAGTAGCGAGTGTGGGTTATGTCGCGAAAGTTCTTTTCTCTCCCTATTCCTTCATTTCTTGTTCCCTTTTTTTTCCCCTCCCACTTCTGTTTTCCCTTTGGCTCATCGTTTGTCGTATATAGTTTAGTCTGTATTCCTGGACACGCTGTTTTCTCTTTTGTACAAGACAATTCCGACATGAAATCCACCAGAAGAATTTGAATATAAATAATTTTTCTCTTTTTTTTTGTGTTTCTATTCTATTTCACATGCTTTTGGATATAATATAAGCAAAAGGGAAATTAATGGATAGACAAGAGTAGGTTCATTTGAAATTATGTGGAAAGAGTAGGAGGCAATTTGAGAGAAACGAGAGACAGTTAAAGTCGATGTGAAGAGGGCATAATGGGGGTGAGCGTGAACAAGTGCGCGAGAAAGAGAGAGAAAGAATTATCTTTGTTGATGGATCGTCCAATCAGTGCCGCGAGATGAAACACAGTAAAAAAGATGAGTTAAGACTCCGAACAAGCGGTCGAGAAAGAGGAAAAATCTTTCTCATTCTCTCTTCCCTTCTTCTTCATACTGGTCTCTTCATACCCTATGGGTCAGGTCTTGTTTGGCCGCGGGTACAAAAGGAAAGTGGAGGTCATGGTCGGGTCAGTTACCCGCTAATCGAACCACACGTCATGGCAGCAAGGAAAAAAATTCTCCCATCTCTTTATATATACATATATTCCTTCGTCTTCATTGGCTCATCTTTATGTATTCACTGTTTCTTGCTGCTTCTTTGCTTTTAGTGTGCCATTGTGTGACACAGACACCGAAGAATTGTGACGAATGATTGAGAGAACTTTTATACAATTATATTGTTCATTAACAAAACAAAAATCAATATAGTAAGTATTATTGTTGAGATATTGAAAAATATTGCAGAATTCCATGCAGTTCAAAGCGATTGCCTCTGACAATATTGGATAACAGGAGTGATGTCCAGTTTACATTGGATTAGAATATGAATTTACTTTCCGTGTGGTAATTTAAGGACTTTCACATGAATGTGAAAGAATGAAGAAACTCAATAGTCAAGCTCTAAAATATCGGTTTGGTCAATGAATTATGCAGCGAAGGATTTGTCATATGCAGCAATATGAATATTGAACGAATATTCGAAATCCACTGAGTGTCAATATATTTTTGAGACGTGGAGGAACAACTGAGGTCTTATGCCACTGTATCGTCAAACAGAAATGAGAAAAGGTAAAAAAAATATAAAGAGAATGTGTGTGCGCGTGGTAGATAGAGAGAAAGGACGATGAGGGCGGTTAACAATGGCCGCCAACCAAAACATCCGATAAATCTCACTGGCCTGGACCTCAAACCTCGAGGGGTTTAAAACTCTCTCACTCTCATTCTGCCTCACCCTTCTCTATGCGAAACGGACATTGAGCGCAACCCTTACATTACGCTCTACACTACGTTGAAATCGAGGAAGAGCCACTAGTATCGGCGGGAAGTGTATACACATATTCATGTATACACACAATTGTGAGAAGGTTGCAAAGAGCAAGAGAGAATAATGTGTGATCCACGAGAAAACCGAACTAAGCAAATTCCTGTACTAACCCTAGTGTGTCAACCTGCCATCTATCCCACACATACATACACGTTACTGTGTCTTTCATTTAAGCTCAACTGAAATAGAGGCGTCACAAATGGCATTTGTTTAGCATACAATGTTGTATGCATGTCCGCAGTAATAAGATCTACCGTGTTTTTTGGTCTCTGATGGAATTCCTACGATTTTGTTCGTACCGTCTTTCTCTAATTCGTTTTATAGCTTACATCAACTGTTATGTATCATTTGCGAAGAGTAGTGTTGACATTTATTTCAATGTATATTTCGGAATATACTTGCATTTGAAATAAATTGTATGAATTTTAATTAAGTACCCCGCAACATCTTTCATATCCATAATTAATATGTGCATTCATAGAATTGAAGAATAATACTTAAATATTTGGAAGATCCGATGATCAACGTATCTTGAAACAACTTATCCTTTTCATTTCGTATATATATATATAACTGATAGAGGGTGATTGATATGAATTCCCCGGAATGATAATATATGATAAAATGACGGATTTCATTAAATTATACACACTTAGGTAAGTATATGCCTCAATTATCGTTGTATTATATTCATCAGACGTGACTCATATTATTAAAAGGGTATGTATGTGTTGATATAAAGTGAACCGGTTCGTAGTAGCTTGAATAGATGCGATTGGAATGGCAACGCAATCATGACGGCTTTATTCAAGCAATGTGGATACGATTAATCGAGAAGGACAGGTATCGCGATAACGTTTATACAAGTCGAGGTCATTTGAATATGTTGGATCAAAAATTGATCAATCAACTTATTAGTTTCACTTCAATGAATAATCGAAAATATTTTCATCACCATTCTGTCAAGCGATATGGAATTTATAAAACATCAAGATAACATTTAATTATAAATAAAAGTTACGCGCAGCAAAATGATTGGAATCAAATTCTTATTGCAGTGCTTTATATAGAGTAGGTATAACTCGAAGAATAAAGCAGAATAAAAAACGCTAAACAAAATGTATACAGTCCGTGGGCGAAAGGAAGAGGGCACGAGCGTTTGGGAGCGAGTGCGCGGAGGACATGGGGGCTGGAAAAAGAGAGGACGGACAGGTTGGCTCGAGAGCAAACCCGTGCTACCATGGTTACCGTCGCATTCCCGCCTCGCCACGTTGCCATGGAGACCTCATCGGCGCTCGCTTGCGCGCTAACCTCGCCAAGGCTCTCGCGCCGTCATTCTTTCTCTCTTTCTCTTTCTCTGTCGAGGCTCGACACGCTCACTCACTTTGTCATATTCTCTTGTGTCTGCCTCCTTTGCCGTTTCTACTTCGCCGCGCGTCCGAGATGTGCATCGAATTGCGCAAGGCAATATTTCACTCATCGTTTTTCATTTTTATTAATTTTCTTTTTGTTTGTTTTTTTTTTTTTTTTTTTTTTTTTTTTGGAAAAAAAT
>JAPYZH010000225.1:0-128804 GCA_030523085.1 Meteorus colon | reverse complement strand
CGTGCATTGATTAATTGGGGGACAGGAGTGGTCATCGACCTGTGTGTTCATGTTCCGAATATATATGTGTGAGTTGCCCATAGTTTGAATCATTCATTTCTATTACTTATTAATATTTCTATTTTATATTTCCAGGGTTAATTATCGGTAAACGATTCGCATCGTAAAATATGTATATACTAAATTCGAGTGTGGCCGGTGCCACCTCGTTACAATATATATATCCGAAGAAAGCAATTACAGTCTGAAAATTCGTACTGAGTACCGATTTCGTCAAAGACAATATGCCATGCCAAAAATAACAACAAAATTACAGTTTTCAATGAGTGTGTTTCTACAATAGTCATGAGAAAATGACAATTCACATCAATTGGTGACTTCAAATTAATCAAACTGAGAAATTAAACCCAAATGTATAAATTTAGTATGAATCACGTCAATACAAATGTACTTGTATTCAGCCAATTATCAGGAGTATACACGTCGAATATTAATATATCGACATATTATTGACAGTCAATACGAGAAGCGATATCAGCTGGAAGTTACAAAATGTCACAAAGAAACAATCCTGAATTTTCAATCTTCACTGAATATGTAAACGTTTTTTGTATCGCTCTATACAAAATCAAAATGAAGAAGTCCAGAGTATCTATCACTAATTTCTCCGAAAATTTTGGAACTACATTTTATGGACTGCACTGAAGACATGATAGTAATTCTAATACTATAATGCATAAACCAAACTGATGTTTCCAATTGATTAAAGTACCAGCCTTGGACGCGTGCGGCTCACATAGCACTGCGTCAGCAGTCGCTCAATTGAAGGACCGACAGTAATAAGCGGTTCTTGATATCAATTTAAATTCAGTGTTGTTCAATCTTTTATACGTGCCATAATTCACGTGTACGTTCATGAGAATTTTAGGATACTCACTATAGGAAGAACTGATAGTTGTCGTATTCTCTTTTGACACTCAGAGATCCAAATAATTGTGTGGTCTAAAATTTGATGGAAATCTTCGTATACATATATATAAGTGCATATGGAATGTATGGAAAAATTGAGAGCGTTGACCAATTGGAATTACTGCACAGATTATCGAAAGAGTCTTGAAGGAATGGCAATGTCGTCATTAGGAGGGATTTTGATGGTCCGTCGAGTGACAACAATCACTCTCCCATGAATCACCGGATAGATCGGATCATCGTGCGAGACTGAAAAATCTAACCACAGACTAACACTGAACGCTCACAATTAAGAGGATCTCTTATTAAAAGCTGAAGACCTTACTAATCTTATGTTAACCGAAGAACCGAGAATAGATTCATCTTCTACCATATTTATAGTTAAATGGATATATCGAATCTATTTTCAACTACTAACTTCCATATTCGATAACTGGTCACACAAAAACGCATTGATGCAGAATAGATCACTTGCCGATTTGATACAAACTAAGATAAGACTCAACAAAAAATATAACATCGAGTAACTTTAGTCGAATTCACCAACACAATTCACAGTTATGCTCATTGGAGAAGACGTCTTGCGCTGAACGTAATCATTCGCATAAAATCCGGTGTGAATTGTTACGAGCATTCCACTCACATCAGATGTCAAGCATCCAACATCGAACGATTGTCGTGGCTAATTATTTTCATCTTGATCTGAACCAAAAAATCGAATTGACCGTCGATAACGTTTTTCCGTGACATTAAAAAAAGTTTTAAGTTTAAAGTGGAATGAAAACAAACACAAATAGATCCTAATGGGGATGATTGGCTTTTGTAGTTCTTGATGTTTCCTCAGGGAGACCATTTCCCAGATTCGTGAATTTCCCATCTTACCCATGATTCAACGTAATATCCGCGTAGTGTCATGTTATACAAAACTGTACTTTCCGATCACACGATGAAAAGCTTCTGCAGTGAATTATCGCACTCATATCGGCATGAGGACACCGCAGGTGGAGTTCTTGCTGCCAATTAAAGAAGAGAAATTTCATTTAAGTTTGCAGCATATTTATTCATTAATTGCATGAAAATACGAAATAAATTTGAATGGTCTGCGATAGAGATACAAAGTTATTTTTAATAGATTCATACTGATCAAATAGTCATAACCAATTCATGTTATAGTATTAGAAAAGGTTCTGATTCGTGTGTTGTGAACTGTAACACCTAAGTACTTGTACGAGGGACCGCATAAGCGTGCACTCGTCACTAAATGCAGCCACGTATATAAATTAAAAAAAGATTAAAATGCCATGCATGATTTATATATTACATGTCTACTCTGCCGATTGTCGCGAAGAATATTAGGGTTGCACAGGTTCTAAATTGGGGAAAATCGTAACACACTCATACAAGCATCATACTGTGCATGCATGGGATACTGGATGCGATGAAGCCCAAGTGTGAGACATGTTCGTGGTGGTGACGTATTAAAGTATTCTGTAGCACGAGACCTCGATGAACCTGGCGCGTAATCAAATTCGAAAATCATATCAAGGAGTTCTTAATTAAATTCTTTGGTGCTCCCTGCATACGGCGGTAAATTTTCGAGTATTAAGCAGGTACTCCTCTGTATGAATATAACAATATATATGAATATGTATACACATTTTAATATCATGGAGATTAATCAATAGTTTCTATCCCTCACCAATATTTGCAATTCTCTGTAATAACTCTTTTTCACACATATTTTATACCGCGTGTGCAACACTTTCATTGAGTTATTGATGACAACGATTAAGAGCGGAAAAAAATTGAATTAAAAAAAGGAAACTGGTGGCGATGCATTTTATTGAAAAATAAAAATGTCCATCGATTTAATTTAGCACCGGAATAAGTGTGGCTAATGGTTTTATTTTATTTATTTATTTATTCATTTATTTATTTATTTATTCTTTTTTTTTTGTCAGGCTCGTGACACAAAAGGGGATGCATGCACATACATGGATGTGCAAAACTGCGACGAGAGTTATTAGGCTCACGGGACAACACTAATAATTTTCATCGGGCCACGATGCAACTTTTTTAATCGAGCGCAATCGACCAAAACGAGCGTTGCATGAGTGTATGTGCGCACGTTATTTATGATAAATTATAGGCCGCGCACCGCTGCCACATCCATGCCAAAATTTCCAGGTATCCGCCGTGAGCGCTCAGCGCACACGCATGTACACACATATACATATACAGCCCGTTGAATTAATTGCATTCGAACCACAAACATGTTCACGTTTGTTTTCTTTTTCTCCATTTTTTTTTCTATTTGGCTTTGAGAAAACAATCATCAAACTTCTGGTGATTATGTAGAAACCAACATCTCTATCACTTTAATTCTTGTAATTGTTCCACCATACCATTAATTGAAATTAAACATTTCGGTGGGCACATTCTTGTCATGTGTCGAAAAAGCATTATTTCCCCCACCCTTCTGTGCTGGTCATAACACACACTTGTCGGAATCTATGACTAGTCATTGACCAAAAGTACCCATTTTTCTTGACAGAATACCATGATAATTGTAAATAGAAATGCATCGTTCACATTCTTCACAAAAATCGATGCGTTAATGTGCATACGCTATCAGAGGTTCTAGTGTATATAAAATAAAAAGGGACACGCAAAAATATTGAACGTTTTCGAAAAGAAATTGTTACGTCTCCTTGAGAATTACTATCTTCAGCATACTCTGATGAGGTAGAACAGTGGAACAACTTGAGTGCATATAGTAAAGTGTAACTTATCTATCAAATAGCAACAGGATGATGTCTTTGTAGATTGATGTTCCAGAGAAGAATTATATTGATAGAAAATTCATTACGAAATTGTTTTTTGACGAACCAGGTTGTGTGTCGCGGCCTCTCAGTTCAACTGTGTCTCTTGGCCCATCTCTTTGCTGTCTGTGTACTCACAACCCTATAATTGAAGTGAAGCACCACCGAGACTTATACTATATTTACGATCCATAAAGGTCCAGCCACAACGATAAATTCGACAGAGGAGCCATTAAACTACCCAAACAGTCCACATGCATTTCTTATAATGAGAAACTCTGAAACAATCGTATAAGATCAGCCATTTTACATATTCGTATCATCGTTGAATTTTATCACCACGGTCGTTACACAGCTCAAACTCAAAAGAGCCATCGTTCTGTAAATTCACATGACTATACAAAGTTCATGATGTACATAATATGTTTATTTAAACATTATATTCACTCCCTGTTATTATCACCAGAGAAATGAGGATAAAAATAGTGATTGTTATATTCCATCCTTCTCAAGCAATAATTTATGGCGGTAATTTTTTTTTACTCACCCTAGTGTAATTTCAAAACGTACATTTTGTACAGAGTCCAGAATGAAATTTTTTCCTCTGCATAAAAATGAAATGATAAAACTTCTGGAGAAAATTACAAGAGACCGTGTGCGGGTACGCGCTCATCCTGACTCGTTGAGATTGAATTAATCAATGACAAAAACCAACTCATAATTATACTTGGTCCCTTATTTTAATTTTTCATTATGAATATGAAAAATCTGAGAAATTTAATTTTTAATTTGGCTAGTGAGGAAAAAATTTCATAGAAATCTTAATTTCCATTCAATGGAGAGGAGTAATAATAATAAATTGTTATATTTCATCCCCCTCATGAATTTCGTACATACATTAGATAGGAATGGGCAGGTTAATTCCAATATTCCTTCCCAGGCATTGGTGTTCCAATACATAGTTGTATTGAATGAATGTGTACGAGCGTGTGCGTATGCTTGCACACTTGTGAGATAGCTTAACGGCAAAGTTGTCTTAGTGTACGCGAAGGGGCTCTAGAGGGGATGAGAGTACTTTATTTACCAAGCAATTAATCGAGGGATCTATACATATGCATGTTCAGACAATCCGTATGAGAGACGGGTGTTTGCAACCAACTGACTACTCGGTTCAATGAAATTGTAATCGCCGTGCAAGAGACATCAAAATTCAACGACCCGGAGCCCAATTCTATTCAAATCTGATCAATTGATCACTGAATATGCGTGTGTCTACACACATGCATATGGTCTAGAGTCATGTTCCAGTTATGACTATTAATGTGAGATAATATTCGTTTGTGACATTAATGCAGTCATTCTCATTTTTCCACCTTCGAAAATAATTACAGAAATTTATTTTCTCATTATTCAATATCATTCGCGGAAGCTATTTCGGTTATTATCAATATATGAAACTGCTGAGAATATTAACTCCGCCGTTTAGTAGTAGTCTATGAATATAACTTCGCGTTATTATTTTCGCAATGAGAGTGTAAAAAGAAAAATACAAACTATTTCGATTTAATACAGGAAGATATTGTTGTTTTTTTTCTGTTTCATTTTATTCGTAAAATTGTGGAAAAAGACATCAAAATGTTGTTATCTTAAAATAACAAAATCCGGTAAATCCTAAATAGAACAAGAGCGCCAAGCAGGTGCCTGTATATTTACACTTACGATCCTCATGTAAAAACTAACCGATTTTCAATTATTTGTATTCAGAAGTGCTGCAAGCAATCGATGTTATTCCTTGCCAAACCAAACATCAAATTCGAATCGTGATTTTTTCTTCACCTCACAAAAATTGTCAATCTACCAAAATGTATATTTTCAGTTCAACCTTTTCCAAAATAACCCCGAGAATATTTGACACTAGAACAACATGATATTTTGCAACACGTTCAAATCATGTTCCTCCATTTTTTAGATTTCAAAATACAAGGGAATAGGTGATCAATAGAAATCAAGTTCCTGTTTAATGTGTCGCTCGATACATCGTCACGTAATGGTGTAGATGAGTACAAATACAAACGATTCAAAGAAAATTAACGAAAACCTGAGGGAGATTCATTGGGTACAGTGAATTTCTTCGTGATTCATTTGGTTGGGTCAAGGTGACGAATGCTAACTAGATGTGGCAATTCGAATACTCTGTGTAAAATTGTAGACAGCCTGCTCCACTAATAGGCTCCACACTCTTACTGTGATTTATTCATCGTCGGTGTGAATAGAATAAAAGACACACATACATATATATGCATATACATCCATAAACCTGTTCGATAGTCGTGTTTTGCTATATGCCTATATCTTCCTTTTTTTATTTCATTTCACTTTTTCGTTTTTCTCTATTCAATCCGATCTCCATCATGAGCAATCAGGCCATGCACAACGTTGAAGTCCCGATTCTCATTTATGAACATATATATATCTATATATATATAGATATATACATACTCGTGAGCGCTCAGCTTTTCTAGCAAGAATATACTAAAGGATACCGTTAGAGTAAAATAATTGATTTCTCCGTCATTAAATACATTGGGGCCGAATCGATAAGACTCACATGTACTCTTCCGACAATTCGCTCTCTCTCATTTGTTGCAATATATACAGACACTTGTTTCTTTCAAGTCAATAATACATATCTAATGATTGCAGATGAATGACGACAAAACAAAAATTGATGATTTAAATAGAGAAAGAGGCATTTAAAGATAATTCATATAGTTTCGAAGTAAACGGAAGCATCAACAAAGTCTTCATTTTATCCTTCATTGTTGTCAATTTCTATTTATTTATTTGTTATATGTGAAGGAGATACACCAGTGAGAGGTTGATAATATCATATTGATATGTAAGAATTAGCCCCCGCAGAACTTTCGGAGAAGATATCCCATACATTTTTTTCCACACATTGCAACGGCGGAATTTATGGAAAAATATACGAAATATAAACTTAACGTGATAGTTTTTTTATGCTCTATATAAATTGTGCTTTTTCGGCCGAAATAGTTCGTAAAGTTTTCGATGGGTTTGATTCCATTATGCATAGCAATCTTGCCCATCAGCAGGAGGCTTAATGAATCAATTGACGGTTCCTCGCCTCATTTCATATTCATTGATTTGATTCAACACGAGGGAAGAAACCTTTCATTTTATACACGTACATACACCTAATGGATTCGGAATTGTTAAAGTTACGATCTTGCTTTCATTGAACAGAATATATTCGAAGAACATTTTCATACTAAATCAACTGAAATAATGAAACTGATGAAATAGAAATAGAAACAACAAGAGAATTTAGTACAATAATGATATAATGATTTGTTGTACTGCTCTTGAAACGAGAAACCAATCATATTGAATAGTATCTTGACTGATAATGAAAATAGACTTTCACTGTTTTAAGTATAAAATATTGACTGTGAGGTTGTCTGGAAATTCAAAAAACAAAACGAAAAAAATCCTGAGCTAACTTGGTCCAAGCAATTCATTCGAGGTGGTTAAATTACGAAAAAAGGCTACGGACGTGGTAACGGATGGGCTTCCCGATAATCCCATCATATGAATACATAATGAACATGACGATAATCAATCGCAACACCAAGCAATGGGTTCAATCGGCTCATTTACATATTATATTATAGCGACAAAAACTAAAGTCGTGATTATTCGAATATGCAAACTACTGCAATGTTTTATCATTCTGCCATTCAACCACTTATATCAGCGATACAATTACAAATTCAGAACTGTGTAATTCTCAAAAACACTTGGTAAAATCCACAAAGTACAGAGTATTATGACTTTCAATAGGAAATGAAAATTAATTTACTCGGAAGACTTTGCAAATAAAGTTGGATATGGTAGGGGCGAGAGTAAACGGATCTATCAGAGTGAAACGGATCCGATTGAAATGAAACCTCATTGGTGTGAAGCATCTAGCTGGCCACGATATAATTTACACAGTCGGTTAGTACATTGTAACATGATAATTAAAGCGGATATATGAAACATCATTGATCGATGAAATTGGTGAGATTCAATTTGTGCTTTCATTGCTATTTTTATTCACTTAATAAATATAAAAGCATAGAACCATATCAGAAATCGAGATGAGGTACTTGATGAGGAGCTCTTTAGAGTGGTGAAAGAGCGCGTGAATCATCAGTGATGTAGGAAATGTTATTACCAGTGAGTGTAAAATTAACGCAAATGGCAGCAAGCATTATACGGACTAGTAGTAATGAAAATTAAGTTCCCGGGTAAAGATTTGATGTTGTGCAAGATATATAAAGGAGCCGTCTTGTAGCCCGCCTAACCCACCGTGTGCAATTAGGAATGTGCTCGTTTGCTGTGCAGACGATCTCTTTCATAGCATTATTTGCGGTTCAAGCTTCGTCCAAAGCCAAAGTACACCTGTGTAATGACGACATAAATCCGTGAAGTCAAACTGCAATTATAAAGAACAGGACGGGATCCTTCCTTCGTAACTAAATATATGATTCAAATAAATCACCTGCGTCTTCTATTATTCTCTATTCAATATATCTCATATATTAATATCGTTGCACTTTGATATTGTAAGCACACTTTCTTCGTTTTTTATAACAATGGATTAGAAAAAAATTAAAAGGGCGGCTTGAATAAAAAATGAATGCATTATTAAACGAAATAATTTTGAACATGAGAAATTTCTCGCCTACTTCACTCTCGCAGAATGTTTTTTTTTCTCTCAACTCAGATGAAAGCATGCAATGCACTCTATATATTCTTCCGTACACTCCCGACCTATTTTTATTAAAATGAAATGGCTGAGAACGAAAGAGAGAACTGCCATCACTACATACCTTAATATATACGTACATATGATGGATATGTTCAATGCAAACTGGTACAGGCTATAGAAATACATTCCAAGTTGTCATCGATTTTGCTTCGCCATTACAGAAAAATAATAATAATAATAATAACGGGCTCAGTCTCTATATATTTTTCATCTTGTCAAAGCCGTTATCCAATTATTGTCATATATACATATGGTGTCTACAAATAGTATCATGACGATGGCTGACAAAAAAAAAGAATAAACATATGCACGCATTCTTACAGTGACTCGAACTATGAACGAGCATTTGTGAGACATGCACGAACTCGGAATTCCACGTTGGCGGCAGCTCATACTGCCATCATGGGTATTTAATACACTACCATATGTAAGTGAATACCCTCAGCGATCTATTCAAAATAAGTTAGAATATTCACACATGTAAATTCACAAACGTTTTCATTCTTTTTTCTTATGCATCAATCCATCGATCGTGAAGCTAATGAGCTAATACTGAAGTTTATATTACCTGCCCATATGTTCATTCATTGTGTTATTATTGAAAAACTTGCAAAGTAACGAAAGAATTTTATGAACGTAAGTTTCATCATATTTTCATACCAAATTCGATTCCCAAAACTTTTAATAAGATTCTTATCATTATTAATATTATGTTGTTATTATCAACATAGAATCACAAATTGAAATTTATGTGAAACAACTTTGGAAAATTAATCGATAAAATGATTAGTTGCAAACACTTATGGATGTGTGATAATTGATATAAATATTTTCTTCACAATAACGACTTTATTCACAGTCGTTACCGTCAAACACGCACCACCGTCCATAAATTCAATACAGTGCAACAAATCAACGACTTTGCATACATATACATGCATTCAATAGTATATAGCGGCAAAAATAATAAGTCATTGCACGACGATTGTAACAATAGTTTTGCATTGTTCTAACAATGGCGATAAATGTCATTCAATGAATTTTTTCAAATTGACTAAATTAATTGAGACTGTATACCACTACTGGTACAATTTTTCACGATTCAAATGACTTGGAATATCGGTCAAACAATGTTGACATGCATGGCAATAATGAAAATATATGGCAACAATCACAATTATTTCATATTTTCTGAGTTAAGGATTAGTTTGGGAATATTTCCATTTATCGTATAGGTACTATACGTATTATGAAATTACCGCCGAATAATTGGATCATAAAATTGGATAGGGCGTATACAATAGAATGAATATGCCTATTCATGTGTTTATGCATGCAACAACTCCAGGCCGCAGTGGTAGGATCTGTTTTTGGCAGAAAATACATGTCCATTATTATAATAGATTGAAAATAAACAGTCATTGTTGTACCACAGGAAGAATAATGAATGCGCAAATGCTTATGATTGGACATAATTTTTAGTTATTTATACGATATTTTCGATTTATTAATTATTCTCCATACTAATATATTATTCCTATACTTTAATAAATAAAAAAAACATGCTCGTTGTCATAAAGCATTATCATAGTATTGGAAATGAGATTATTCATATCTATATGTACATGAGACTGCTTCATTTTAAACTAACGAATTTTTTTTCTTCATGTACCACCTCAAAATCTTATAGGATATGAAAGGATGAAAATTTTGTGACCGACCTCTAAAAATTGTAAGCCCTAGGATTCCGGAAAAATTTATATTCCTACATTTCCCATAAGACTGAGTTTGGGCATGAGAAGAAAGCGTAGATCTGAAATGAAGAGACCTATTATCCATAGTTGTGTATGAAGATATAATAAAATCCCATTAAAATGTGTGACCCCATGCACTATCATGTACTGATGGAACAATTATCTGCAGGAGAAAATGTTGATGCAAAATTGAATTATTGATTCCTCTTAAGACATGAACAACGTACGGAAGATTTCATCTTCTTGTTATGTGTAAGAAAAACAGATGCTGACATAACTAACGGACGCCTCTATCTCTCTGTCTCATTAGTGGTAGAGATATTCTCTCTTGACGTTCATTTACCACCCAACGATCAATTGCGATTACATACCGTATGCACTGTAGTAGTTGTAGCAGTGGCTACTACCGCGTAGGTCTTCATAATATCTGGCCATGAGAGGAAGAGAGGAATATCAAGACAAAGGAGATACGGAAATCGGCGAATTTTACCTTTCGCACAAAGCAAATTTAATTGTATGAAACGCGCGCTGCAGTACAGCCACACATGCAAGCTTTCTCTACAGATTATGAGGTATGAACTGATGTAATGAAGAAAAAAAAAGTGGAAGTGAAATCTTGAGTTTCTGCAAATCATCTTGATTTCTTTCTTCGATTCTGATATTGTGGTACGTTTGAATTTCATGAAATATCGATGTCAATAACAATATACGGAAATATTCTTACATTTTATATATTACTTATATATTTATAGTATATACAATAACAATAATATTGAATGCTTTTGATTAAGATTAATTCAAGTATTGGATAGGAATGAAAATAATACTGGCCTTCCAAGTTTCAGATGATATTTATGAAACAGTACTTGCTTCATCTCTCAACGACTATAGCGAACTCGACTAGTATAACGGAAAACGTTCAAAGTCAATCATACTGATAAGCATCAATACCATTTCATAACAATTCAAACTTTATGACTCAAAATCCTATAAAATAGGAGATTTCAAATATAAAAACAAAGGTATACATAGCCAAATGTATATTCTCGTATATGTAGATAACACTCTGGCTTATAACAGATTATATGAATTGGAAGGAATTAGATGATAGTAGAAATTTCTGCTAATAGGATATCAATGTTTCGGATTCTTTCGATATTGGATATTATCACTGGATTTTTTATACACGAAAATCAAAATCCTGGACATATTAACCGATCACCTGATGCGAATAGGTATATCCCATAAATGCTCATAGCAATCTAACATAGGGCATTAAACTTGACCCCGTAGGATTTTTTTAAGATTCAAGATGGAATACCCAGCTGAAAACTTTTCGTTTCTATTTCTTGATCCTAATTGTGAACATACTAATATGAAGGATCTACTACTCAATTAGTTGCTTCTTTTCATATTTTTCAGTACAAATCAGCCAAATGATAATCCAGTTGTATTCACGCTCAGTCATTTTTCATCGAAAAAAACATGGAGATAATGAAAACCATAATTTTCGCATATTCTGCCCAAAGTGCAGTATGTCACAGTAGAACCCTGACGAATATATTTGGGGTTGGCAATGAAGTTCTTCAAAGAAATATTCTTTTCCGTATCAAAATTGTAAATGTTCATGAAACATAAAATTCTACAAGTCAATTTTTCCAAGTGCCGATAGTGGTTTAGAATTTTATACAAATAATTGAAACATTGCATGCTGTTTCCATCAAAAAACAGCATCAAATACTCACACAACAAGCAAATAGAATGTATTGTTTCTGCATCTTTCCAACATCACTCGCTTGGTCTCCGCAATACATATTCAAAGCATACATGAAAATGATATTTTTCGATGATTTTGAAGTGAGACCAGAAAATTTTTCCCCAAGTTCTCATTTCAATCGAAAATAAGAAGGAAAGTGGAAGATTGCCGAGAGAATAAACTACATAAAAGATTGATGAATATCTTAGTGAAATTGAATCAAAATTGGCAGAGCAGCGTTAGAGTAAAATATGCGACCAATTTCAATCACCTCGTTTCAATACAACTTCCGATTATACCAGACTCTTCTGTTCACACGTTACAATTTATATGATGGTTATGGAAATTGCAATGTTAAATCTCATATCACAGATGACAATATTATTTAACAATCATTCAGATTTTGAGTGCATATGAATATTCGAAAATCGTACCACCAGTTTCACTTTTCACAACTCGATGACTGTAGACCGGTAAATATTTTTCCATTGAAGGAAATCTGGTCAAAGTCAAATGTCTCTTATTCAGTCCATGTATTTTTTCTCGAAGAAAACGATGATGAACAAATAAATGAGCCTTGATCCAATACCAGTGCGCAATAAAGACAAATCTATGTAACGTAAAATTAGGTGACACGTTAATTCACATTCAACTTGATCTGATTCATGATGACAGGTTTTGAATACAGGGATGTCATCTCAGGAGTGAGGGTGATCATCGAAAAGGAAGTATCACACACACAAAGGGGCAATTTTCTAAGATATGAAATCAATCACACTTTACTGACGAGAATGTATAATCATATTGGATATCCACATGTTACGTGAATTCTCAATTTTTTTATCATCATTCTCGTAACCGTTATTCTCTCTTCATTTGGTACATTGCATCATTTATTATAAAAAGTAAATACGGATAATACATCTAATGTTTTTCTAATGCTAACGCTAGCAACTCATTCAACGATGTCAATAGGATTCTCGGATCTTCCACAAGACCAGCACCGACCATAGCGCCGGTGAACAACTGCCGCGTTAACAGTTCGGCGAGTTTCGGATCGGATGTTATTAAATTTGATAATTTTTTAACGATTGGATGATTGGGATTTATTTCTAGACGTGGCTGAAGTAGATTATATCTTGTCTCTTCATTGAGTTGGTGACTCTGTGTACGAATGAAATGTCGTGCACTAGCCATATCTTGTACTGTAATAACACATGGATGTGACTCAAGACGATTCGTCGTTTTTACTTCAAAAGCTTGCTTCGATAGAACAGTTTTCATGTAACCAAGGAGTTTATCAATTTCATCTTTATTGATTGAATTGAATATTGTGTCTTCTTCAGATCCTTTATCTTGTCTCATTTCTTTCTCTACTGATGTTAAAAAGCGTGAGTTATAACGACCCAATTGCATCAAAACCAATTCATCATATGGTTCATAACAGAATAAAACTTCGAATCCACGTTTCTTGAATGATTCATAATAAGGTGATTGTTCAGCTAACGCACGTGTCGGTGCTGCCAAATAATAAATGTCTTTTTGTTCTGCCGATAAATTTTCACAATATTGCGGTAAACTTATAAGTTCGCCAGCTGATCTTGACGACGATTCAAAACGAAGCAGTTTACCAATGGCTTCTTTTTCTGATTGATCATTACTAGTCACAATTCCTTCTTTCAAAAATAGTCCGTAGTCTTTATAAAATTCATTGTATTCGTCAGGTTGTTTTGTCGAACGCTCATGTAGAAATTTGAGAATTCGAGCGGTCAAAACATTTCTTAATTTTGTAATCAATGCACTATTTTGCAACAATTCTCGACTGAGATTGAGTGGAATGTCTTCGGAATCAACAACACCTTTAATGAACCGCAACCATTTTGGTAGTAAATTGTCGGCACGACTTTTAATCAAAACTTTCCGGCAATATAATGAAATCCCTGGCGACGTATCACGACTCATTTCGAAGAGACCAGGCTTATCATCAGGGAAATATAGAACAGCACGAATACTCAAGGGTACATCAGCTGTATAATGAAGAATAAACTTGGGTGCGTCATAAGAGTTCGAAATGTAACGGTAAAATTCAGCGTGTTGTTCAGGACTGATATCTTTTGGTTCCAGCATCCACAAAGGTTGGATGATATTTACCCGTTTTCCATTGACGTAAATAGGACTACCAACAAAATTACTGTATTTTTTCACAATATTGTTTACCGTTGTTTCATCACTAAATTCTCGACATTCCGTTTTCAGATGCATTACAATTTTCGTTCCTGGTTGAACGTTTTCTGCTTTGGATATTTCATAAGTCCCAGAACTAGTAAATACAATTAAAATATGGTTATTACCTAGTCATTGAACTGATTCGAATTGTTCTAAAGATTGCAATTTATCTTTTTAATGTGTATTTATTGTATTGAATTTACCCATCAGATGACCAGTGTAATCCTTCCGCATCGCTATTGTATGACTTTGTGAATACTTCGACACGATCTGCCACCATAAAAGCACTGTAAAATCCAACGCCAAATTGTCCAATTATTTTGGCTGAATCACTAGATACTTGCTTTTCCTTTAATTGCTCTAGAAAGGCCTGAAAATCAGTGAGTTGATTGATTGTCAACGTAAAAGAAATCAAAAAAAAATATGAATGTTGAAGACAGAAGTACAAACTTTTGAGCCAGAGCGGGCAATTGTACCAAGGTGCGAAATCAATTCCTCGCGTGACATCCCAATTCCCGTGTCTTGAATCGTTAATGTGCGGTTTTGTTTATCGGTTGCAATGTGTATTTCTAAATCACGATCGCCACCTTCTTCCGGTGATAAATTCTGGCTCAATCGTAAATATCGCAGTTTTTCTAATGCATCACTGCCATTAGATATTAATTCGCGAATGAACACCTGAGAATGCAGAGAAAAGGAACTTTAGTACTTACGATTGATCCATTAGCAGTCTTACGTTTAACGATATACCTCCTTGTCAGAATAAAGAGACTTCGCCACAATCTCCAATAACATCCGAGTCTCGGATTGGAATTCATGTTTGACACCCTCACCTGCAATTCAAAATTCAGAACTATATCGATGTCAACGCCTGCCAAGACCTGTCAAGACCTGTCAACGCCTGTCAAGACCTGCTCTATTAAATCTTGAGCTCAAATTTTTTCTTGGTCATACAGAAAAACCAGTGTGGTCATTTGGAAATTGGTACCTAATTCGTTTTGTTCTTAGATTAGTTTCTCAATGGCAGATAGCGTTTCATGCAACTTTATAACTTGAAGCATATGCTATTCGGAAGCAGAAATGAATTAGTCAGTAAGTAACACAAATTCAGATAGTTATTGCAGAATTTCATATTAAAAATGTAGATAATAATGGAGTGAACTGAAAGTGTCAATGAGTCTGTAAGAGGCCTATGAGATATCGAAGAATTCATAACTATTTACTAACCAGTCGGTTTCTCAGTATTCTTCACGATATTGTGATAATCCTCTTCTTGAACGTTCTCAGGGGCCGCTTGTGATGATAAAAGTCTCGCATGATTAGTCGGATGCACTGAAAACATGTGTTAATTCATATATAACCTCAAAGTTCACATAAAAATGATACATGACATGGATTAAGTTCGGAAAAAAATGCTACAATGACAACTATATCAATCGTCGCACCTGAAAGACGTTTCAATGTTGTATGAAGATTATTGAGTCGGTGATTGTAATTCGTGGATTTATAACACAATTTCGTGAACTGAATAGCGTGTCGGAATCTGTAAGCCGCTGCCATTTTGAAATATGGGTGAATTTTTAGAGGTTAAACGTTATATGCAGCTACAAAAGGATGCCGGCAACATTCGCCAAGCAGCTTCCATTGGTCACCACCTGGAACAGAAGCACTCAACTCTAATTCTAATACAAATTCTGAAAGGGAGCAGTATTCGAATCTTGCCGCCAGTATGATCGATGACATCAGTTATGAGCTGTGGTACACACAAAATATTCTGCAAAAGCAAATCGCCATTCATAACTTTCAAGCTTGTTATTTCGGAGATAGTTGACTTTGTTGATTGTATCGGTGTTACATAAATAACAAATACACGCTCCCTAGTTTTGACCGTAATTTTCAATACATCTGATGAGTTGCCAGAACCACTAGTAGTCTCCAAATAAAAAGAAATTATATTTATCGCATTATTGGTTTCATTATCTTCATGAATATTTGTGCCAGGTGAAAGATTCGATTCCGCTGTAACTGCTGATATATATATTTGTAGCCATCATTCTTAACGAAAATAGCGCTCGACTAACAATAATTCGCTGAATCACTCAAGCTATAGAACCCATTTTTGGAGCTTCTGTATGTGCCATGATGTTGTTAAAAGCTTTCGTCAGCTTAACTAATTGCCACAACTGAGAATTTGGCTAAGTTGGTTGAACATTTTGAGAAAAGTTTTTTCAACGCCGTATTCAACTGCAGATATTTCAGTAGCACCGTTTTTTCTTAATGCATTTTTGATTTTTCCAAATGATTAGAATGCTCCTTGACGTATAATTATCTGCAACCAAATGACAACTCGGGCTTGGTTGTCCGTGGTAAGCCGTGGTAAGTACAGTTCCATTATGTCACCGACAACAGACCAGGGCTCGATGAGGTGGCCGTAGAAGGCACAAAACGTAATTCCAAATTCGGGATAACTGAAAACAGCATCCCATATCGACAGTAGTTTTCTGTACTATCACAGCACAGTTTGATGCAACACATCTACTTCAAACAAAAATACAATATAATATGATAAGTGTAAGTTTGCAGATTCTAAAGATCCGTTACGTAGGAAGTTTCTAGAAGAAAAATAGGACCAAGATAATTTCAATCGTCAAAATTTGCTGAAGGATTGCTATCTGAAAAAAATGACAATAATTTCCATGATGCATCATTTGATGTTGTGATACTAGAAGAACTCGTTACTTCGTATCTTACTGTTGCAGATTTAATAAAAATTATTTAAACTTTTAAAAATCTACTTGGTGTTCAGACGGAGGGAAATCAGATCGTTAATTCTTCATGACTGAAAAAAACTTCTCATTTCCCTAATGAGAACGGGTTCTCATATCGTGAGTAATTTCAACCCTGAATTCGAACGTATGCCGCAATGACAATTCTGCCATGATCACACCACAACACCATGTGCCAAAAATGAATGGAATTTTCGTTAGGATGGCATATAATAGACGGGAAAATTCGTGTACGAAATATTATCGGGAGCATTGCTGTTATATTAGATGTCATTCACGTTATCATGGAAAATGTCACCGAGACAGGATTGATAATACGTCCGATGAAGTGATATGGATTGGAGAAAGAAGAGTCGCTCACCGAATCAATCGTCCTTTCTGAGCACTGAAATGAAGATTAATAGAGCAGAATTTGTAAAGTCACCATCCGCTTATTATACCTACTTCTTTTCAATTTGTCGTTGATCATTCATTCCGGAATCTAATTTTGCAAACATGGAAATTGATGTTTCTATTTTACTCAATCGCACAAAGCTAGAATCTGAAAATTATAGAGGATACAGTAAGGTAACAGGACCATGAAATGTCATTACTACATTCTACGATGACTTCAAAAATATTCATCGTATCTCTGACGAACTGGACTGCATTATTCATCAATCGATATCTGGAGGTTCCAGTTCAGATACTGTCCCTGATTTCACGACTTCATTCTGAAATGCACGTATAGTATCATATATCCAAATTATCCTAATCATTTGGATTCTTGCATGTAAATGAAAGATACACGTTCGCAGCTGTCGACTGAATACATTGAGCAAATACCATGATATGTCGTTGAACATAGAATTGGAACTGGTCTGTAACTAATGTTTAAATCTTTTTTACAATCATGGACAAATGTCGTTTCTGAAATGCATGTTTTTGCAATGGTAGCCGGCCAAAAACCCATTAAATTAAGTATTGAGTTTTAATCTTCAATATCCACACTATTCGTTAATGTTTCTGATAATGTATATCCAGTCATGGTGTATTCATTCGAACATTCTAATAATCGAACCGGTTGAAAAACAATACCGTTTCGTTTTCCAATCTTTCCAATTTCAACTTTGCAAGTTCTTTTTGGAAAATTATGAAAATTTGCGGTCGGACATGCCGTTAAATGGAGAATGATGCACTTATCGACATGCGCAGTATATTTCACCGTCCCGAATTACAACTATTCGATGACGTTAATTGAATACAAAGCCTTCTTGATTCTCATCCAATTGGACTTAATGGAAGTCTATTTGTGATTAGCATAACATAGAATATGCAAAAAAAAGTCACAAACGGAAACTGACTGAACGAAATCTTAGTATGCCAACATCATAATTATTTCCCGACAGTCTTTACAGGTGCACAATCAACAATTAACTCGGTCATAGGAGTGGTTTGCAAGCGTATGTAGAATCCAATTCCAATGGGAATACTTTTATCAATGATAGAAATTTCTTTTACAAAAATCCTATATGTTGATTAGAATATTCAAGAGTCAAACATCATATGGTTCTTAATAAAGGTGTTCTCCCGTCACATATGAATTTCATAGTTTTTCTGACTAGAAATTTTGTGTATGTCTCCACTCAAGTTTTGAATTAAAAATTTCGTGAGGAATCTGTAGAAAAACATGTTCGTCGATGCTGTGCCGTCTCACTTTAATCATTTTCATTCAAAAATTAGAGTTTCTAGATCATTCAATATATTCTCTATGTATGAGCCTGAATTGAGTCATCATACTCAGATCTTTCTCTAACAACGTGTTGCTGAGGCCACTACATCATCAACCAAGTCTGCTGTCGCGGAATAATTTATGTTCACACTCTAGAAATTTTTTCAAAGCAATCGAATTCGTCAATCGAGTTCATGCCATGTTTCCATAACTGAAACAAACATTGGTCTTTATTCATCAAACCATATTTTGACAACTATATTTTCGTCAGAATTTTCATTTCTCATAGTAATCCGTACATCAAATCCCACTTTCTTAGTAAATCCACATGTTCAAGTATGATGAAACGCAGAGTGAACGTTGATGTTGACACGTGTGAATATCCACGGAACCCAAATTGCAAAATTGCATATTGGGAGGAAGGAATATAAGCCGAGAATCTGTGTCATTCTCTGCGATCCTGGTTTTTTCTGGAGCTAATGTGATATCATACTGTCTACCCCCAGCCCAAACACGTACCTCAATGCACAACTGGTACCGTATAAAAAAAGGGAAGTAATTACAACTGCGGTTTCAGCATTAGTGATTGTACTGATTGATATATCTGCATTGACCTGCATATAAATTCGTTTATTGTGGTAATTATTATTTTGTATATATTTTGAAACAATATTACTCTACAACATTGCATAAAAATATACAAAGACATGAAAAAATGTCCCGACTCTCATACAGTAAAACATGTTTGTGAATAATAATTTACCATTGATACATTCTTATCTGTCGATCATAACCCAAATTCAAATAATTAGTTGTTTATTTTTTTTTCTCATTTTTCATCATTCATAATGTAGCGTCCATCGTATAATGATATCAATAACGGATAGTTCACTTTAGTCTGCTCACAGATGATCTGCTATTCCGTATGCTTAATAATACGATTTATTTTCTTTTTCCGCTTTTGTTTCTTTTTTGTTCTTGCCTTTTTTTAAATTTCTATTTCTAATAATTGAAATAAATGTGTGGCCGTTGTCAATGTAAGAATTGGTTGATGGACCACTTTGTGAAAACTAAACCTATTGGGTATGAAATTCGAAGAAATTATAACTATAAAAAAATCGTGGTGTTTTTTTTCTCTTTTTGGAATGCGCTGTACGTCAGATATAAATTATACACAACGATATTCATACATATATATATAAGGAGATAGATATATATATATGAAAGAGTATAATATTACATATAGGCACGACTGAAACTGTGGGCTGAATGTTCAAATAATTGATGAGATGCCGAAAATTATTACCGAGAGGCCTCATGGTTGAATTGGGAAGGTGAAGCGCAATTTATCGTGTTGAACATTTCTGATTTTCCTTCGTTTTTTTTATTATCATATGAGAATAGCCCGATCAATATTTCTGGATATATTTCTTTTGTGAGATCATCAGCCAAATAACAACAATAATATTCAATATAATCACGATAATCTACAGTATAATTTGATTAATAGTGTGATAAAGAAATTGGAGATGTAATAAAAGTAATTACTATTTCGACAACTATTACGCTCCTATCATCACCACCAGGTGCGATCGAGCTTTTATATATATATACACATTGTGTGTCAATTGATTATTCTTTTTTTATGATTTTTACTACTACAGATCTCAATCATTAAGTGTCTCTTATTATCGTGTTTGTTTCTTCAATTTTATTCAATAACATAAATAATAAAGTAACGCTCATATTTACAAGTTATCGCTCACAATTTGTCACAGTATCGCATTCAATTCAACTCCAGTGTTGACTCCCTTATGCCATGATACGTTGGATATTACACATCTTCAATTTTCTTTTGATATTACAAAATTTTGAGCAATGGAGGAAAACAAAAACAACTCTTCAAATTTGTAATGAGAAATGAAAATTTCGTGTTTGATATGAGATAAACAAATGAGAATAACACTTTGACAAGTCACAGTACGCCAAAAAATACATACGAAAAAAATATGTCGCAAAAGTATTACACTGAGCAGGACAATAATCAATAAGGGTCGTTAGAATTGATAATTGAAAATAGTATAGGTGTTTTTTTACTTCTTCTTCTTTTTTCATCTCTCTCTCACCTCTGATTAGTTCATATCTACACTATAGCATGTGACAATTATTAATTCACAAAATACTCATGCAAAGAACGGCAATATATCCTGATCGATCACTCAACAATCATGAGTGCGAATAGATTTGATTTCGTTTTCAATCCTACAAGTATGTTTCGCAGAGCTTTCCAACATTTTAATCCCATCAACGATTTCACTAAACAATATGGCAATAGGCGTTTGGTCCGGAAGAGCTCTGCTTAATATGTATACATGAATCATGAATGGCGAGAAAGTAATTGTTGCAATAACTGATGGTCGTTTATATATATACTTTGTGAACATCTGAATTCTCTCGAGAATTGAGAAATACTTTTCACGCAAATGCTTGCTATACAGATGAAAGGTCAATTGACTCGATGTACTCGTGGAATGCAATGGGAAACTACACCTTATTTCAATAATTTTTTATGTCTTCTGACAAATCAATCTTTCATTCTCAATTTGTCCGACCTATCTTTTTTCGTGGAACACCCCTGTGTAACATAACCTGTTTTCCATATGCATATATAACTGTACGTGTGTGTTGGTGTGCCCCTATTTTCGGGTTAGCGTCTCCCTGACCGTGATATTGATCCTTTTCCCTTTCCCTAGTGTCTGAAGGCAGACTACTTGCCATATGGAGCTTGCGTCAACGATACCCTATTCTTTGGATTCAATCATAGATACAATTCGCGAAAGAGAGTTTTTGTGAATATTGTCATAACATACAAAAGGCCAAATTAACAACACAATCGTCAACAATTGGATGAGTGAATTATCAAGTACTTTCACATTCATCTTATTCAAGTAATCCGATTTCACATTTTTATGGACAATGTCCCACTGCAAATATTAAGAGTAGCGTTTTTGATTATTTGTTTCTTTTTATTTATTACTTAAATTTTTCTCTAATTGTTGGTCCCTTTTTGCTTTCATAGAACCTCCACATTGGGTTATTTGTCCATGTTCACTGCTTTTAATTATATACGATTGTTTTTTCCTCATCAACATAATACAAGAATGTATCAAAATTGCTATGCTTTGTTTCATTTTTTCCAAATGTGACTTCTTCATTTGTATGAGTCTTAATGATATAGACACATATAACAAGATTGGGTGATCACTACATTGCTGTTTTGATACTCAATTAGAAAAATCCCAAATTTTTTCTGTTACGAAAGCTTTTTCAGATACTGTGACAACTCAAATAATTAATACTCAACACATGAATGAGGTAAAACCAGAATCGGTAAACGCTGCGTCAAGTTCTGAAATCAGCCTCAATTTTGTTGTTTTTCTCCATGATTCGATTGTACAATCAATCTTGAAGAATCACATGTTTGTTTTTTCATCTGTATGTGAATCTTGGGATTGTTGAATTCCATATACAGAACGCTCACTATTAATTCATATTTCCGTTTTCTGAGTTTGAATCCCAGCATTAGCAGATGCACATGTCACCACCCGGCAGTTGCTATGTGAGTGCCATTTCGGACAAGATACAGAAGGGTTCTTCAGGACAATCAAATCTTAACATGAATAAAGATTGTAATAATCAACTATTATAATTTTTAACCCAAAAGATTTCCATTTCGATTAATGAAGATCCAAGTTTACCAACGTATCATGGACAACGTAATGCATATATATAGCCGCCCGAGTAAAATATTTATTTGCCAACGCAATTCCACGTGGAGGACTGAATGAAAAAATGTTTTGAAAGAGTCGAATTAATTTTCATTTGTAACGATTTGATGACTTGTATTGCGTCTTTTTACAATAAGCATTTATACACAAAGAGGCATAAAGGGAAGAATAAAGTTGGAGCAAAGGAATGGAGAGAAGAGAGCTGTGCTGAGTTTTCTCCTCTTTGGAGGCAGAAGAAGTGAAATTGCGCATCCGAAGAAATCCCCCATTAATAAAATCGATACAGTTGAACGCGCATATTTAAGATTGTAAAAGCCTCAGCGCAAACCTTTTGATACAAAAAATGATTTCACATATTTATATATATATACATAAATATATATATGTTCATATGAAATTGCTAAGACGGAGAGCATCTCACTTGCAGATGGAACTAGGTGTTTTTTCGGTCCTTACTGTCATACAGCTATTTACAATGAACAAATTTTCTTTTGACTGCACTTTTCTGTTGCGCGATTTTATGGATTATAGGTTATTTGATTTTTCTCCACGTTCGAATTTCCAAAAACCGAAGAACATATCAATGCTCTAGAACCAGACAGTATCAAACCATAAGTATGACATTATATTTTGATACTTTCCGCCTCTAGAGTACAGATTTAGACATTCGTGTAATTGACTTTGAATATTATGATTAACAGTGATGCTTGCTCTGTATAGATAGACTGCAATAATCTCAATTGTAGTGATGATATTCATGATGAAATGCACATTTTGTATAAATTTCAAAAGAAGGTATCTGAATCAGTTGAAATCTGAATTACTATGAATGTTCATTCATGTTATGTAAACGAAAAATTAGAGATGTCAAAAGATGCGCCCTCATAAGGAAAAGGATGACGAAACATTTGCAACTCGTTGAGAATCCAACTGACACAGAAAAAATTGTGTTGCATTGATTGATGAATGTTCACCAGAGTCAATGCTTCATGTCATCAATGAAGGCACTCGGACGACAAATGAAATGGAACATATAGACAGAAAGAAAGTGCGGGAGAGAAATTGAGAACAAGAGCAGGTAAAGCTACCTTTCAACTATTTTTGTCTGCTTTTGTTTGCTCTTTACAGTTCAATATGAAGGGGAGTATAATTGAAATAATAATTAAATTATCTAAAATCTGATTGCCTATTATACGAGTAACAGCCATGGCCATGGAATACGTTTCGCTGGGCGACACACAACATAATTCGCTATTCTCCATTTTGCTTCGTTCTTTTCATCACGGTCAATTCAATGTGAGTAAAGTCTTCAAAGAATGTCGAGATTGAAACCTGCTGTTGAATCCAATGAATTGAGTAATTCTTGAGCACTGAAATTTGACGTATCACCGGCCGGGAGATTTTCTAAAAATTCCAGACTGAAGTCGGCCGCTGCCGCCACTGATGGATCAGTGGGTGCAGCTGATGGCTGTTGTTGATTATGCTGTTGAGGTAAATTACGAACACTAGGGCTGCCTGCACCATACTGCTGATGCGGGTGTAACGGCGAACCTATTATAAAATGAGAAACCAAACATTTTAAACCAATATATGGACATCATATAAATTTATTAGAAATAACAGGGGAAGATGAAGATCGAAGGGCATGAATAAATTCTCACCGGTCCCAGTGTTCGACACCGAAGTAACGGAAGATGATTGTGACATTTGCATTTGCATGGACATTTGGTTATTCCCCTGTTGCTGCATCGCAAGCGTTTGCTGCTGTTGAGATAATAATTGTTGCATTTGGGAATTATTACTCATCGCATTACCAGGACCCATCCCGCTGTTTTGCGAACGTATCAACTGTTGATGTTGTATTTGTGTTGCATTCATTGGCATTCCACTAGTGTTACTCATACCGAAACCTCCTGCAATGAACAAAAAGAAACAAATGGATTGGACAAGATCATCACAAATCATATTGAAAGAGTTCATCGATCTAAAAATAGGCTGCCAAATAAAACTCATTTAGAATATTTTGAGGACAAGGGCATTCATACCTTGATGGCTTTGCTGATTGAATTGCGGTCGCATCTGTGCTTGAAAGCCCTGCTGTTGCATCAAAATATGCCGCCATTCTTGTTGTACACCACGGCCGGCAATACTATTAGCCAAATTATCATTAGGCCCAACATTGACATTCGGCGGCCGTTGATTATTTGTCCTTGGATATCCTAGTCGCTGATGCATTTGATGCATGCCGCCAATTGCGGCCATACCACCGACACCGCCCATGTACATATTTCCTCCAGCAGCATGCAATGCTTGTTGTTGCTGCTGCTGTTGCTGCTGCTGCTGTTGCTGTTGTTGTTGCTGCTGCTGCTGTTGTTGTTGCTGTTGTTGTTGTGCCATTTGCGGCCTCATCATCGGACCTGTGCAAAAGAAGATGAAGTTTATATTACTATTTCGACGAAAAAATATCACTGTTATGAGAATTACTCCACCACAAAACGGTGGTGTAAAATCTTCTATCATCAAAAACTTCGTGCCATTGTTTCTTCTTTTCCCAGAATTTTTTTTCGATACGGGTATGTTGGACATTTTCTTATGTAAACTCGATCTTTTAAACTAAGTATATGGATTTGTCACGCGTAAAATTTATATTCCGGTCAACTTCTATGCAATATTAGTTTCGCTCATCTCAAATAAGACTAGATCTCACTTTTTTCTCAAATAAGACGATCTTATGTCTAAAATGAAAAACGTTGAAACTGCAAATGATTATGCTTTTCTGAAGTTTGTATTTTGCTTTTTTTTTCATAAATACCGAAACATAAACTCGTGAAACTTATAAATACTATTCGTTAATTCATAATGATACTATCTGAATATATTGATATTATACATGGATACTTCAATTCAAATTTACTGGAAACTTACCAGAGGGTGGCATTGGTTGTTGCGTTACCCTGCGTATAGGGCCCGCATTTGAAAATCTTGTTTGCTGACCCATACTAATACCAGCATGCATCATTTGTGCGTGCGCGGCTGCTTTATACTCAGGTGGTGGTGGTCGCACGCCACCACCCATTCCTCCTGTCATATGCTGTTGATGTTGCATTACCTGATGGACATATGGAACAATCAGATAAAGGCAAAGAAAAATTGAGCTGTATGCATTACTTTAAATGATATGATAATGGGATTGGAAATTTAGAAAATGGGACACAATAAAGACTCGATTTCGAACTCTCTGAATTATAAAACAATCATAGAAGAGGATAGTTTTCACCCTGCTTGATAGAATATACTCGCGTGAGGATGAAAATAAAAAAATATTGAATTATCTGAATCGTCTGCGATGATGAGAAAAATTTAACCACTAATAGAACTTCAAATATGTGCGTTAAGCTCACAGCATCCCTCTTTTTGGTCCGAGGTCGAAAAGTCGAGTGTGAAAAATTATAATATCCTACTCAATTCTTGAATGATATCATGTGATCGACTGATGTAATAATTCACATATGAGCTTATTCTTTTATTTATTATATTTTGTAATTGTACAAAATGGGGCGGCAAGGTTTTCCTCTTCATATTAGTTGGCACGGCACTTCAATTTCTCGATATTTGTCTATTCAACTGTTGCTGAAGTAAAAAAGAGATCCTCACATAAGTCTGTCACAACTGAGTTGTTAAAATATGAAAATGAAAACCTAAATAACCTTTGTTCCCCACACCTGTTTGAATGACAATTATATTTCTTTGGATCTTTTATGCAGAAATTGTCAATAATAATCTCAATAATGAGAATAATGATGATTCATCTCATACTGATTCTGATAGTGATATCATGTGGGCATTATAATTTATATTCAGATTACCATGATTCGATAATTGTCTGACTGCTCAATATCTTTATTGAATAGATATTGATTTCACGAATCATATTGATAATCCGAATCCGTTTTCAGTTTCTTGTTTGAAAATAAAACTAAGTTCAAGTATATGTACCACCTAATATCATAAACATCCAGATGAATATTCTCTCATACCCATAATGTCATTATGTTTTATATGTATATATATCAACATATATGCATAAAGGAAATATATACACTTCCCTCGTTTGCAACGATCTTACGAAAACTTGAAGATGGCTTCAACAAGCGCGAGTTTGATTTCAGGTCTCGCATTTTCTTTTAGGTCCAATGAAACAAAAGTTCCAGTGAAAGGAAAAATCACGAGACAAAAAAAGTATATACCTGTTGCGCTCGTACTTTTATTGCCATTGAACAGATATTGCTACTTTCATATCATTGGTGTTGTCTCTTTTTTCTCCCCTGTTTTATTTTTATCCGTTCAACAGTTGTTGATAGGACCAGATCGATTGTAAATAGATAGATATAATTTTTTGTCAACATACCTGCTGAGCACGCATCATTTGTTGTTGTTGAAGAATTTTAGCATGTTGTTGATGCTGATCAACTTGATTTGGCGGTACTTGCTGTGGATGCCCACGAGCTGATGTACCAGTCGGTGCTCCAGTTTGTGATACGCCACCAGATGCTGCAGCAGCAGCAGCGGCGGCGGCCGCGGCACGTTGTCGTAAACTCTGTTGTGTAAAATTAATCGTTTGCGACTGCGATACAGAACAATATGTATCCGTTTGACCAGTTGGACCTGATTGATTTTGTGTTTGTTGTTGACTAAAGTACATTCCCTGCTGCGCTGCGACAGACACACCAGATTTAAGATCACCGGTCAGCTGCATATGTTGTCCCGCCGACACCTGCAAACATACAAAAAATCACATTCAATATCTCATGAGATACGACGGAGAAAATACTAAATGAATAGAAAAAATTAACTCATTCAGTATATACGAATATATTAGTGAAGACGGCTCCTGTGTGAACATCATCGATAAGAAGGATTTGAATATGAACTGGCAAGAGAAGAACAGAGAGAGAGAGAGAGGGACCTGAGAGTGCATAGGGGTTGAGGGGCGGATAGAGCGGTTGAAACGTCGAAGAGTGGCTGCTGGTTGTGGCTCTCCAATATCGATTTTCGATAGCAGGCATTTAGTACTCTGTATATTCTGTCTGCTCCTATACGTGTCTGATGCACCAACGTATATATATATATATATATGTCTATTTTTCGTGATCGACGAAGGTATGGCCTACTGTAAATTGCAGCAATGTACAAGGTGTCGCAAAGATTATGCAAACAACTTTGTTTTCACGGGAAAATATTGAAATAACATTTAAGTGATACAATTTTCATTCTGATAATCTTCCTTTATGATTGGAAATTGAAATTCTTCATGCGTATTTCTACCAATAGGATGGTGCATCATAGCTTTGGAAAGAACAATAATTCAAATCATATTTAGCGAATATTAAGTGTCCTCGTTTGAAAATTTCTGGATAAGCAACATCACCAACGATTCACTTCGAAATAAAATCGAATATTCCGTTTTTTTCAATACTAGAGCTTATATTTCGGATTCCAACTTATATGCCTTACGTTGCCAGCGTACCATCGATTTCGCTCAATGAAACAACCATCCCAAATCTATACAAATATATTTCGATTGAAAATTTCGATAAATATTCTTTTCACACATGCTTAACTGGTGAAACCAGGAGATGTTTTTGGATTTTCGAATAGCAAAAGCTACCAGATTTGGCATAAAAATTAATATACATTCTCAATCAAATATATGATCAGATGGGAATCCAACAGAAAGTCTCAGATATGAATTAAAATCATTTTCTATTGTATTTTAAGTATGAAAAACTGGCTTGAACATTTTGTTCAGCATAATATATATACTCTTTCATTTTCTCGTGATGTATAGTATGTGAGAACATCAACTGGTTTTGATAACATGGCGAATTTCCTAATGTAATACTCATCCAAACACCGTGGTAATGCATGAGGGTAGATGTACTCGAGTGTAATCACCCAACACAATGGCGGGGGCACTAGCAAATTTCTCATCAATCAAATCTTCGGGTACTCTTTTACCTACATACACATCCATGTATAGTAATATATGTACGTATTAATTAGTGATAGCGCGATGGCTTTTGTCCGTCGTATATGCTGCATACAGGCGCCCACAATTGTTATTAAACTTTTTTTTTCGATGGTCGTAATATACAGCCAAGGATACGCTACTCGGTATTTTCTATCTTGTGACGGTATGCAACGCACACCAACGTCATGTCTAGATTGTCATGATGGCCACAGTGAAAAAAAAAGAGAAAAAAAAATTATGTGTGTTAAGAGACAGCGAGGACGGAGAGTGCGGCAACGAGAGAGAAGGAGTTGACGCCGCCCCAGGCCGCACCTCTGGCCTGGGTGCTCGAGGAGAGTCGTCGCGCGATTATGAATGCCGGATCATCGACCCGAGTCTCTCTTGCTACGAGCACACCAAGCACCATGTATACAAACCTGCCCCAGTTTCCAAAGATGCCGTTTTGTATTGTATGTACATGTGTATGCATGTACGAACATACATATAGAGAATAAGTCTGTCCCATAATAATATGTACATCCAAGTTTATTGTATGAGCGGCTAAATCATAGACGATTTATTCATTATTTATACGATGATCGAACAAACCGAGTTAATTAATAGAAATACCACCAAGTCAACATATGAATAGTACAAGAACGATATTCACTTGCGCGCGAGCTATGCACTTCTCATCGATCGTGCTTAAACACTTTTTAGATATCATTGTATATGTGGTAACTACCCCTATAGCAACGTAGTACAGACCTAAGTATATTATGTTGTGATATTCCCTATCTGCAACATTATACACTTAGTTCACATGCTTTTTGAGATGTGTCACATTCACTGTAACACACAACAATTCTTTTTTTTTTCATTCCAGGAGATTTTATGACTGCCCCTTGATGTCGCGTTTCAGATGGAACTGCACCCATTCGCCATACAACAACAAAATTCAGTTCCAAAACTTAGTACACATTCATGTTCTGATTAGTCAATTTAAATAAGAGGGCGGTAAATATTTAAATTGTGCAAAAAACGAAAAAAAAGTATGCAACGATTTGGATTGATCAAGTCTTGAATTGCAAAGATGATATGTAAGGGGTTACATAATGAATCCGATATCACCAGATATCGAACAATTTCAACGCCCTGATGAATAATTACATATTATCAGAAGGAAAACAAATCGATAAAAGGCACCCGCAGATTTTTCTTAATTTTTCGCAGATTTATGTTTTCATATCTCTGAGACAGGTCAGCTCAAACATATCAGCAGTGACGAAAGCTCTAAAGAAGTCCGAATTTAGACCATCATCGAATACTACATACTTCTATTAAATTCATTCTCTATCAATGAAAAAGGGACAAAAAATTCCAAATACAATTGTAAAATAATCATTTCTTTAATATGATTTGCATTTGTCACGTGCATAAGAATTCAGTCTTGGGAATGTTCCATTCCCTCAAGCGAAATCAATTTATATCAGAACTTCTTTTGATATAGCCTATCGTGAATTCATCTTGGAATATTGACTCGTTTTCAATTGTTGATTACCCACACTGTCCGAGAGGTGAACCTGGATATTCTCATGTTCTCTTCCGAATTGCTCATAAAACCCATACTCAATTTCTATACAACGGTGACACATTCCGTAAGATTTCATTATCACTCACTTGATATTTTATTTTGCTTTGGCTTCACATTGAAGTTCATAGAAGCTCATATGAAATTGTTGATCAAATTCATATCTTTCTAAAAATGCTCTGTGCCTACTACCGTGAGGAAATAAGAAGAATGCCGTACATATTTAGCGCCAAAATCCAAATAAACGTCGATAAGCAAAGCCATCTAGATTGAAAGAGTCAAATTAAATACCACGGTTACCAAGTATTTCGTCTGTAACGATTTTGTCAGAAATTGTTAGAAGTTATGGATATGTGATAAGGATTTCGGTTGAACTTCAATTAAAATACAATCAAATTCGTATAAATAGATTGTCTCTATTTTGAAGCCACGTTTCAAGGAGTGTCCTTACAGTTGAGACTCAGTTCGAACTAACTTAAAACTAAACGAAAATATTCCCAATAGGTTCTAAGCCTCTAATTTTACCATCATAAAATTTCTTGTTTACCTAAAGTATATGTACAATTCTATAATAAACAAAGGGCCTATGTATAACCCAAGTGTCCAGGGTAATGAAGGAGAGCTAGGACGTATTTCCCCTACTTAAGAATTATTCAACCAGATGTTGCGTTTCTTTTAATCATAAAAACCTAAGCATAAAATAAAATAATAAAATGAAAGAATTATCAACTAGGATTCGATTTTTACTCGGCAAATTCAACAGAAATAAACACACGTTCATTTGAATCTGGACTCATATTGGATTTAAGAATTTAATTTTAATGCATACAATGGCAGGATAATGAATATTAATAGTTTGGGCTCATCTGTAATAATTGAAAGGTTCACAGAAAGCAATGACTTATTTACATGAGGAAGAAGAGGACTTTTCACGAATTTTATCACTATTACAGAATTCCATTCATCTAATTAATATTGAAATGGCTTACTGCTCATAGCTCTGATCATTTACATCCGTGAGTCTCGTGTTTGTGAGTCTGATCCATAATGCAACTATTATTCATTTCACACAGTGTAATCATATACGTATTATCTACGTTGTTATTCATCAGACCTTCTTTTTTTACGACAAGTTTTCCCAAAATTTTGCAAGACAAATACATTCTGTATTGCTTCCGCACGGAAGGAAAATATATTTTATAAGTAAAATGCTAAAATCTATTGAGCATACATGGATATGTGTCAAATGTGTTTGTTACCTTTCTGAATTCTCGCGGTTTCCAGAATATCAAAGATATATGATGCGGAGTATACAGTGCAATATATATGATCAGATGCATGACATATGTAGATCAATAAATATTTTCAGGTCGGAAACCCTAAGCGGAATTGGATTCACCTAATGCAACGTATATTCAAAATATATCAAAGAAGATACTGATACATACAAGCCGAAATAAAGACGAATTTTAAATGATGTGAATATAACATGCATTTTTTAATTTTTTTTTTACGCTGGACATAATATCTGTGGTAATTTCTTGTGAGTGGCCTTTGTTTTTTGATGATTTTTTCGACTGAATGTTGAATGTGTACCAGATATGTGTCCGCTATGATACCAAGAAAGGTGGATGAATATTTTACAAATGCTCAAATGTTATATATGGCAGATTCAAAATATCGGAACACCACTGAGAGTACCACGGGATGAGGCGTCCAAGCGCGCTCTAACAGCTTCATTATTATCATTTCAGAAAGACATAGAAGTTTAACAACCAAAGATCTTGTATGCAAAATTGAGAAATAATTGAATTCCGGGCATGTTGAAATATTAGGTAGACTTTAAACCGTACGAGAACATTATCATATGACACGAAAAGGAAGATAACGTTGTCCTATCTGAGTCCTAGACAGGTGGAGCGGAGGAGTCTGGACTACGAGCTGTATGAACTTATTCAATAATCATCCTATACAGATTTAATTGGCTAGTAACAATTATGAGTACCATGCAGCCCTATAGCATCCTTTAGTATAGGGGGTACGAAATTTCTCATTTAGAAAATTAACAAACTCATATCATCGTTAGATACTGAAATAAGAAAGATTTAGTTGAATTTTCATGAGCCCTAATTTTTTTTTATGAAACAGATATTAATTTTTTTTCAAAGATTTAAAAATATGTCTTATAGGACATCGTACCTTGAACCACTTCACTGAATAATATCTCAGTAATTCCCATTGACTCTGAAGTTATAACCTTCAAACGCAAAATTAATCGATGGGGATTACATAACAATTATAATATTATTCATTTGATTCTTCTATATTCACGAACAAACCATTTAATTATGGAATCTATCGTTTTTGAACGTGAACTGCCATATGGCTTCATAATCGAGCATAATGGCATTCACACACTATCAAGCTTATGGAGTTTGAATCAGACTTTTGAATGTTTGAATCTGTACACTGAACAGTATGCTGTAGTGTATAATGCGTTTATGTGTGATGTACCATGGTGTGAGTCGCTTGTAATATTACATGACTTCAACTGTGCAAACCATCTGAGTGATGAAATACCCATTTGACTAGAACCATACCTCGTAGACTCCCTCAAGTGGAATTCAACCGAATTTTGATGGGGCAACTCTGGTTGCAGCCATTTTGGCTAAATTTATCTATCGCATATCAACGGACAACCAATTGAGTGCTATATATTCTCGTACTTTGTTCCCATGTAAATACAGAACTATCAACATTTTCGAAACAATGAGAATTAATCATTAATATTTATTTTTCATTCCAAATAAAAAAACTCTTTCTTTTTTCCAACGTTGCGCTGGGAGACATGTTTTCATTTCGTAGAAGTATGTCATAGACTACCATTTCTTTTAAAACTTATTTCATCCTGCGTAATCACAACATCTCTTTTTCTATATGGAAAATGAGTTTGCAAATATATGGAAAAATGTGTTTTTTCTTCTAGACAACTTTTTTTTTCTCTTGAAAAGACTCCAATATATGGAAATAGTGACAATAAATGGGCAAGTGAAGAGCGCGAAAAGCAATCAGAATATGCATATAAACCTGGACTGGGAGAAAAAAAGAAGAGAATTGCATCATGGGCCAGAAATAATAGATCGAATGGAATGATGAAACTCATTTAGATTTTCGAGTATACAACGATGCTTATAGTGATGTGCATAAAAAGAATTACGTGGAATTCGATATATAAGATAATCATCATTTTACTACAAGTATACGATAATATTATGATTTCCTCGCGCCGACTCATGATATAGATTGACTTATCGAAATGCACACGTCGATGTTTGCGTATCAGGTCGCGTTGCGGTCACAGTGATGGATATAAACATAAATATTATTTTTTCTAGAAGAGAGTCTGTTAATTCATCAGCATTTACTCTATATGTATAATAGTTACAAATCCAACGTTCATGTACATGCAAGTTATTATTAGAACGTACTGATGGTATGATTTCCGTTTATAATTTTTCGATCTTCATAATTTTTTGATGAAATTGTGAAAGGTTAATTATTTTTTAAGTATATCCGAACAAGATCCGGATTTTACAGAAAATATTATGGTCCAATACTTCGCAAGTGGATTTGAAACTTTGGATTTCAAATAGCTCCAATAAATTGTTGGGCTCTGAATACAAATTTGACAATCACGAAACAACGGACCCAAGATAGAAAATAAATATGATATAGCAGTCTCAAATGCTTGAATACCTAACTTTTTTGGAAAAGTTGTAATAGCTTCAATTTTGTTTCTCATCTTCGTTGTTTTCATGATATTTGAAATATTCGAAAAACTATCAATGCAACTTCCGCAAACAGTAGAAGAATATGTAACAGCATGTCGATTTTATGCCAAATAATCCGAATAATAAAACTGAGAACTCCACAGTTCTAGAAGATTCTGTGTCGAGTCAAATCATTGGACCAGTAGACAGCACATTCTCCATGCCGGCTATCCAAATTTCAGCATATATTTTCTACAAAATCAGATTCTATCTGAGGCTAATTCTTCGGATCAACTCATTCGAAGATGTGAAATAGATTTATAAAATTCGAAATGTGGACGCGACTATTACACTCGTAGGTGCTAAACATCCAACACAGTCCATAAATTGAAATTCATCAGGGGTGATGACAACTAGCATCGATACTTCATGTGAAATGAATTTGGTTGGATATTCTGAATGAAATGGAACGATTGATTATGCCAATCACGAGAATTTAACATTTTTGATTCGGCATAAACGCGCTTATTATTTCAGGGTCTTATGTATATATGGCGTATAAAATGTTATAAGATTCGCGCTAGGTGAAATCAACACAAATGCGTACTTGTCGAACTCTAGATTACATATATATGAATTTCTGCAACACAATCGAATGTCCTATTCGGAATCGGTCTTATGTGGCGGATCTTTCGTTCAATTTTGAGCTAGATTTGGAGCCCACAGACAAGATCAGGTAGAATAAAGATGGATACTAATTCGACCTATATTTGGGACATTGAGTGGAATTGAGAAGCTGCAGCTTACTAAATTCGGTTATACTTACCCATTATATGTATTACACAAGACATTTCTGCATTCTTTTGCTGATAAACTCTTCATAGGTACCACCTCTAAGGACTCATGATTTTTTTATATATATAGAAACATATAATATAGGGTCCTGAGACATAAATTAGATATCGATTGCGAAGACTTAAGCGATTCATGCCAGTGTGAAGAAAATTAATCAAATCTACAGGCAAGAGAGGTCACCCGAAATCAGCCGTAAAATATCGTTTACAGAAATTAAAAATTCTATAAAAACTATGGAAACATCAACTACGACTGAATCGTATTTTAGTTGTTTGGAGAATACATAAGAATAACTGAATGGAGTCTATCTCAACTATAAAACTTCTTCCAGTTTTCATTGCATTAGCAAGATTGAAATAAATAATTACGAAAATAGGTACGTAAACACATGTCTTAGAGAACGCTTTTATTTGACAAAAGTTAATCTCTTGAGGAATAATTTGCATACAGATGATTGAAGTTAACTGAAGGAGACGGTAGTACTTATTCTCTTTCGTTTCCTAACCCTCAATTCATGCGCTGATGTGTAGTGTATTTACATGTTATTACAAATTCCATTTGTTTGCTCCTGGTGTGCACAAAACGTCTGCAGATTTACATAAAAATCACTTTTCCTATCACTGGCGGACGTGACAGTCTGGAAAAACATTCTTTATTTAGCTTTTTGATGACGACAAATTCTAATCAATACGATCTTGAAATTATTGAATAAATAAGTAATGGCAAACGGGTGTATCCGAATCGTTTCTAAAATAATTTAATTCTCAATGTATATTGAAAAACAGATATGAGGTATAATTGGTGATGAATATAGTGGGCACGGCTGATTTGTGTCTAGAAAGGAAGTATTATTGATATTGGAGTTAGTCATAACAATTGTACGACGAACTTGTCAATAAGATACAGAAAGGTGTGACCACAAACCATAATCCAAATTCCATCCCAGTTCCATCTATCAGATATTCACGGTGTATGGTACGAATGATTGAACAGGTAGATAAATGATATATGCAAACATCTTCAGACGCATATAAATGAAAACTTGGTACGGAACCCTTGTGAGATATCGCGGGAATTTTGTTGTAAAATTATTGGTGCATTTAATCAAAATCATCTCAATATTGTAATCACATTAATTTATCACTACACCCAATGAAATTGTAATACAGTATCATAACAGCACTATAAATAGCTATACATAGCAACATGTAGTATATATTATAAATTTATAACGTAGTAACTACACAGGATTTTATCTCATATTTCTATTCTCTTCATACATTCCCTACATGTTATTTATTTCACGATAGCATTCTCAGACCATACACACTCGAAAAATAGCCTCCAATGTTAATGCGCGGGAATACTTCAACTTCCGGCGGCCTAAAAAAAATTATCTTATCGACGAAACAAGTCATTGACTCAGAATTTCATACATATTCAGTTATTCGTATATACAAATATAAGAAACAAAAAAATCTGAAGCGTCCTTCGGGTGTTGAACAAAAGTACGAGAACTGACACGGAGCCCAAATCTCGCCCACACATTTTATTCTTAATATCAATGCACACGTTCAAGTGTGTACATTTCCAAGTCTTATGTTTATCTGGCCTGAATCACGAATATATATACTCACAAAACCTAGCTAGCATCAGTCGCGTTTGGATATAAAATAATTCTACGAATTGATACATTAGATCATCTATAACAAGAATTACTTTACTGATTTCATGATTACGAAAATATTGAATCGAATTCTAATCGTATGATACTTATGACATAAATGCTATGAAAATTGTTAGAGGATTCCACAATATTTTCAATTGCTTAAAAATATCCAATATACAAAGCTGTATAATGCGATATCTTAATAGTACCTGCAAGCGGGACAATTACGCGAGAGAATCGCACGAGTCGAAGTGACGGGCACCGATGTCACGGTCGAGCTAAAATTAGCAAGTTGAAGACCCCCGCGTCATATATACATACAAGTAACAGAAAGAGAGAGGGAGAGACGGAGGGAGGAAGAGAGGAAGAGAGAGAGAGGGAGAGAGAGAGAGAGAGAGAGAGCTCGTGTATATCCATGCATATTTTGCTAGCGCGCGCGACAATACAGATACGATAAGTATACATGTATAAGTTTAAGTATGGAACTATATTATACGCAGTACGCGTAAGAAAGCAACGTATGTGTCAACCGCGCCTAGAAAATCGAATCAAAAAGAAAAAAATAGTGAAAATTATAAAACAGGATTATCATGAAGATGATGACGATTATGACGTGAAATTTCGAAATTTCACGTCAGCCACACGTTGCCACGATGTAGGTTACACTGGAGAGTAGCGAGGCAGACATAGGTATTGATTTCAGTAGTGTGCACACGGAACACACCACGCGAAACCATTGTGCATGGAATGTGCTTTTATATGTATATGTATTATGTGTTGAGGCGCACGTGCACTGAACAAGTATAGACGCGTACTCGAACCTTCAACTGCATCCACATACATATTACATACACATTTGTATCATTGTATAGGCATAGGAATCTGCCGCGAGTGAATATGCTATACGCATACACTAATAGACTATAACTAATATCGAGTGGAAGAAGAAAAAAAAATAGAAGAAAATGGTCATGAGTAAACAAAGATAACATTCGTTTCGCATTACAAGTAGAACGTATAAACTATTCATTTATATATTTCAATGTTTGAATTATACCCGATAATTATTCAATTAATACTTACATCACTTCCGTTCATTTTAGATACATTAAATTTATATTTGCATGACATTGTATGTTCGGTGCGGATGAAAAGGTCCTATGAAGTTTATGAGAAAATTATACAATAGATAAAAAGACTAAATTATCATCAGACGATATTCTGAAAAGTATGTCCTCTTTCTTTTATCTCATATTTAAATCGAAATAATGAAACTCAAAATGCTTCCACAATCAAACTGAATACTACTTTACATATAGGTTAACAAACTGAAAAGAAATTCCCTGCTTCATTATTGAAAGATAGGATCAATTGTATTCTTAATGGACGAAACTATATATAACCACAAGGATAATAGCCATAAACTACTCATGTAAATCCATGACCTATACGACATCGACGATATGCTTTTTTTAAATATCCATTTGGTTTCAGTTTTATTTTGTATCATGTTGATGGCCATCCGTACGAATTGAATTAATATTATGACTGCCAACGGGTATCATCATGAGAAAAAAAAATAAGGATAAAAATAAACATAAAAGAAAATAAAATATAAATGTATATAACCCTTGAACCGAATCGCACTCGAATAACGCCACAATGACTTCCGGTGGAGTTTCAGGGAGGATGAGAATAGGAAAGAGAGGGAAAAAGAGAGAGGAAGGAGAAAATGTGCGACAATGCAGATAGTTGACAGAAGAAAAATTTGCATAAATACGCGCACACAACTCGATGGGTTTTTCTTTCATTTTGTTCAGCGATCGAAACGTTAACATCACAATCGTACGCAATTATGAATGCGGAGGGAATCCCTATGCAGTTGCAACAATAATCTAATAAGAATAAAAGATTTTTAGAATGGAAATCCGATCGAAGAAACCAAATTAAATTAACAAATTTTATTTTTTTCATTCTCGAAACCTGAATAAATTTTATTTTTATTATCATTCGCAGATTTTGAGAATTTGTTCACGTTTCGAATATACTTTATCGAAGTGTTGTATTGAAATAAAAATACTGTTAGGAATTTTTGATTGCAGTAATAATCATCCATGATAGAAAACAACATATAGGTACAAATAATAAAAACACGAGATAGGGATAATGGTGAAACAGTGAGGAAAAAAATGTCATAATGTTCAAGAACACACTTTTTCCAATGTGTATATGGGGGAAATAATACTCGATATATGATTGATTGATTGACGGAATGGAAAATTGAAACTTTGAATTTTTTTAATTAATCTATGCATGCTGTGTTACACGAATCTATAATACCGCCCGAGAGACAATCTCAACTCATCACGATTTCGTCTTTCTGTTATTTTTGTCTTTTACTATAATGAAATTAAAATATATATTCATATGAAATATTACTTATGGAACTTCATGAGCCGTTTGATATCTTTGAGTTAGATAATATGACGGTGAGCAAACTATGAATAGTTGGAAAATAATTCAGATGTATGATATATTAAAGTGAATCCAACGCCCCGAAATAGAGATGTTCGAATATTTTCGAACGCTTTTAATGTATATATATACGCGTGCACACATGCGTACAATGATGGTGAATAAATGGAGCAGACGGTGACTGCGCATATCGAACCGCGCCGAAAGGCTATCAGAGCGGTAGAGAATATGCGAACGGGTATATGAGAGAGGGAAAATTGGAGAATCGAGAAAGAGTGAGACGAGTACAACAACTTGTTGCACTCGGTGGCGCGTTGTTTGGCGGAGTCAATGGTAGAACAGTTGCCTACTGGCGGGATGCACATACCGCCTTCGCAATGGCCCCTATAGTTATTCACTGTTCACAAAAATAGCTCCGTCGTTATGATACGCAACAGATATTCATCGTCATGACGAGTAATCGAAAGAAAATCTCATATTTGTATCCATACTAAAATGAACGATTATACATATGAACATGAGACGAAACATTTCAACATAGAACTCACCTGAATATTGTGCCCAGGATTGGAAATATGCAATTGTTGAGCTTGATTAATTTGCAATGTGGAAGAACCGGATCCTGACGGCGGCCTTGGTGGTGTCGAACTTGTGAAGGGGCCCTGCCCCGAATTATTCTGATTCGGGCCACCACTTTGTGCGCCGCGTGGCGGTAATGGATAACCAGGACTACCATGATTTGGCATTGATCCCGGGCTACCATAAGGCGAATATTGTTGCTTATAACCACTGGTAGGGCCAATCATATTTGGTTTACCTCCCGTTTGTTGCGGCCTTTTCATTTCACCTAAACCGGAAAACTGCGTTTGCGTTCCAAACATATCGTTGGTCGGCTGATTGGAAAAACCGCCACCCGGATTACTATTATTTTTGTGATAATTGCCTTGTGTGTTGGCATTATTTTGATTTTGACTAGCTGCTGGTCCATTGCTACCCGGACTGCCAAGATAATCTGCATTACCACCAAATTGTGGAAATTCTGTATAAGGCGATCGTGATGCAGGACCACGTGCACCACCACCAGATGGATTGAATGGGCCAAGTCCAAGTTGTTGACTTTTGTGTTGATGCTGTTCCGCCATCTGTTTCAATGTTTGTGCGGCTGGACTCATTTCAGATTTGAAATCCAAACCAGAGTATGGCATACGTGCGGGTGAATACTGCGAGGTAGAGCCCAAACCGCCAGGACTTGAATTCGGACCAATATTACCATTATTTGCCCCATTACTTACACCATTATTATTTACATGCTGATGAACAGCATCCTTATCTTCTTCAATTTTTATTTGTCCATTATTTATAGGTACAGAATTAGTAACATTGCCAACACCAACATTAACTCCAACTCCAACTCCAACTCCAACTCCAACACCACCACCACTACCACCCAACGGATCAACACTTTTATCTTCAAAATCAAAATCTTTCATGAATTCCTGGTGGAAATCTGATATTTCAGATATAAGATCTTTGAATGCGTCCGAAGTGATTATTTCATCGCCTGTATCATCGCCAATGAAATCAGAAAAACCAGGAAATCCAGCCCCGTTGGCTGCTGCATCTTTTTCTAGTGCAGCTGCACACTGTTCGAGATCGACAAACTCATTATCTGGTTCTTGTTTACATTCAACAAGATTACCAATGTCCACACAACCAATTCCACTACCGGCACTACCTCCACCACCTTGATTAGTCGATTGACTACGCGATGATACAGTCGATGAGACACTGTCCAAACCGGATTTCGGTGAAGACGATGAATTCACCAGATCACTTTTCACTGATGCGTTTGTCAATGCTTTAACAGTAACGTTCGTTGATATCTGTTGAGCTTGAGAATTCGCTGCAGACGTTGTGAATTCAAGTTGCTGAACAATTTCGACAGAGAATTTGGTTAAACCTTCATTAGCATTATTGCCGGTTGATGATCCACCACCTCCTGTACTACCATTACCACCCGTGCTTTGATTTCCCGAAGTATTCGTTCCATTTCCGGATTGATGCTGTCCAAGACCATGATGTGCACCGCCGCCTGGGCCTCCTCCACCACCACTCGCCGATTGTGCTTGCTGGTGTTGGCCTTGTGTACATTGAACTTTAACTGGAGGTTCACCAAAACCACCGTCAGCACTCCCAGCGCCCGTGGACTCCAAGTCCTCAGCAGCTCGTTTCAAAATTTTTTGCTGCTGAAACAAATTTTCAAAAGTTTAGATATTTTTTATAAATAATAGCAATCATTTTTTTCATCATAACAATCACTTCTGCATTGAATTCTATCAAATATAACGTTGATAGAATGCCTGTATCACATTGTCACATATTGAAGAATTCATAACAAATATTAAAATCAAAACTCTATCAGTCATTACACATAAAATGTGGATGAACGTTCATGCCATCTTATACGAAAATAATTGTCATAAAATCTTAATTCCTACCAATTTCAAAACAACAGAAGACTGCATGATGAGTATATGTTCTAGGTAGTAACAACACATTAGTGCATTCAAGGTTCCATATACTTCAAATCCTACCTCATTCACTACCATACATTCATAGTAAACGTATATATGATGCACATATGAGACAGTGCTAATACATCCACACCATTTCCACTTGGTGGTCTCTATTGTCATAATGCGTGTGCCCCTTGTATCATAAGAACGTTACATAATTCCATTTGACGTAAGCCTTGGTCGTCATCGTCATCGCTGTTGTTATTGAACAATTTACATATTCATACATTATAACCAGTTTAATACCTAGCCGTTGTCATTTTTCGTTGCTTTCTAACTCGAAGGCATTAATGCATATATGAAATACATCCACTGAATTATCTTTTTGTTTCTATCAAAATTTTTAATTGAATTCACAAATACAGACAGATATTCAATCCAATCAATATAGAACCACAATCATAAACAGTTTGGTTGAATCCATGTTTCTTATACAAGTTATGAATTTCATGTCAAATATATGAGTGCCAATTGGAACTATATCACTCTACTCGATTATTGAACAAACAATTATAATTAATACAGAAATGTAAGTCGGCGGAATGGTTGCGCTTAAAAGAATCGTCAATTAAATTTAGGTGGAAGGAAAATGATAGTGTATAAATAAAATTCTCCACAGGAAAATTAGCGTATTTATTTTGAGATTACTCCAAAATGAAGGATTTGATATGTCAACTAGATGACACGAGTTGTGCTACCTGGTGGTTTCCCAACATAACATGCGGTAAATAAGGTTCGCGACCATAAAATGACAACGCCGACGACGGTGACGACGTCAACAACAATAACAACAATAAAGGGTTGAGAGCATTGGGTAAGAGCATGACTCCCGCGCGCGCGATATCAACGTGTCGCCAGGGTATCGATTGCCACGCGCCGCCGTGAGAACCATTGCGTCCTCGACTGCGTTACTACCTCAGTGGATTTCACTCATGGATACACGCTCACGTACCCAAAAAATTATGAGTGTATCTAATTCGTATATATAAAGACACAAAAATGTCTAACATGATTATTCAGAATTCCTCATAAATTAATCTGATATAGTATTTTTCTCTGGAGTGTTTTACTTCAAATTTGCAGAACCAATTCAACAATGTGAATTCACCTAATTTTGGAGAGACAAGATTTATTTAGATTTTTGTCCATCAAAGTCACTGTTATTTTTAATTAACTTATCAGCCCACTAGGATCTGAATGGGAATTTTCATTTGATACTTTTCGTGAAGTAAAGTAAGATTATACTCTTTACATTTGATGTCACCCAAAAAACAAGCAGACATTACTAACAGAATGAATTTTTCTGATGAAAAATAAACGGATTATCCGCAAGATTTAATCAGTATAGATTTTACAATACTCATTCAAGATACATGGCGATCAATACTTTTTTTTTCACCACAAAGGCATGGTTTTACTTTGCCCTGGAAGACTAATAGGAGATATTTCAATTGGATATTTCCTAAATCATGATCATTGTGAGAAATTTAATTAAGAGATTCACGATTCTGCGTAAAATTTCCAGAATTGTACTTAACATAAGAATGAAATTTTTTTTCTCGATTTCAAGTGTGTGAATGATCCTCTGCTGGAAGAATATGATTCATTTTGTCTAGTGTTAGCCCATTATTATAAACCATTTCAACGGTATAGTGTGAGATAAATAAATGACAACATGTCAATGTCCCAAATTTCCCACGCTACTGCTGTGTGCTCCGAGCTAGGGTACGCCCATTATTGAATGTCAGTAGAAGTTTACGTACAAACTTCTTGTACTCCTTCCCTTTTATGATATATATATATATATATATTTCATTCGCTGTCTGCGTCCCGACGCCGGAACAAATTTGACGCTTTGCACTCGACGCCTCTATACATAAATATACCGTTTTGCAAACATCAAATCTTGTAAATCAATTTGACGTTATCCGTGGACATTTACTTTATCTCCCGAAAAAATATTGTTAGCCATCTCAATCAACAGTAATTAGATATGATAGCAAATCCGACATGGCCTGAATGCGTTTTTGGTATGTTATGAATAATCAAACAGAAGAAGTGATGATAACCGAATAATAAAACATATGTAACAATTCGATCAATTTTTTCTCCGTGAAAGTTCATAGCGATTGATTACCGGTGTACTAGATCACAACAGAGTCAAACTCACTCTCATCTATAATTACATTAAAGTTTTAATTTTGCCATTGATTTGTGCATGTGACTGCAGTCGACAGATACTTGTGAGGAGTCGCCAGGCAAACGGAATTTAGCTAAATTTAAAAGTAGATAAATTCAATCATTGCCATTTACCTACACGGTTACGGACGCCCAAATTTTCATGTACACTTAGTTGTATTATGTATATTTTTTTATTCACATCCAAAATGAATTATATTGAAAGTTGTTTCTATCTTTTTATGCAATTTTTTTTCATCTGTGTTGTGATATGAAATGATCAGTACAGTGCATGGTATTTGAATGAGTCTATGGACGAAAGGGCGGTAGCTGCGTGACAAAAGCGGAAAATTCCGAACATATCCGAATGAGAGAAAAAAAATATTAAACGATGAGTAACGAGACAGCAGCGCGCGAGCAACTATATTACTATTATACGTTCCTTTTTCAGATTTGATGAGTGCATACACACTTGTATTTATGCAGACGGTCGTTGGCGCGCGCGCACACACACACCACATATTCATGAATATATACATATAGACATTCAACCCTCTGGCCTTTCTATCGATCCATGGCGAGAGGTTTTACACGCCCTCCCCAGCTTGCCACCTTGCTGGTAGAATCCTCACCAGGAGGTTGAGTTCCCTCGCGCGTCAACTTCATCTCTTCGAATCTTTTCACCTCTGCCCCTGTTTTATTCTTCCCCTCGCGCACTATTTCTCATTTCCTCTCACAGTTTTGCTCATAGGAACGCTGGCAAAATCAAGGTAAAGAATCCAGAGACATGGAAAGGCATCTCATCAAATTAATGATATGAATAGTCTTCTTACGATGAGATGTAGTAATTTTGAAGAGAGAAATTGAAGTCATTGACTTTTAGAGAAATTAATTTTTTTGATGCGCTCTGGATTGTATAGTTATTGTTACGGAAATATCCCATTGAAATTTTTGATCGAATATTAAAAAATACCAAATTAAGAGTGACGTACTTTTTGGTGGAAGTCAACTTGCCTGAGAATTGACCCAAATTTGTGCTCATTTTTCTCACGTCTACGTTTTTCTATAGAACTATACAATTTTTATATATTTTTTATTGAATTTATTTCTCTACATCCATTTGGTATTTGTAGACGCTGATTCTTGTACCTGAGTTATCACAATCTCTCTCTAAAATCGAAATTCTTAAAAGGAATATCATGCTTTATGAGAATAGTATTTTCCCAATTTTCGTCACAATATATTTCCCCTCAATTCAACCATTCCATTAATGTAATTACGACCCGATCAGATTATGAAATTCACAATGTTTGATACTCAAAGTATTTCCAGGTGAAGCCTCACCCATATTTTATTGAAGAAATAATAGAATATCCCTGTTCGATATTCATCTCCCAAACTTTGACAATTCACTGCAATGAAATGTTCAGCATAAAATATAATATTCCAGGATGTTGATTCATATAGTTTCCCATCACCTTCTTTATTTGGATCAAGTCAATCACTATCATGGAGGATCAAATAGTTGTTCTGGTTTTTCATACCTATAACTTTGATTTCCCATGAATGTATAACAAAACATTTGTTTTTGCATAATACTTATATATATCCATATGTAGATACGCGTATGCGCATGAGTAAGTGTTCGTGTGTATATATGTATATGAATATCGATATAGAGTAAACGTGCAAGGCACGAATGGCTATTACTTCGAACGTCCTCCGCACGAGCAACCGCGATCCTTCGTCACGCGGCTAAATATACAACTGAAAAACTACGAAGTAGAAAATTAAGGGGCCAACCGATGGCAATAGAAAAGATGCGAGATGCAAAAGATGCAAAAGATGCAAAAGATGCAAAAGACATAAAAGATGTGAAAGAGCAAGAAAGCTCAAAATAGCGGATTATCCGCGACAAATTACCACTGATTAAACAACGAATAAAAAAAAAATGCATAGAATATAAATTATAAAGATTAACTTTATACAATGCAATAAGTGGAACACGAGAAAAAGTGCATTTAATTAATTTTCTAGAGTGCACAGAATATACGTTATGGTGATAAATAAAACGCTGGTATATATAATTGGTTATTGATACATATGAAATGTAAAGAAAAGAACCTAACCGTAATATCAATACGCGCGAGCATATATAGCTTTAGTATATAACCCTGTTATCGATGCCCGACTGAGAATTCCGTTATGAATGTATATGTCGTCGGCGTCGTCGTCGTAGCCATCGTCGTTGTCGTTGCCGTAGTCGATTCATTGTCGCGCGAATTCTCGTGCGAGTACACTCTCGATGTATATACTACTGTTCTGCTCACAACGTCAAGTAGATTCATACGTATTCGTATGTACTCATATATTCATGTATATACATTTATATCTGTGTCTATACACGATTGAGTAAATATGCACATAGATAGCGGCGCATGACTGCGCCATTGACTTGCAGCAGAACGCGCGCGTGATACACCTATACGTATCCTACTTTTTCTTGTATACATTTCTCGCATGCCAAACACGTTTGAAAATACGGAAAACAGTTGTGTGCTTAACATGATATATTTCAGAAGATATATATATTTGTGTATTTATATAATAATTTCTTCGTCCTCTTTGACGTACCATCATTCCAGTGAAAAAAATCTGCGTTGTTGCGACAAGAATTCAAGATGTCAATCAAAATTGTTCACAATGCTCTGAATTAGCAATAACTTCACTTCAAACTTTTATTATTTCATTTCTCCTCGAATATTCCTGTGAATGGTTCGAAAAAATGGAAAAAAAAAAAAAAATATAGAACGGGAATGTTTTCCTATTCATTTGTCACATTCGCAATTGTTATGTTATCTTTATCACCAATTTTTGCACCACTAAGTTTTTGTTTTTTTCCTTTTTTTTGGTATCGTATTGAATTACATTCTGTCAAGCAATTCAAGTATAGAGAAAGAAGGAGAGACGGAGGTGCTCCACTTGATGTCATTAATCACAAAATAAAAAATGACGTTAAATAACGAAGAGATAACACGAGTCACAGATTTTTTATTCATTTGTTAACGTTTCTGTTCTCTTTTCATTTGGAACGAGACGCATCGAGCGCGGGGCGAACCCGTGCGCCCGAGTTTGTCACGCACTCTTCCGCGACTCTTGACCTCTTTGGTATTTTTTTTTATTCTCTTCAACACTCGGACGACCCGCAAGAGAGTGATGGGTACGAACGATAGGCGCCCCGAAGCGCGTCAACACGCTCGACAGTGTGTATGACTGTGAGTGTGAATAATATCAAGTATCATACATATACATGCTCGTACCCACACTCAACTACATACACACGCACATTCAAACACTACAAGTTTACCACCACAAGCCAACTAGTCGAACTTGAACAAACTCTGTGAGTCTTTGGTCGATATGCCATTACCATATTCGAATCTATTGATTAAGCCGATGGGTTTGCCAATTCTTAATACTTTACATTTTTTATTCGTATCAGTGATTCGAGTTGAATTGTGTACGAAATTTGCCAGTCATCGTTGTATGATGGCATAAATAACAGATATCAAACAGTTCTCCCACCGTAAACATGTTCATACCTGTCAAACGTGCACAAATACACACACTGGTATACATACGCATCAAAACATATTGTTATCAATTGTTATTTGTCAATTTATTATAACGATAATGACGAATATGTTCGGTTGCGCGTCATCTACGCCAAAAGACTTGTCAATTTTCCTTTCGTAAATTGTCAACAGGTGGTTCCGAGCGCCCGTTTACGCTCTCGATATATTGTCTTATACACTGCACATTGTATGATGCTCTATCACAATAATTTCATATTTTTCGTAGTCCCATCATTAAAGTCCCTTTTCCAATTTCATACTACTAATTAACATTAATTTATTGATTAAATGACGAACATTAAATTAGATTGGTTTTTGGAAATCTTCATTGAGAATTAGTTTATTTGCGAAAAAACGAAACAATCAACACTGCAATTCCATTTTTGTAGGGTGCGAAAAATCGATTGATAAACGAGTTTAAACGAGCAAAATTTGCTCACGATGCTTGCCCCTCTCTTTTTTTCTTTGTCGCGCCATCATTCTTCCATCCTTGTGCTGCTATGTGTCATTCTTGTCAACGGATTTTGGCCCTGACTATTTCTGCTATTGCAAAAACTGACGGATGTTTTCAATGGTGAATTCCTTGATCATAGCGGTAGTAAGTAGTGCCAGATGGTTCGAGCTATCATTTCGATATTCTCACAACTCTCCTACAATATTCTTGAGATCGTGTCATTTTCGCTGTTTTACGATTCTCATCCACTCGGATTTCAATCTCAACCTCACTCTTTCTTTTTTTTTTTTCTTTCTTTCAAAATCAATTTTTTTTATCTATTATTCATAATGAATCATTCTTCAAATGACATCATATCTCAATACACCTTCAGTGCAGACTAAAAACGTTGCTATCAAAATATTAATAATAGGTAACATCTATTGAACTATTTGATTTCAGAATTTTTTTCAGCGTCAACAAGTTTTTTTTTTTTTTTTTTCATTTGTTCAATTTCTGTGATTATTGATCCATCGGCGATTTCTTTTGTTTCTTATCCTTTTTAATCTCTCATTAGCAGTAGTATATAAAAGAAGATGTCGAGTTTGTGACAATAAACAGAGTGAGAATATATAACGGTGGAAAAAAAGCAAGCTCGTCCACTCGATGCCCACGAGCAATTGACTCCTGCGCGTCGTCCCAACTCACGGCTGTGTGGCACGCGTAAAGGAAGGATTAGAGCGTGAGGGTGAGAGAGCGAGAGGACGTCTGTTCGTGTCTCCCAACGTAGGGTAGGGAGAATACGCCAGTGGGAGAGGGAGCTGAGGGCACGTGAGAGGAAAATGGAGAGGATGGCGCGTGCCGTTACACGCTAGCAGGTGGAGTGCGCGTGCCCAGAAATCTCCTTACTCTATGTTGCTCTCTCTTGGTTTTCTCATTGGCTTTCTCTCTTCCGCATTTGTGCGACTACATATATATTTATATATATATATATATATATACATATTTCAGGTTGCTGTAGCTCGCGAATTGACTCGATGCCGATACCGCCAACTATATAGCAACCACTTTGCGACAACTCTTCACAGCTTGCCACTCAATTTTCCTCACTGACTGTCACACTTAATTTTTTCTTCATCAATTGAAGACACACAGTTTTTTTTTCTATTCATTATTCATGAACACGCAAATAATAAAATGCTATACCCTAGACAGTATATTTTTATGTTTTACAACAAATACTCAAAAGGGTCAATATTCATCATTATTCTTGTTATTGTTATCATTATTATTATTATCGTTATTACAGTTTCATGTGGAGAAACAAGTGCATATGTAATATTTGTGAGATTATCAATTTCCAAGTAACATAGATGTGTATTTTTTAACCGAAGATTCACGCGGCTGCTTTGAATCAACGAGTATCGTCTTTTACAGCGTGTTCTATTCAAAATGTTTATGTTCCGGTGAGTTTATTCTTGGAGACTCGATAAGAGTTGCCAACGGAAGACTTGATAAGAGAGTAGCGTTGATTTGTCATAGTCGGCGTCCTTCTCCTCATCCTCGTCCTCGCCATGGTGAATGTAAGCATGTAGTGCAATTTTTTCTCGCCTCTATTTCTTCTCATCAATAGAGTTTCAAAGATATCAGTTATTTTAATTTTAATATCGAGTGAATAATAATCCTATTGGAATACACCGCAATGTGTTGTCCATCAACGTGAAAGGATTCGAAAAGTGCATTACATGATATAGATGTGAATTATACATTCATTCAATAAACAGCATTTTTGTTCTCCAACATTTATTTTGGTTTTCATCGTTTCCTTTTGTTTATGTTATTCTTGACGTGTTTTTTTTTTCTTCTTTTTTTTTCATTCATTCCAAGGCAACGGCAGTGATGATGCGACGACCTTGCGTTATGTTTATGAATGTGTATATTTATATATTCATATATACATATATCTATGTATATATATATGCATTAGTGCAGGAGAATGTCTTGCGTCTTGTTGCCACGCGAGTGCGGTCCCTATTTTGCTTTTCGCTCTCAGCAAATGTTGGATACATATGCGAGCGCGAACTCGCGTTATCAGCTGTCACGCGGCGCACGTGCCTCGTGTAAAGGCAGTCATGGTAGCGCGAAGCGATACTACCCCGATACAAGGGAACTTGACGCCTCGAAGAGTCGTCAGCCACTGACGATTATGGCCTGTGCGTTTCTCTCTATACTCTCATGTGTATTCCTCTATTATATATATACATATGTATAAATATATACATACGCGAGTGGCTCGCGTCGACTCGCGTCAACTCGTTCAGCATCGGCCCATTTCGACTTCATTCGTTTCGCTACCCGATATACGCCGACAACACTGGCGTCATAGTCGCGAGAGTCACCTCTCCGCCCTTGCCCTCGTACATTCGCTATTTTGCTTCCTCTTTTAATTCGCATTTTTGCGTTCTTGCGCTCAAAAATACTTCACCTACCTTCCCCAGACTCACTAATTTTGCATGCTGTTATTTTCCCACAAACTATGACATACAAGAATCTATTAATTCTCGTATTATTTACTTATTTGTAGATTGTTCCATTCCTTTTTATCGTTAACACTCATTTCAAACTCTCATATCGGGATTCTCATTTCCATTTCATCATTATTATTATTTCCACGAATAACAACAAAATACATGTTGACTCAATAATTTATTTATAAAAGGTCATCGTTATGTCATGAGCTTTTTGTTGTTTCATACCAGAATTTTATGCTCTGCAATTATGAATTATATCAATATGAGGAATGTGCCTGTCACAATTTATATACGGCAATGGGACGGGAGAGTATAATATCCTAAAGGCAAGACCGAAAGCTCTTACTCTTTCTGCTCATGTCTCATCGTCGTCGTGGTGGCAGTGGTGGCAGTGGTGGCGGCGGTGGCAGCGGTGGCGGTGGTGATAGCAAAGGCTACACCAGTTGGCATGAAAGCAGCGCGCGCGGGAACATCGTGTCACGTCGCGCGCAATCCAACCTCCGCCAACACTCGCCCGTTGCGTCATCAGGCTTTCCATACTACGCCCGGATTCGTCGGATGGGACGAGCAAGCCGCCGGCATCAACGCATCTATACTGTACTACTACTACTTTATAAACCGCCTCTCGCTCATATACACACTACGACATTGTTGCCAGTGTCACTCATTCGCGATGACGACAATATTTGCGCTACTTTCCGCTATTTTGGCAATACAATCTTTATCATAGTTCTTCCCACAAGTATCTTCCGTTGAAAATTAACTCATTATTGCCAATTACTGTCGATATTTCAATAGAACCGAAGTAACTTGGAAAAAAAGTAAAAAAAAAAGGAAGTTAAAATTCAGATCGTATGGAAGAATCTGATTAGAACATAGATTGAGTATCTCGTATGAAATTTCGAAAGACATGCATCAATTGAACTGATGAATTTGCAGGGGCCTGGATTTATCGGGTGAAACATTATTGATCGACAATGACATTTGATTTAGAGTTGACCTGTCGAAAATATTCCCGAATTGGAATTCCCTCCTACATATAAAATTTTATTCTTTGAGTATTCAATCGAATATATATAATCACGTGAATAAAGAAGTTTCCTCTAATATAGATTGATATAAACATAGAGATAAATTAGAACTAAGAATGGGAAATATCTAAATCGATCATTTTTTATCAAGTTATCTCTGGTGAAAATATTAATTAAACTTGAATTGGTACTATATTTTGTTGTTGTCTCCGTATCATTTTCTGTTTCTCGATATTAATATGGTACGAAAAGTGAGCAGTAAGTTTACACTAGGTGAGAGTCAGAAGAGAATGATTTGTCTGGAAGATTGAAAGTTGGCGCCGTTGCCAAGTTATAATGCCCGCGCGCGCGCGCCTCAACGAGCGCCACCTACGCCACTGACAATTGTCTCGTATATATGAGCTGCGCGCGACGAGGACGTTGCACTGTAGGTCCTCCCTCTCTATATAAATGAATATACACATACATGTATAAAGAGGGAATAGCTGCAAAATTATGGTCAACACACATTCCAACGAGGATATAGAATTTTGAACGAGAGAAATCGACATTCAGTTCGAGCTGGCAGTAACCAGCAGCAGAAACACCACCAATGTGTCATGGCATCATAGACCGGACGCTGTTTCATACCTAATTACACGTTGCTCTACAATTCTCAATTGGTTGTGATTCACTCTCTCTTATTATTAATTAGAGGTCTCTCGAATACAAATGCTGTCGACAAACGTCCGATTGCTCTTTTAACAAGTTAATATTGTGTTTGTACACGTGGCTAAATATAAAGACAACACAAATGTTTTGTTTATACTCTATAGACCGTTGTGTGTATACGTAATACTATCCATAGCATTAATATATAATCAAATCACAGAGATAATTCGATTATGATTACAGGAAGAGAAAATGATCGAGTATAATAAAATGTCTATATACAGTGAGTTGATAGAATAGGGTGAAATGCCCTTGTATGGGTACACCTATATCCCACACGTATACATACAATATATGTCTATACCTTTGCTGTTATTACCTATCCTCTAACACATATAACCCCGCAAAGGGAGAAAATGCGACAGCAGAACACGGCGGTTGGCAAATCGGATGCGTCTGCGCGCCGTCATATGCACCCGGTTAAAATACCTTGACGCTCTCAACATCCTGTTAACTTAATCACTCAAGAGAAATAAGCATTTATAAATATATACGGGTGTATATGTAGCTAATATATATTTATACAACAGCTCGATTTATTTCTTCATGTTCCACTTTTACTCGCCTATGTCACAATGACTTTCACGCGATTGATACGTTTCCAACTTGTCGGCTAAAAAACAATTGTTTCTCTTTTTCTTTTGTTTATTTATTTTTCGATTATTTCCATACATACAATTGATCGGTGACAAATTTACTCAGCACACTTTCTATCTATTGGATATATTTTTGCGAACAATGATACAACACATTTCGAAATTCTGTGATTAAAGTCGCAAAAATTGAATGATGTTATGGAGAAAATTATTCAGAACATTCAAACAACCCACATGACAATTCACCGTGAAATGTGAACGATTGTGTGAGTGCATATTATGACGTGACAACTAATATTGAAGCATATTATAATAGTGTATCGCTGGTTGGCGCGGTAATAATTCAAATGTATACATATGTATAAACATGTAAAGGAAGAGGGATATACGACGATCTTTTTGTTTTTTTATTCATAATATCTGTCGCGAGTTGAGCGTCACTGAGGTCCGCCGCATTCCCCTTGTGCACTCAGTGGCGTAGACGTATTCACTCTCTCGGTGCAATATAACTATTGTATGTATATAATAAATGCAACCAAAGCAATAACGATGACTACCAGTAAATAGCATGAAAATACAAAACAACAACGTTTATCTTCCACACACATGAAATCCACAAAACTTTTCTTTAATTATTATTTATCAATTATCATATTGTTCATTATGATTTTTAGTACCAGTATCCTTTTCTTTTTTTTATATATACAGATATGATACGCATGTATACATATGAATGCTCATCAAATCAAATTTTATGATGAGCGAATGGTAAACTAAAATTTAAGAATAACTATTTCCGAAGCCAAAATTGATTCGAAATTATTCAATGAATATATCGACATAGATTGTCTTCTTATTCATTATGTATGACAGTTTACCTCTGCATCAAGTTCTCGTAAATATTTTTTAGGTTACAAGAGGATGAAGTGGAAGGACAATAAATATGAAAAATTAATTGACCAACTATATTGAGCAACACATATAGTTAGATAGTGTAGGAGTAGGTGGCTGAAAGTGGCTGAAAGGTTGTGCTGCTATGCAAGGGGGCGACAGAAGGGTGAAGGTGGGTTAATATAGTGCCTTCACGGTGTGTGCAAGCCCACATCATCCCCCACCAGTAATACTATCCTGACCAACCGGCTGTTTACTGTTTGGCCTCCCGGGATATCGATCCCAGTGGCGTAAGAACGTATACTATCACTAGTTGTGTATGTGTGTGTGTGTGTATGTGTATGTGTAACTATATGTTTGGAAGGGACATAGTTGTTGTTATATGTGTATATTGTATGTTCCATGAACGAGGCGTCACTGACTTCAGCGTCGATGCTTTTCCACCCTTTGTATGCTAAATCCTCTACTGATATGACCAGCCCGCAACGCGTTCACGTAAATAAAACTGCTTACACAACCCTAATACTCTTTGATTATTCGGGTATATGGTTTTATCATATCATTTCCATTTGTTCAATTTGTCTGAGTATTTCCACATTAGTTTCACTAGATAGGAAGTTATATTAGTTGTGATCAAAACATACCAATATCTATATGCTCAACTACTTTATTATACGGCCAAATGTGACGAGAGAAATTTAATGAATGTAACGAAAGATATTTTATGAACAAAGGTATCAATATCTAGTTTACATCCTGCTTCGATGAGACATCTGATGGATTTAACAACGGAAGAGTTGATCAATTCATGCCTATTCGGCTTCCTTATTAATCGTGTCGTACGAGATTTTCTCAATCACTTTTCTTTGTACACTTATTCTGTGTTTTTTTTTCACAGTTATCGATTATATATTTTTTAGACTCTGAAAGGTTATTGACTTTTGGAAGTACGCCACAAATATCACATACATCTTTATATAAAGAATAAAGACATCCAACCAACTCATAAGGAAACTCTTTGCAAACATAATCGTGTTTAGGATTAATTAAAAAGTATATAAAATGAACGAACATCCAATATAGCGGGTCAGAGCTCAAAAAGGCAAATGAAAATTGTGACAATAAGCCATTTACCTTGAATGTTCAACCCAGGGTATGTGACTTCATTTCTATCCATAGTAATTATCAGTACATCAATTTTAGATTAATGCGGTTAAAAGAAAAATAAATTAATTCCATGGAATTTGATCGATACTTTTTCACGAAACAATCATATTTTCGATTTCGTACACGAAGTTCATGATATATCAGAAGATGGAGTTGGAATTGTTCGAAATGAGAATCGTTCTTCAAACTTTCACCTACATGGCACAAGAGACTTTTGCATTTGTAGTAAATATTTTTCATTTTTGTTTGAATTTCGTGAAGAAAGAGTTTGAGTCAGACGGCGAAATTTTTATGCCCGATAATAAAATTCGTTTTAGTTTATTCACAAAACCGTAGTTTGAATCTATTCACGAAACTTTTGCTATGACAAGGAAACGAATTCGTTTCATAGAAGACATGTAGGGAGCTAACACAGATAATAGAGATAACCTAACCTTCGCTGTATCACCTCAATTTACTCAATTTAGTAATGATCGAAATTCATCGTTTTCAAACATTGTCAAACGTAAGATGATAAAAATCATGTCTTACACTTCTAGAATTACACGATGACTTGTTTTTTCTATAAATTGTCCAACATGAGACTTAACAAAATATACAAAACGAAATAAGTAATGGGTCACATTCATCTATATGTAATAGGATTCCAAACGTGAATTTAGAGGTTGAATCGTGTGCCAATGCGCGGGAACCAGATTTTATAGTATTGTTACTGCAATGTAATTATACTATCGTCGAAAGAAGTTGATGTCTCATGGCAAAACTATTTGTACTGTTACGATATGGTTGAGAATATGTGCAAACTGAAACTGCAGTATCTCTGTCAGACACATACTTCTTTTTCAGTGTCGTAACTCAATAATTGGAACGATGTTATTTTCATTTGTTTATTGGAACAAGTGAGGGAATAATGGAAGAATAAATGCAGTACTATGTCACCTTGTGGTTATTACATATGGAGATATGGTAGTAGTAGACTGGTGTGTATCTCATCATGTAAATAATATTCCTTGGTATGGAGCGAGTGTGCGCGCTGCCGGATAGAAGGGTTCTGACAACTCACAAGAGTGTACGGGTGCGATCAACTGCGTATAACCGTAACGGAAGCACGTATACACGATACATTTTCGTCGGTGGCGCGCGCTAGGTCTGTGCGCAGTTTTCCCCCGGATTCAAGTACATAAGTATATATTATACATAAAGTAGCATGCGGTATACATGACTCTTCCCGTTTCAAGTATCGAGCAGCGCAAGTCCTTTTTTTACACTATCCCAACTCCCCATTTACAATTCCACCCCCTGACTTCTCATTACTTTGCTACTGACTGTATATTATTTTTAAATATACGAGTAGCCGTGAGGATGCCGCAGAATTTTTCTGTGTATAGGCAGGAGTTGAAAGAGTTCTTCAGTGCAAATAAAATAACATATACATGCTGTACGTGCATTGTACTTCGGCATTCAACTTCGCGTACACGAGAAAACCAAGAGGTCGAGATTAGTCAAATACATCTGAAATTTGGAATGGTTATGTTAGATATATAATGAAACGAAAATAAAACCGGCCGGAATGAATAGCATTTAATCAGGGGTATGAAAACCACCTGACCTACATATTAGAAGATTTCCGCTTAGAAAATCCATAAATAACTTTCTCCCGATATTAATGGAAATCAATTCGATGTAAAAGAATCCAGATTCGCGAAATCGATACTGAACCATATTGAATTGACTGAAAGCTATTATGAAATCACTTAGTGACATTACAAAATCAAGCTATAACCGGTATTCTCGATCAGAACTCCAGAAAAGAGAAACTTTTAGTAATTTTGATCTCTTTGTCGCAGAGGTAAATTAAAATTTGATATCCAATATCCTACTCTTGATTTTACAGTCCACTATATGAGATTCAGTTGAACAGGAGTAAATACCATCTTCGAACTATATTGAAACTTGGAGTCTCACAGGCGCAGTTTGAAAATGTGAAGATACTTCTTATTAACTAATTTAAAAAAAAAGTCAATGTTATGATTATGGCAGTGTCTAATTCTACAATCTCATGCAATATTGCTCCGACGGCAGCTTCTTAATCAAGAAAATGGAACGCCTGGAATAATGTTGATGGTTTTGATTCATAATCTCAACTTCTTTTCTGCAGCATTGGCAAACATAATTTACATGTGAAAATCTGAGAGTCAAAATTACTTAACAATAAAGGAATATTTAACTTATTTATTTCCGATAGAATTGGTATCTATCAAAGAAAACGCGCCGGTGGCAATTTTTCACTTATTATAGCAACTACCAGTCTGCATAAACTGATCGATAATTGTATTGATGTTATTTCTATTGACATCAGTTGATTTTGTTTATTCTTTTTCCTAGCCGGATTAATTGTTTAACTTCTACCCTTGAAAATTATCTTCGTAGTGATATATTTTTTTTCGCATGAACCGGAAGTCCTAGTTCGTAGCTTAATCAATGATTGAATTATGAGAGTCATCATTCGTAGTGTCGAAATAGAGACGTCATCATTCAAAAATTGTATCTTACATGTAAACAAAATTAACTGCGAAATTTTGAAAAAACTTGGGTAGCTTCTTTAATTTACAAAATACTGGAAGTTCTCAGGATGTAATCGGTGACTCAATCGATGATTGTGAAACCGGAACAAAAATATATTACCACAATTTTTGTGATATTACGTGAAACATCAGACATCAGTTATGGGAGGAGTCGAACTCGGTTAGTAATGAATGTTGATTTTCATTTTTATATATGCATAAACTCGCAAAGATTGAGGTTGAGCTCAAATCTCCATGCATATATAACTGTGATAGACATGATAATAATGAATGCCTGGATAATTAAATCGTTCATCTTCCTTTCACCTTATTTATGAAATTTTTGAAAATGTTGAACAGGCATGAACAGGTCGATTAATATCGATTTCTCGAATACTGCAGAATGGTAAATGAAGAAATTTTATGATTTTTCCAGTTTTGTAACATATCCATATATTACCAATTAATTCACAATTCCTCAAGAATATTGATAAATAAAAATTGATGTAGTTTCGTGGAGGAAGACGCCGGAAAATTCAGTGAATGCACCAAATTCTCTTGCCGCATATAGAATGACGTAAGCACAATTTTTCTTCGTGACTCGTCCAGCTTCGGAAATTGATGTTTTCTCTCAATCAATGAAAATGGTTAAAAATGTGATCAAGTTCTCCGTACTACTATATCAGTGTCCAAAAGATGGAAGAAACAAAAATGAACATACGCACATGATAGAATTGATGGAATCCAACCTAATTCACTGCGAGAAACCTCATCTGATTACATGGATATGGATTAACTCCTTCTTGCTGTCATTTAATAAGCGGATGAAAGGAATTATGAGAGGGCATATATAGTAGTAATAAAGAATACTCTGTTCATATCATCCAGTCGTATAAAATGGGAGAGCGTTGAGAATTGCACAGTGCATTTTGTCCTTCAGAATGTAGAATGTATCTCCGTATATATTACAATAATAAATCAAATGAACCTCGCGACGGAAGTCAGTACAGTGATATGAGAAAAATTATCATATCCAAATCAAATTTCTGAGGGAATACATTATAATTTTAATGATACTTTATGCGAAGATCCAGCTCCGACTAAGTGGCTCTCACATAATCTAATGAGCTTTATGAAGATATTGAATATTGTCGCACTGTTGATCGCAGATTGTTGTTTTCTAACTCAGATGCGATACGCAGTGTGTTATTTCTAGTCCTCATCCATTGCAGATATTTCGAACAACCTTGAAATATTGCCGTTTATTACTATTTCAGACTATTTTCTCGCGGGTCACGGTCATTATTATAGACTAGCATTACAACGCTATATAATAAGAGTATGCAATTGATAAATTTGAAATGTCGAGTGAAAATTCTTTCGTGTACTTTCAGTAACACTCATCTTGCTTGTAATGTAAATTTACACTTGACTGTGCTGTTCTCATGTTACCATATCTGTCTCGCTTTTCTTAACCACACATTCAAACATGATGTCCTCATCTAGTGTTTCTACCTTTATCATCATATACCAACAAACGAAAACTATATATTTTCTATTTTATTTCAAGCATAGTGTTGTAATAAGCAAATGTTTCATATGATTCAATCTTGGATTTAAATGGCAAGGACACTCGTCATCTATAATGGGAATCATCGATTTCGTCAATAATTCATTAAGAAACCACTCCCAGAATCACTTAAAAGGCGTTGATTCGATCAGAAGAAATTGAAGGATCAGAAAGAAGTATTCATCTCAAAACAGACAAAATGATCTACGCACAAATTTGTGTTAATTTGAACGCCATTTTAGATCTTAAAAAAATTAATATAAATTATGAATAGTAACGGCAAATAAGTAATGCATACATAATTTAGCAATCCAGTTCCCTGTAATGACGTGATTTTCGAAGATGACCAACATGGGATTGTTTGTAATATTGAGTTCAATGCAATTACACTGGGATACTGCAATATCAATTATTCATATGAAGTTCGTGATTTATTAATGATGTGGGGACTACGTAGAAGTAAATCAATTTTTCGTCAGTGAATGGTAAAACTTCATTGAGCACCGACATGGATTATGATAGTGATATTTCATTAGTCCAATATCTTATGCGTCTCATCGATTCATGACCATTGGGAAATAGCCGTCATGTCACCTCAAAATTCATTATTGCATTTGTATGAAATGTTCTCGCTGTATTTCTGAATATTTGGCATTTCTTCGTGGTAAAAAGTGTTATGGTTCAGATCCAAATTATGTTTTAGTCGTTCATTTTCACAGCAGCTCTAATTTCCATGTGTGTAATAAAAAAAAACACAAAGTTAACGAGGAAAGTATTGAATTGGATGGTTTATAATTGGAAAAATTAAGTCATTATGTGCGAACAAGGAATTAAGAGAAAAAATTCATCACAAAATATTGTGTCTTGACTGGCACTCCTAATTATGCTCCACTGGGTAAAACGTGGGACAAATTTTGGTATTTGTTGTTTATGATTATCAAAGTTCTGACGAAGTCATGTTGCAATGTAATACTTAATGATATTCGATGTTATATGGCTCTGGTTATCATCGATGTCTAGGCACAAATCAATGTCTTATGCTGTGCTATAAACACTTACAAGAACATGATCCACTCATTATTTGTCGACCGTGATATGAATTGGAGATGTTACAATTGTCTGAAATGCATTACAAATCGTCACAGCCTAATAGCAGAGTAATTTGAATCCACTCAATCACAGATAAATTATCTAATTTCTCATTATTCTGAAGGAAAACGATTTTCAAATACATGGAACAGTTCTCCATCACCGAAGTTTGATTGCTTCACTAAATTCACAATCAAATTTCATTCAATATAAATTTGTCTCATCGTAGGATTATCACAGAAATAGATTTTATGAGCCTCCCCGTATTTATAAAAAAATTTTACGAATGGTATTGAATTTTGTATCGCTTCTTCTCTCTTACTAATGGTAAGAAAATGATATGTGAAAATGAGTTGACAATTCTTGAAAAAAATCATTTCCGTTTAGACAGAATAAAACCAGTACCACTTTTAATATCGAGAGACTTATAGTCTATTTATTATTATCTGTACTCGGATCGCCTTGCTTCGTATTTGGTTGGTTAGGTTAATAATTATCATAACATGGTCAAAAAAACGGTGATACAGTTTATTTTAATAATTGATGCAAAGCCCGAAAACTAAAACAAAGACCAATAATGAGTATGACCATATGTTGTGCGTACAAAAACCAATCAGAATTACGTTCGAAAAATATTTTTCGGTGACGTTGAAGACAGTTGGACAGGTACAACTATCAATGGATGTCAATTTGAATAAAGCTGAATTGTTGAAAACATAAAAATTCTTCATTCATTTTAGTTATTCGTAACATGGATATCATATGCATTAGATCTCAATATGCTGTGAAATCATCACAAAATGATCACAACTCATATAGATTTGCTCAAATTTCGGATTTCTTCATCCGATCGATCAGTCTATAAATGTCTCAAGAATATCATAGTATGGGAAAAATCGTTCTTTCATACATATATGCTGGACATTGTCGAGGTAACTTCAGAAAAATAGACAAAATATGTGTAGTTGAAGTGGCTGCATATCTGACAAGAAATCAACAGATAGAAATGTATATCTCTGTGACTCTGAAGTATCATCATCTCAAACTACCAGGTTCGCATCTAACACCGAGTAAAATGAGTTTTTTTCGGGAATGAATTTGAATGCGATTTGCAAAGGCTCTTCAGTTCATTTGAATTGTAAATAATGCGTATACGTAACTCCAGGTTATTCAATAGTGAAAAATATCACTCAAAACGAAAGGATATTGGCGTGAATTATCATTTTCAACATCTGTGAGAAATATAATCCCCAATCGACATTTTTCCAATATTTGGCGCTTGGAAATGTGAGGAAATCTCTTGAAAATTTAGTTGCTGATTAAGTAGATGGCCTGTTAATGATTGGTGAATGTTCAGCTCAAAACCTCCCAGGTGTTGTCAACACCTTTCCCAACAGAAAGTCTCAATCAAGTTCAAACTCTTGTGAAGTAAAGTTCTACACTCGTAATATCCGGAAGTTATATAAGTGGCGATTGAGAGACTACTTTTTCATGCCGAAGTTACAAAACATTTTTCCAGTACATGTCAAACACAAAAATGTTGAATCGATTTGACATGGAAATTAGTGTTAACCGTAGAAGTCAGGTGAAATGTAAAGACACCACATAATTTCACACCGAGTTGTCTGAAACATGGTCGCTGAGCATTTTCTTTGGAACTGTAATTGATTCCAACGTATATCCAGGTCGTATAATTCAAACCAATTGAAAACCACACGAGATGTATCAATACATTCCAAAATCTTTTGTTGAAAAATTGTGGTGTGCCAAGTGGTCTTGGCAGTTTTGATCAGAAGATTCTCCGTTCAAGGCTTTCTAGTGTTTCTTCGCACTTTCTTTTTGAGAGAATCAAATGAGTTCATGTCTATAAGCTCCTCCATAACTCTATGAGTCTATGAGTCCATGAGAAAACAAGTATATGAATTCGAAATGTATAGAAGTTAAACGATTGTTTATTGGAACACTAGAATTCCATGTCAAATTTACTACACATTTTCTGTGAAGTCGTGCGAGGTAAGGCGAAGGTAATAATTTGACTCTTAAATTCACGTGGACTGTCTTGGGTTAGTAAAATATGTCAAATTTTAGACAAATCTTTCATCACCGCGTGCTGCACTGAAGTTTGATACATATTCTTATGAGGCTTTCTCGACAATAGTGATGACGTGCCATCATTGAATGAGAGTTCTATTTTCCCGCCCTCTATACTTGTATTTATTGAGAAACGAGTTCTGCAATGGAGCTGAATTTCTCCACACGAAAAATAAGACTACATTTTGTCATCTCGGTTATGGAGAATGAAAGAATAACACTTGGGTACATTATATTCCCTTTTTATAGTGAATCATTTACTTATTCAATTCAGTAATTAGCGAACGTACCAATATATTAATACCGACTCAGAGCTTGTGAAAAAAATTCATGAAATGGTGCATATTAAAGGAAATTCATTTGTCGAATCGAATGACTAGAAACCTAAAATAATGCTGTATGCGATTTATCAAGTTTTACCAGCTGTCGTTAAAAATGCGACACATGATGCGTTCGAATTACAAATATAAAACTCGAAAATATTTGAATGTCCACTTATTTACAGGAAGGAAATTGAACTTTTCTGAGAATCATTACGCTGCACCGGTTTGAGATCATCAGAATGATTTATTTGTCGACTTTGTCAATTCTCCCAAGTCAAATAGAAATTTTTATCCAAGTCTGACAATTGAGAACATTCGAACTTTATTTTGTCTCCCGACCATGAGAATCGCGCCTCCAATTCAGTTGTAATAGAATTAGCTGCTCGGTACGCTCAGTTAGATCAACTCTGCCACATCCACAGATTCTCAATGGAATAAAGGAATCAATAACCGTAAATCGCATATAATAACTTTCTTCGCAAGAGTAATGTGTCTCTCTCATGAATTCTAAATAAAAAATTTGCATTGGGGTAATTCCTTTGATTGATAATTTGTCACTCGACTATATGTTGTTCATCAACATACTAGTCATATCGGAGATTTTTATAATGATATGCGCAACAACATTGTATAACAAACTATCTCCACGAAATAGAAATACTCAAATCATGATACGTTGCTTTCTACAGTATGTATTCATACATATCCAACTTTCGAGCGGCATAGATGGGGGTACATGAAGTCTAGAGAGTATACGCGCGATCATACACTCTAGCCAACACTACTTCACACTGAACGAAGGTGGGTAGGTGGTTGTGACTCGTCGAGAGAAGGTCGATTTGTTGTTAGCTATTACATTACACCATTACGCAAGGTGCCTCTCTACAGTGCACATGCTATATGTATTTACTACACGAACACTCATATAAATATATATACATTGAAATGAACACATTTATATGCCTGCATACAATTTTTATACACAGCCATTCTAAAAAAATTACGCAATGCCCTCTTTTAAATACATGACCATGTATTGAGTATATTGATTTTGTACATGTGAGTGTACATATATTTGGCCTGAACGTGCAGATCACTACCGCTAGTGAAACTATATTTATATACAGTTCATAATACTCTATATATTTAGACACTGTGATAGGAATAACCAGAAACATGGAAAAATAAAAACATACAACGATTCACGGACAAACAATATCTTTTTGAACGTAAAGACACTTGTTGCAATACTGTTATTTTGTCTTTATATAGTTTTTACATTATGTTTATGTAACTGTTCATTTCCGTTTATATTATTTTTATTTAGAAACATCTTGTAATAATATGAAATAAGAACAATCGTACGGAATTATACATTTCGAAAAAAAAAAAAAAGAAAATGATGTAAATGGAGATGTATCTAATGGTAACTCTACCTATTGTACCAACTAAAAGTAATAACTAATGAAGACGAAATTAAGCAGGTATGACCCAACGTCCTTTGACTTTTCAACAAAATGCCGACATCGATCCGAACAGTGACCAACGTTCACAAGCACAAAATCAATCTTGGGGTGCAGATTGTTCATCGATTATGGTTGCGTAGTCTTGCATTGCGCGCCAAATAGCTGCATGACAAAATAGCATTGATGGTTTGAATCTATATGCAATTCAAATTTTGATGACTACTAATACAATTTCATTATCTTATCATTTTGCAAACAATACAAAACTGCGCGTTCCCTGACGAAGGATGATATGCATTCCATGATTGTGTTAGAAAAAAATATTTCAATTCCGAAACAGCATAAAGCATCACTCAATTCATCAATGTATCGAACATAGTTTGAATTGAATCGTATAAAAAGTGTTACAATGAACGAAGATATTTTCAATCCATAGGAAAATGGGTATCCCGATTGGACGAAGCCTCCTTCATCACAGTTCTCTTCAGTGTCCAGAAATCTTCCGGCTAATGAGAGAAAAAATTGTCAAAAAAATCGGGGGTGATTAGGTTTGTTGAAAATTGAGTGAGCAGACCTAGTCTTTCATAAGATGATAGAGACCAAATAAGCTGCACAGTGTTCTGATTTTCTCGAAGCGAAGCGAAAAAAGACAATATGCTTATATTTAGTATAAAATATAATTCGAGTGCAGATTTCAGGACCCATCATTTTCGTTGAATCTACTGCGAATGATAAACTTTCGGTACAGCATGAGGGTGATTAACAAATTTTTCTAAAATCGATGGCGCATTCGATTCTAACTTATATAAAATCCAAAATTATGATGAAAGGATGATCACCACATTGGGCGAATTGGAACAAGAAGAAAACAAAAGCTAAAGGAAAATGATTAACAAGCAATAATAAAGCTCAGGAGAATGACTGAAATCTCTAAAACGAACCCGCGTGGTGATGAAAACACGTATCGCAGAAATGTGAATTTGGCAGGAATCATAGGAATTTGGAGAACTCGTACAGTAGCATAGTCAGAGATATGCAAGAACAACGGGTATTGCCATCTTACGACTCTTCAATAACCTCCAGTATGCCATATTCTTGGTCCAATGAATAGCTACAATGGATTGCTTATGAATTCTGGATCACAGTATTGCGATAAAACTTACTTCGACTTTCTCGATATCATAAATGTTCAGAGAATGTTGAGACATGCCTGATTCCATATGATCATGCATTCTGCTTAAATGAAATCATCACAAGCTCTTATGGTAATGTTTCTTGTGATATTCAGGAAAAAAAAATAGTTCTCTTGATCAACATGGTACTCTAATTTCATTCTATCAATGATTAATAGTATAAACAGTAATATGTTATATGTCTAATCGCATTGAATGAACTTTCGATTCTCTGGCATAGGTCAGTTCTCGATTTGAAACCTCTCAAAATTATTACTATTAATCTCAAGGAATAATATTAAAATCTTTTGATATAACGATGTATTTTGAAATTACAATCGACAACCCATAGTATAACTTTACACTCGTCTGTTAGAAAACTGCGATTTTTCAACGGAGGTAATTTCTAACTCGTGAATGAATCGTAACTTTAAGAATCCTTTTTAAGTTCTTTCTTCAGCTACTATTTAATCCTCATGAATCCCGTTCCTCATCAATGAAGAATTCCTTCAATGAATTATAGTTTACAAAATTTTAAATATCTTCAAATAATATCCTAACGAAATTGACCTCAATTTGACAACGGAAAGTTCAATCATTCTTTCATTTTCATTTTTGCAGATGTATCCATTTTGAAAGTAACACTATATATAGTGTTGGACTTTCCAAGCCGTTGCTGTTAAGATCTACGAAAATTATATAAACATACGTCGTCAATATCTTAATAAGAATAAGTTTGATTGATATTGAAACGAAGAAAAATGAAATGGTATCGAGAAAATAATATTGAGCGATTGCGATACACCAATATCTGCATTTGAGCGAGCAGCTGCACAAGTATCAGCACTGAGGAAGGATTATTGTATCAAACAGAGTTTGGAATGCGGGTGCAGTGGTGCCATCTCTCGGGAATCTTTCAAAATTAGCGCTCCTTTCTCACACGTCAAGGCCTCGCACTAACCGTAGAGTTGATACGACTAGCTGCACTTAAGCCCTATAAAAGTCCGACCAAAGCTAGAAAGATCATCGCCTTCCCTTTCCGATGATGAGAACGTAAGGGCAAGATTGTGAGGAAGGGCGTGAGCGAACGAGAAAGAAAGCTGTGAAGTTCCCAAGTGTATTTCCTTTGCTACTGCTTCACGTTACTTCATTTGATAGGGTGAAGAAAATGTGCCTACCAAAGTGGACATGAGATTTTCCCTTTCGTATGAGTGCAAAAGAGACAATTATGAGGGGGTAGAGAAAAAGATGAAGAGAACCGGGGTGGAGACAAATACGAGGGATGGTGGAAGAGAGGAAGGTATCTATCGAGAGAGATTTAACGCGGCGATAATGCTCCGTAACGTTCGCATTGCTTTTCTGCCGGTTCGTTCACGGTCACACCCGCAGTGATGCTCACTTACCACCGTACCCATTGTCATGTGTATTCATATATTCATCCATTGAACAAATTGTAGTACATGAGCTTACTCTGGATATCGTTTAATAAGTGTAGACATTTTTTATCGAATTAAAACAAATATACATTTTTTTTTATTTGTAGCTGATTGTAGCAAATCTTACAGAAAATTTAATTTACAAATAATTGAACTTGAAGATAGATAAAGCTTATAGAAATATGATGAGCACCTCTATGTTTTGCTAAGAGTCTTGTAACTTCCCGTAACAATGATATGTATACAATCTTGGTGATATATTAGAGCAAGACATTCATGATAATATTTTTCTATCAGTGTTAACTAGGAGGCTTCAATCGCATATACCTCCAAGCACTGTAAACGAACTTGTGTTGTGAACGAATAGCTTTGAGCGGCAAAGGACGGTACGAACGGACAGTAATGAAGTTAACATTGAAGTAAACAATTATGCCAATGCTACATACATGAATTGAATGATGCCATGACTCGGAAATTGAATCAAAATTTTTCCGGAATATATTCGCGGGAAAATAGATGATTATGAACTATGGAGGGTTAAATTGATGTGTAAGGATATACTCAAACTGGAGAGCTGAGTAGAACATTATCTTTCGTTGAAATATGACGAAAATAACAACCGTATCAACTGATTAAATATACCAAAACGTTAAAATACTGTAGATTAATGACATGACTAACGAGCATAAGAAGAAGTGATGAATCATGACGCGAGAGAGCCTGAAAATGAGAGCCGCTGCGTGTACAGTATCAGAAAGACTCCACCTAGGATAGGGTGAACGGGTCGGAGGCCGTTGGTTCCTCATAGAGTTGCTTTCATCTTATTATCATTTACACAAACGCGCGCGCACCGATACGTGTGCCCCGTCGCTGCCACCATCGTCATCGTCGCATTTATGTGTTGCACGCATGCGCAATTCAACCGGTGTTGCTGCCACCGCCACCACTGTTCAACATTGGTGTAGTGTAGTGGTGGTAGTGGGCAGTGGGAGTAGAACAGGTTGACTCTCGCGTACACGAGGCATCGCGCTGACTGTTCACTCGGTAGGTGTAGATCCAGAATGAGCGTGGAAAGGAGAGTGAGCAAGAAATGAATGCCAATATATATAACTGGAGAATGAGCGCACGAGCAAGTGAGAGACAAATATATTATGGGAAGTGAGCGGGGGCGCAACAAAAAGAAACGAGGTTGCCACACTTACTTGCTTTACCACAGAATTACCATCATCGTTATTATTCCCCCTTGTCAACCCGAAAGAAACAAATATGAATACACATGCATATATATTTTCATTGTGGCGTTTGAATTCTTTACTGATTTCTCTTCAACACTTTTTCATCACTTATTAGTAACTGAAAAGATGATGATATCGTCAAGCGAGCAATTAAAAACAAATTTGGATTTGTTTCATATTATGGCTCGATCTGATATTCATGGGGAAAAAAAAGAAAGATGAAATTGAACTATGTACAATTCTCACGCAACGAATTGGAATGAAAAAATACGCATTACAAAAGAACACACGGATTTGGTGGGTATGAAAATTTCTGCGAGTTGAGGCAATGAAGAACTGCAGCAGCATCGCATCACAACTGTTTAGAGAACAAATTCAACTGCCCGGTTCATGCATACATAATATGACATGTTATCAGAAATATATGTAGTCAGGGTAAAACTATGTGAAAAAAATTGCATGATTATAATTATAGACTTAGTTGGCTGAGACATCGAAAATACTGATAATATTTCGATAAACGATAATAAAACTGTTGACGAAATTCTCGGATTATAGTTAGAGAAATTTTGTGACTAATGAAGAGCATGGAATGCTCAGATATGTTGAAATTTTCCACAGTGGGTGATATGAGTTTAAGGAATATTTTTTTGTTTGCTTTCCAATTTCCCAAAAATTGATTTTTCTGCATATTCTTACAGTTCAAACTTGTAAGAGTATATCCTCCGAAGGTCAATATAAAATCTGAAATATCTATATTGTTATAGCGATTTTAGTGATGCCGTAACTACAATGCACCGGAACGATTGTAAACTTCAAATGCATTTTTCGAACTGGTTGACATATCTCAAATTATAATTATTATAATAATTATCTCAAATCCTATTCAACTGATTGACTTCAAAATTGAAAAGAACCTTCGGTACATGCCTCCATATCGCCCTTACTTCGTTTGTCTAAGAAATATTTATTTTTATTATTTCAAGAAAATTCCAAATCTTGAATAAAATGGGGGAAAAAACGATTTTCTTCCTAAAACAGCTGGCATTTTGCGGAGAAATGTTTATTTCCCTTCTTTTTAAAATCAAAGTATTTTGTGTTGATGAATCAACACGAAAAATATTGGTCGTTGTTTTTCTACAGCGCCCAGACAGAAACACAAAAAACTCGGGCTGCATAAGTAAAATAGCCCCTTAAATCATGAAAATGAATACTAATTATTCGCTCTAAATAGCGGGGAGGGTATGGATGATCCCAATGTTTTAAAAACGAGTTTTATTGGAGAATGTATTACAATAGAATTATTAGGCTTTCTCAATGCTACAGCAGTATAGAAGTGACCTCGAATTAAAGATCAGCAGTCAAATAATTTCACCAGGAGAAAAAAAGTAATGATCGCCATTTCCATCTGAATCTTCCTTTCAGACTTGGATTGCTCTTCCATTTTTTACGAATTCGTTTCATTATCATCACCAAATTCATGTAGACCTTGTTCTTAATTTTCCTATGATTATTGCCGCATTGTTTCTTTGGTTGGTTTAATTCCGAAATAATTTCAAGCAATCATACGGCCACTTACAAACAAAAGGTGAACCTCACTTATGTCACAATATTCTACTTAACCAGCACCATGAAATGAGACAATGTATCTCTGAATACGACTCGTCATTGCGGATATTTCATGTATAACTTTCCAATTATTTTCTTCGCCACCATAAACCAAAGTGAACAGTACACGAGTTACAAGCAAACTAAATGAAGGTAGCATTTGATACTGCAGAAGATAGAAAATTTGGAAAGTGTTTGAAAAGGAGCTGAGGAAACTGAAAATAAAAACTATCAAACCAAGAATGAGAGATGGTTATCAAATGGAACACGCTGCCTACACTGACGCTTTATCTTACGGAATTAGAAATCGTTTCGAAAAATGTCGATATAATGCCTTGTTTTGTAATATAGGAGCCTTTTTTTCGATATACTAACAAATGGAATCTGTACAATTTTCGCGAATCGATAACATGCGAATCAATTTCAATCAATGCTCATTCCATTCATTCCCAAACTTTGTGCATGAAGGATTCGCCCCAACGCTTCTATCTTCTTCCTTTGAGTAAGCGTGGGAGGATGAGCTATGTTTATCTCCCTCTCATAGTGAAAAATGCATGCTATGCCTATTCCGTTTTACGTCTGCGGCCCAAATTGGGGGACTAATTCTGGGAAATTTTTCTTCATTCACCCGAACTTTCTAATGTTTTGAAAACTTCCTCGATGAAGGCATATGGAGTGATAAGAGAACGTACCAATTTTTACTTTCATGGAGATAACAATTTCAGGATTGATTTTTCATTCTTATATTCAGTATGAAGACAGATCATCCGCGAATCTTGAAATCCGGGCAAATATTGAGTGAAATTCACGAACTTCTTGATACGAAATTCATAGCGGCATGAAAATTGTAAATCTGAGAGATACACATTCGATTTCATTATTTAATTAATTTTGACTTTACCATCTTTATAATTATGACTTAGAATCCGACTCATAATGTTAGGGAAAATACGCTACCCTAGTAGAATAAGACAAAATTTATTATTTGTTGATCCAGATTTTTTCCTTCCGTTCCATCGGAAACAATACGGAACGTAGAAAAATTTTTTTCCTGATAGAACACAGTTTACAGAATTAGTGAGAAAATAGATACCTGTTTCAAAGTTACCATTTATCTCCAATTCCAAATTCTTACAACTTCGGTATGTTTTATAAAAATAAATTCTCTAATTATTATAGGCGAATGTTGTTCATAGTTAAATTAGATCTATCTCAAGCCGGATTGTGGGAGTTCTCGCACATTTTGTCATATTCATTATACATATTGATATCACATTCAAATTTTCGAATTAACAGTACAACTGCAAACCAAAACGTGGACACTTATAGGGCATGGAATTGGTGAAAGAACGCAAGAATATTTATATGATGACATTTCATTTTGTTTTTACAACCAATGTTCACTTTTCTGTCGAAGGACAAAGTGGAACATCAGAAATAATCTGTGAAGGCGAAATTCCTTGCCAATAACTAGACTTAATGGTTGACTAACAGACGGTTCTTCTGAATGCTACTTTTTTCTCCAATTAGGTAGAAAAACGTAAAAATAATCAGCTCTCAAAATCATTCTGTTCAACAAGTCTTGAAAGTGATTATCCAAAATTCTTTCATTTTCACTAAACGGATCCAATCGTCGACATATCTTCACAACCATATTATTCTTCATGTAAACGAACCCGAGAATATAAATGTTTAAGAAAACGACATACCATTTTATTTATGTCATTGGACAACAACAACATACAATGGTTCGAAATTCACTGTTTTATAGTACTCCACTTTTGCCCGAATATGATTCGATTGTGACATACATTTTTATGAGCTATTATTTTGTTGACAAGATTATGACAAATTTGTGTAAACACATCTTAGGATAATGTTTCATGAAAGATTTGAGTTATACCATAATGTGAATACCAAGACTCATTCAAGAATCTTAGTGATTTTCGTAGTTTGTTGTGGATCACATGTAAACTTTGCATCATAAATGATATTACTGGGGTTGGACGATCTAACCATCGTGGGAGTATATCTAGACGAAATCATTGTCTTTATATGAACATCAAATTTGACTTGGGGCTGACTTATGCAGCAGCTGCATGTCTTGCATCTCTTCAATCAGAATCGTCCATAATATGACCTAAGCACTACGAATACATGTCAGAAATGTCATAGTGATGAGTTTTCATGTTTGAGACGAATACGAAAAGAAAAAACATATGACTTCTATCGTCTCGTCATGGGAAAAAATCTTCGTATAATGATTTTTATTCATACACAACTTCATTCTATGGGATTCCATCAAATTTTGTAAAAGACAACAAACTTTCTCATCCACACCAGGCAACATTTTTCATTCATTTCTATCATACAACATTCAAACAACTAATCGCATCCATTTGATGGCAATAGGCTTTGTAAATAAAAAATGGCGAGGAATTTTTTGCGAATAATTTTTCACACACAACAAATGTAGATGCGGCTCTCCTATAAGTATTGAAAAACATCTGATCTCTAATAGAAATTGATTTTACATTTTTCTTATTGTTTTTTTTTCAGGATATTATTAAACGAGGAAGAAAAAAATGTTCACACTGGATAAACAGTTGGCATAGTTCGCATGCATACATGGGTGGGTGTATTGAATCCTATATATAGTAAGATGAGATAGAATAATCGGACACCTCTGATGGAAATACTATTTCAAAGATATGTTTGCCTAGCAGTAATTCACTTCCGCGAACGATGGAGGTTGATGCCTTCTGGTTCAATGAAATCGCGCACGCGGTATTGAACTGCAGGTCTAATCCTTGATTTCGCACAGACTATGGATATATAGAGATTCACATTTGTGTACAAGTACGACCACAGTTGATCGGTTTTTCTCTTTACAAATTTTCATTCGCCAAAGTAACAGGTTATAATTGCGCATTATTCATCATCATGATATATACAACGTGGATACGAGGAATGTGAGCTATTTAGGATATCGTCAAATTTCATAAAATCTATCCTCAATTGTGTTTATGTTTGTTTTGGTCGCTTGAGAACCACCATGTTCGCTGAGCACACATATATTGACGAGTGAAGTATGTGTAGTGCGTATGGCGCCGTGACTCGCCCACCAGTTTGATGGGGCCCCCGTATAGATCACGTTGTTTTCTCTCATTCCCTCTTATTCAGTCACTCTCTCGTCATATTATACAAATACCAGACGCCCGTCCTCTCTTTTTCACGGTATTCCATCGTTCGAGAGTCACGCACAGCTGTTTCGTATTTCGGCTCAGTCTTGAAACATACACGGCCCTTCCCTCCCTTTTCGTCTTTCACTCACATCAATCTTTATTCCTCTTCCGTCTCTTCTCCTGCACGATTTTCATCTTAGTTTATAAAGTATATATACTGCCCATAGGACTAACTTCTACATCGTAGTTTCAACGTCAATTTTTAGAATACCAATGTCCAAATATTCTATTCATTTTTTTTTTGTTTCTGTTGAAGAACAACACAACACATTTTGTATACACCATCGAATTTTTCAATTTAAAAACTGTCGATGAAAGTTTAAGAACGATTGATGTTTTGGACCAATAATATTTCGCGTTATCCAAGATTATTCGATATTTTTCAAAATTTTGAGTGCATCACTTTATTCTAAAGTATTCTCAATTCGCAGAACCTAGTGGAGAGACCATGATACACTATGAGGGTATAGAATGGACGGAAAGAAAGAATCCTCATTGCGGCCTGCACTTTCTATGGCAAATGGCCGTAGCCAGCCAGGATCAGTCATCGGGATATATGAAACCATGTCATTCTTTACCGTCTGCACCTGGTCTTCATTCAAGATATTCCTTAATTTTTGTGTTCCTCTTGGAATTTTCTATTATCTGCTGATCTGCAAATACATTCGCAGCGCAAAAAGCAAGAGCATTTGAATCGATTGTACTCCAATCACTTGAGGCCGGTTGTATAGTAGCAGGAATTGGGATAAGAATAATACTATCCTTCTTTATAATAGATACGATTTAAATCAAATGAGGCGTATTAGAATGAGTAATTCATTATGAATCGATTCGACAGTCCCCTTTGTTGTTTTTGGAGAATTTCGATGACCACATGTCTTTCGATTTCACATGAAATATGCATTTGCCATAGATTCCTACCAAGGATCACACAGATCTTCGAAACTTGACGTATATTGAAATAATTTCACTAAAATGGAAAAACCCATTGTAAACGTCGTGATGATTATAATTCCTGAAGCTGGCGAATCGTAGAATCCGATTAATTTTTTGAAAGAAGACAGCTTTTTGCATCATCCTCTTCTACCGTAAACTCGTATGGCTGATCAGCATCATTTTGAATAAGTTTAATAGCACTGATGTACCATCGCACTTGTTGGGTTTTTTTCGAGGAGTGGAACCTACAGGTTTATCAGTCGGATAAGTTATCGACTCCCGGTCGCACATCTGCATTTTACTAGCCGAAACAGAACAAAGATATATATGAATGTTTATATATGCGAATTCTTTCAAGTTATCTGACATGTGGTTTTGAAATTCACTACCATGGGACGCGGTGCGATCATCTGATCTTAGAAAATTGGGTTGTTTGAGTATTCAATTGCAGGGAGCGGATAGACATAGTGTTCACCACGAAATTGTGATGACTTATGATGTCTCACTGCCGCACTTGTTTGCCGCATTTGTTCGTCCCTACAATGATCTCACTGTAATATTGATTCCATTACTTCGGGATATTTATTATCTATATTCCATATGGCCAACGTTCAGTGTTTGTGTTCTTATGAACTCACCTACGTCATTCACCGATTCCTTGAACTATTCATATTCCTCACTTGCCACTTATCATCCAAAACATCCTGAAACTGCTGAATATAATGAATGAATGTCCACACGCTTCACAGTAGAAGATTTCGTTACTCATGTTATCGAGCAAGCTTCTGACAATTTTGAAAACGTTGTGCAATTCTTAAGAAGCAAGGAGTAAAGCTCTCGATTCAAGGGTTGTAGGGTACCTTCAAGATCCTTCGAGGCTTAAAAAAGTTCTGAATTCGCGCGCTGATTTTCGGTGGTTTTGATGGGCTATCATTCTTCATCCTTCCCCAATTCTGATCGGTATTTAATTAACCACAAATAGTGTTCGTAACAATCAAAAACATCAATGTTACTGTTATCAAAATTTGTGAAGCTCGTAATTGAGTCAATGATATTTATGAATTTGAACTTATATACTCACTTATTTAAAAATTAGGAGAAAATTATTATGATTGTGCTAATTTCAAACTATTCATGCCTAACTATAGTTCGAATTACAGACTAAAACCGGGGGGTATTCACGAGCGAAGTTTTCAACCATATTGTCTTCAGATCGTGATAGAGTCACTTCATAATAAATCAGAGCCATATCGAAATCATATGAAATCAAGAGTTTCATGCGGCACTTGTTTTGAAGTTACTTTTTCGAACCAATATGGTCATAACACATGTCGCAAATCAGAAAGTTTCTAATTCATTTGTTGTTGAAATTCTGTGAGTGATATAACACTGAGTATAACGAACGGAAAAAATTTGATGGTTTGGCATCCATATACAAGCCTGAAATCTTCAAGTTTTTCGGATATGACGGTATGCTGCTGCGAAATAATTCTGTGATCTCAATTGTTTCCAAATTATAATGGGCAGAATAGTCATGGAACCTTTGAGAGGAAATTTTTGACTTATATTCTTGTCAATTTATATTTCGATCGATACATTCTATTAATTTTATTGAAATAAGTTCATTTGAGATGCACAATTATTCTCTGTAAGTCTGGCAACTGTTTTGGCCAATTATTTGATTATTTATAACAAAAGTTTGGATTGGAAAACCTTTTACTCTCCAATCCGGTTGGAACCGGATTCAGAATTCTTCTCGTATCATAAAAAAGTTCACTGCAAGATTGATATGACCTCTCGAACTGTTTATGAAATGGACAGTCTATTTTATAGAATCAGTGAAACTAATTCATTTATTTCTCGTATTTAAGCCGATTTTCCGAGCACTTCTTCATTCGTATCCACCTGAACACCATTGATTCTAACATGGAGTTGAAAGAACGATCAAAAAGTCTAATGTGACGGTTGACATGTTTTTTCTTCATCCATAAATGAGGGAATATGAGGGGAAAAAAAGTTATCAGGATGTTGGCGTGATGTATCATGCAATTTGTGCATAATTGCCGAACGTGTGCATTTGTGTGCTCATGAATACATGTGCGCACATACCGCGGAACGGCTAATTCATTTTTATACACTCAGCGAAGTAGAAAATATTTTGCGCCCAATCTTTGCGCTGTGTGAACACGTTAAAGATCCGAACTAATGAATGTACATCTTAATATATTTCCTTGTTATTTAAACTTCTACTTAACTATATTGCGGATAAAATAGTTACGAACTCATTGATACAACGCACACTAACAATATAGAAATGAATGCATATAAGGGCACATGTATGAGTGTGTGTGTGTGTGTGTGTGTGTGTGTGCGTGTGTATATGCATTAATATGCGAATGAAGATGAGGACTGTTGTACGTAAGCGATGTTTGCACGGCGATTAGTATAGCCGTCGTATCTGTACTGTCTGAGTTGCGTACATCACAGATATGTCAGCTGTCGTCAGTGCTACCTATACAACTGGCAAAGTCGCATTTAGCCATGACAGGAATATATTAATATTATTAATTATAGAATGTATGAAGAGGCGGAAGAATTTTGATCTACCTTTTTCGCCAGTTATGTTTTCTCATGATTTTTTCGCTATTTGCTTACATTTTACTAATTAATCAATCGAATACTCATTCCACGTATTTATATATAAAAATCTTAATCTACCTACTGAGAAGATACAGTACGGTCATTGGTTTATGATATGTCTTATTCGTACAATCATCTGCCAATCGTCCATCATGTATGTGTATAACGTGTTTAATTGATTGAACAGCGCGACAAGGAAAAGGGGTGGTAGATCAATCCAAAAGGCGATTATTTGTTATCTCAAAATGTTAAGAGAGATGTATTCCTGCATCGGATTAACAAACTATGTGATTTTTTTTTCTGGCTGGAGTATTTCGAACATAAGAGTGACGACATTGGTATTTTTATTTTTCAGTACAAACTTGAGAAAAAAAAAAAATCTCGCCTATTTGCGAGTTAGTCTCCGAAATAAACACGTCATAGATTTATTCATAATATCTGTAGACTTTTTCGGCCCGACAAATCTAAATTTTCCATTTTTTACTTGTGGCATTACGTAACACTATATGTGTAACACTTTATTTTATCATTTCCGTTAGTCGAAGAAAGTATGTGCGTATTGCATGGTATGCTCCACACACAATAGGAGTTACATATAGAACCGGATCGGTTTTATCGAAAGGTGAAAGCGTACACTCCTCTAGGTCTATAAGAATAGGAGGAAAATGAGAAGATAATGCTATGAAATTACAGAAAGATTCTCTGTGAATCTGAAATTCTTAAATAAAAGTCTTCCTATCTGAAATATTCCTCCAGAATAATCCATCCAACGAACAGTGTATATTCTCGCACACAAGTATATGATACAACTACTGTGTAGTCATTTAAATATGAATATGTATTTGAATACTCTCAAACTTTCCCATTGAATAATATTCTATTTACAGAATAAGGTAAATGAGTAAGTAATGACTTCACTAATCGCTAATCGTAATTGAATATCGTATTGAAAATAAGTATACAGGAATTCACGAAGGAAAATAAGTTGAAATTCAAAATGGATATGGATGATCAGTTAGCTTCATTGAGAATTGATTTATTCAGCTTGAAAATATGTGCAAGTCCAAAATTCCATTCTGCATCTGTTGCTATGAATCCCTCAAATAGCTAGATATCGATAGGATTTCCGGACATCTGGTAAGAGAGCACGTTGAACTTCAAAATGATCAAGGAGAGGGGCATTGTGACAATTTTCTTCTTAATAGAAATCTAATACATTACATATATAATTGAGAATCGCCTCTCACCAATTTTGAATGTCATCATCAAGTATTATTGAACCAAATTCACTCTTCTAATTTTGTATGTATGTCACATTTCAAAGTCAAGTTAAATACTAAATACCTCATGAACTAATACGTAATGTTCCATTCTTATTCTTATTTTTAATTGATATTGACATAGCAATAATGATGAAGAAATTTTCATCATCAATAACTCAAGTGAATGTGTTTTTTCCCTCCACACACGTTCTCCATTGCTATTTCTACCATCCGAAAAATATTGTTTTCTCTCTTATATTTCAATCTGTTAAATGAAATTTTATGCATGAAATTAAATTGGTAAAGTGAATTCAAGTATTGTAGTCTGGAAGAATATTTTTTTCAGCTAATATAATATTATTGTCATGCACGCACATGATACGGTACTGGTTAGAGAACTACCTTGAAGTGTAATGAAGAGAGATAAAAGCAGAACATAATCCATCTGAAAGAATGAAGAATGAATCTATCTCGACGAGGCTACGAGTAAATGATTGTTCTTAATAATCGAGTGACAGGAAGTATTGGCAATACAGCGTGAACTGTTCATGTATACAAAAATATATGCTAAGGTGTGAACTATACATTGTCAGTGAGACTATATGTACAAAACGTTCTCGACAACGATGTACGCGCGCAGGTATAAGATGTAAGAGACAGAGTGAGAGGTGGTGGCAATATGGGGGATATAAGGTTATGCACAGGGAAGGTGGCGCGCCATCAGCAGCTCTGCCAGTCTGCGTTGTCGTCCTGCAATAACCGTTCGCTCTTTGTCCGCTCAGCTGCCTCTTGCTTGCAGTGGTGCTCAATTGAGACTTTTCAGCTATATATGTACATACAACATGAATCCTAAGCACAGTTTGAATGTCCAATCCTTACGTCAATAACCGTAATTTCCTAAATGCTCAATATCCCAATACCCAGGGTACTACCTGCGTACCCCTGGTCAATCTCATGTCATTTAGGTATCAAAATCTGTCCTTACACTCAAGTACGCTTTAAACGATAATGACACGAAGGTATCTGTCTATTACAAAATTTATCATTTTTCATCTGAAAATCCATCATTTTCAGTCCTTACATTATTCAATATCGCCCAATTTATCTGTGACCTATGCATACAGCTTTTCACTTCATTTACTGTTCAAATTTCAATGTTGATGAGGTATTATAATCAACCAAAATGAACTGTATACAAAAATTTTTAATGGCTGCCCAGGGATTATTCATAATGAGTATAAACGATCTCATGCCATATCCGACAATTTATGTATTTAACAATTTACCAATAATTCTTCTGATGCATTGCATTATGGTTTCATTAGAACAACGCGAACTGCTGTTTCCAATACTTGAAATAAAATTAAAAAAGGTTAATAAATAAAAATGAATGAAAAATTTTAAAAAGTAGAAAAAATGATTTCCGGTGTGAGCTAATGAGATGCGTTTTATAGATAAACAGTTTGAGAACCTCGACATACACACACAGCTGAGGCATCCGTGCGCACAGAATGGAGTATGTGGCAACAGCGCAGCGCTCGACCGACACGCGCATCGGGCCGTAGTGTCGTCGTGTGTGCACGGCAATGTGCTGCAATGTGCCTCCTCCTATATCCTATCCTATCTTCTCTTTTACCCATTCTTTCGCGCTCTCTCTATTTTTTGTCTTCTCTACTCAATACTGCACGCATATACTATTCATTCGCCGTATCGAGCTCAGGAGCTCAGGAGCTTCGAGCTCGCGCACGCGGCGGGTGTGCCGCATGTTACTGCGCACACGCTGTGGATTCACGCAACTTTGTCCAATGAATGCGCAACATACTGGCTGTTGCCGCTAGTGCTGGTGGTATACGAACTGCCACCATGGGACGCCGCATTATGAAGAAAGGGCTTGCGCAAAGTGTATACATTTCATGTCAAAACCTCTAATCACACACGAATATTGAAATACATGTAATCATAAATCATGTTTTTACATTTAATTCTCAATAAACTGTTTCTTTTTTTCCCGCCTCACGTTTTCTCATCAACTCTCTATGTCTATAATTTCTATTTTCGTTTTTTCATATTTGCATGGCAAACTATATGTACATTTGGATTTATCTGAGAGCTTATTGAGCGTCGCAGGATGCGTCACTCGAGCGGAATTTGAAACGATACCCTGATTCGTCTGGCGACGTAGTTATAGTTCACCGTGTACACGAAGAACATACAATCAAACAAATAGATAATGTAACAAATCGGTGAAAATGAAAGTGATTCGAAAATAAAAATTGACTCGAAATGTTTGGAATATAAGGTTCAAAGAAAATTCTTAAATTCAAACATTGTGTCTGAAAATATTTAAACCAATCATTTTCATATTTCATTCAATTGAATGATGATAATTTTTGGTAAAACTATATCATTGATGATTTGAATGCGAGAATAAGGATGATATAAGGATCATTGAATACAAAATACAACAAAATTATTCACCATTCTGAAGTGCGTCGTGAGGATTTTATAGTACAAGAACAAACTCGTCCGATCCGCAGAATAGTTTGAAGGACATAACCATTTATATACATAAATATATATTTGGTATATTGTGTATACATATGGGATGGATAGAATTTACTCGGTATTGGTTTGACCACCCAAGAGACAGGCCAAAAGCATGCCACTCACACACTAAACGGGTTCACAAAGCTAAATGCGACCTGATTTTCATCCATGAACACTTGTACTTGCCACGCACCTATATCAATTTGCAATCCTCATACTCAATAGCATTATTCATTGAATTATTTATACACTTATAGACATGCTTTTTTACGAAAAATTGATGGATACGATGAAATGAACTGTCGAAAAAATGACGCGAAGAACTCATATGAATGTTGAACGGTGATATTTATATGTCGGTCTGTATACATCTATATCTATATATCTTGTTGCAGTTCACTCTAATCCATTCGTTCAAATTGCTCGTGGGCGTTCAGTTAATGAATTGAAATACTAGTGATGCAGGAGTGAACGTTCGTGCAGCATAAAATACGATAAGTCGATCGTATAAGTTTAATTTTTCGGTTATGCGAAGAAAACATATTTTCGTAACACAATAAATATGTGTGAATGTTCATTAGATCACAATGATTAATATTCGACATTCTGAATTCATCAGTGTTTAGGGTATAGGGAAATATGAATCGACGGATCATTACCAATATCTTGTGAATAAAGAAGGAATGGCTCCTGTCATTTCATAACTTGTACGTAGATTATGTAGAAGTAGAAGACTGAATATTTTTGTATGAATCATACATATATGAATCAATGACCTCGACAATAAAAGAATATATTTCCTCCGGATTGCGTCGACATTCCAATTAGATCCGTGTGCACCTCTATCATCGTATTCTCTCACGTTGTTATAGGCGTGAAATGCAAAAATCCAAATGAAAATCAATTCTTTTCGCACAATCAAATCCGTTGTCAATTGAATTTCTGAGCCATTGTGAATCGTAAGTTTCAAAATCGAAGTTGGAGAAGAGAAATCGTTTGTGAAATTCAAAATAGGAGAAAATAAAAAGGAAAAAAAAGAATAAAGGAAAACTCACCACATGCACATTGGAAAGACCAATAGCTTCATTGGGTTTTTTATCAGTCTTCTTCGCCTGTTTCCTGGGCTTATTTTCAAGGTAACGCTGTTTCAATATAAGAGTATCCTGTGAATTTTGTTCACAAGTGCCAGTGAAACTCTGATCGTATCGTGGCATACAATCAGTGGCATGTCTACGATAACTCTCAAGCCTACGTCTCAAACGATCAACAACTGCTTGTCTTTTGGGGGTGAGTTGGTCACCCACACCGGGTGCTTGACCCATTTGTTGTTGCAACTGCAAATGCTGTTGGTTAGTCAAACCTAATTGACCAATTGCATTTAATTGATCCAATCCTGGATGCACAGGTGAATGATTTGTCACACGCCGACTATTATTTTGTTGCTGTTGTCCACTCGCACAAATATTTATATTATTTGGGCCGCTGCCCGTGCCGGGGGGGCCTTGCGAAGGCTGATGGGGCAGAAGCCCCCCGGCCTCCATACAGCCCCCTAAATCCACCGCAGGATAAGCCAGTTCAGATGGAACTCACCGTGACTAATTTATGTCCAACTTTACAACTTATTTTTGTATCAATACTAGTTAGGTCTCTTTGTTTTTTAACACCACTACCGCCCTCTTCTTCTTCTTCTTCTTCTTCTTCTTCTTCCAATACCGCTCTACGCTCCAGCATCCTCTCACACGCGGTAACAATCAGTTTATTGTCAGCTGACATCTGCGAGCACACTCATAGACATTAAAAAAATTTATTTTTCCAACACAAAAACTGTATGAAACACTTTTATTCTTTTCTCGGACAAATTCACACCCATTACAAGAAAACAACATCATTTTTCTTTGGTACTATCAATCGAATAATATGTACGGAAATGAGAAAATATCAATGCACATTATCTACTCAATGGACAATTGAAAAAAAATAAAATCATATTGCGAGTCCAGAAATTTGTATGCAATAAATACTACAAATTATATGTTTACTTCTTCATTTATATTATTATTAAAGTATGATGAATTATATTGTTTTTTGTACGTGTGTATCCTCTTGTATGTTGTAAGTTTTTTTGTGTATATATAATTTTATGTGAGTAGACTCAAAACGTCACAACAGGTAGTTGTCGCAAAGAGACAGCGTGTTCACGCGCGCACGCCAAAGCCAAAACACACACAGATGAGGTGAACAACGGCGGGAGTGGGTTTCAGGATAAACCGCACGTCGGTGGTACCGAGATACGAATGAAGAAGGGAAGAGAGAGGAAGGCAAAACGGGATTCTCGTGGGGCCACTCATGTCGTTGTGGGGCCAAGAGAGAACAGCGCTTTCAGCGCTCCGCTTTGTGCTCTCGATCCAAAACACACAGCCTTCTTCTGTTGCTACTAATACTAATACAACTTCTGTTGCTCTCTCTTTTCAAATATGATGAATCATTATGTTTGCATGCCAAAAATCTTCTCAATTCCATTCAAATAAACGCACCTATGTTCATTCACATATTTATTATAAATTTCTTCCACTTTTTTCCTATTTTTTTCTCGTTAGATAATTTATATATTTTCATACGAAATGATATTAACACGAAAATTACCCAATGTAAATTTGTTCGGCGGCTAAGTGTCGCAATTATTTGAAAGCATTATACTTATATATGGAGAAATATGATAACAAAATGGAATTGGAAAAAGTATATGAGTGTAAGGGCAAGGGAGAGATCGGTAGAGAAAGTGCGAGACACATCGCGCGCGCCAATGTATATTCTCTCCTGCCGTTTCACACAAACAATTACATAACCTCACTTTTGTGATTCTCTCATGACGACAAGTCATAGGAATAACAATATTATCGTATTATTTTTTTGTTTTTACAATTTTAATGTTCTCTTTAAATTCCATCACAGAATTCAAATATTCAAAGTAAATGAAATCACACACAATGTTATTGTTTTTTTCTTTTTTCCCTACCCGACTCTTCAATATTTGAAGGCGGACAAAATATGAGTTGCGCGTGGGTACACAAATTCAACTCTACACTCAACGTATATATTGTATGTTCAAACGCTTAACCATACACACCGCAACTAACTTTTCTCGCTCAGGATATGTTGGTGTGTCAACAGCCAACAGTTTGTAGGCACCCATGTGACATGTTTCACAATGTCTCCACAGAGCTGCACCACCAGTCGATCCTCCATTTTCAAATGGCTCTTTCGTTTCTCCTCTTCTTTCAATTGTTGTCATCACAAAAAGAATCAGCCCCAAACATCAAATATTCATGAAGTCATCTCTGTTTTTTGTTCATATTTTTCATTTCACAGCTGCTTCATAAATAGACCATCATCATCATCATCATATTGTTCCACTCGAAAAATTGAAGAAAATATTTCATTTTTTTTTCAATGCAACAATCTTCCTCGTAGTTATCAAAATGTCATAGAAAAATCCACATGGAATTGTTTGATGTGACATACGTAATTGCAATTTCCGAGAACAAAATTATTAACGTGAAGATTGATTTGCACAAAACAGCTCGTAACCATAATATACATCTAAGGCGATTTTTTTCAATTACAGAAATCAAATTCCGTCATTAAACAACGAACGTTTCATGACGGCATAAAGCCAATTAGCGTTGAATAAATAAATAAATAAATATATAAATGATGGAAATTTCTGACTAAATGATTAAAAATTGTTTGGAATTTCCAATAGCTGCCAGAGAAAATTCATTCATTGCCAACTGTGTTCCCTTTCCATGATTTTCTTGTATATCATGTGGCAGATGAAATTATCGGGAAAGAAACTGATTTTTGTTCCATCACTTCGTGGCCTTGGGGAGGATTTTTTTTTCACAATTTTCTGTTTTTATAAGTGCTGATATGGGAGTCGAAGTATGAAATGTGGAGAACACTATTTTATTTTATTATATTTTTCTTGGGGATATGTTTTTTTAGTTGATGTAATTATAGTATTTGAAGAACTAGTACATCAGCTCAGTTGAAACAGATCACTTTTGATTTGTCAACGGTCCTTTCATGGACAGCACCAACGTTGGTGGATCGGTGGATATTTCAAAGATTTCGAATTAGGAATCAAGTGAGTGGAAAAAAACGCAGGGTGGCTGACATTCTCCGGTATGCCTAAATTTTAAATACGATACGACGTTACCCTAACCCATTTTCTTGTAACAATTACGAAAGGATGCACTCACATGCTAACAGAAATTTGGCAAATATGTGCACGTCAAAATGTATATTCATGCTCGTGTCGTATATATAATTTTTATTTCAACAATATTCGCTTTTTTTTATATAATACATTTCAGTCAGTCACACAGTTTACAATCATTCGATACACAATTGTTGAATCAGTTGGACAAAAATACAGTTGTTAATTGATATTTCCAGTTTTCGTACATGGTCATTTTGTTGTAATATATTCTCACTCTGTGCCACAGTCATAAAAAACATTCGAGCTGTATTATCCGAAAATGTACATGAGAAGCTGTACATATATACAAATACATATACGTATATGCATATAGTAGCAGCCTCGAAAATATCATGCTGGACCACATCTCATCAATTTTCGTGTGAATTCAATAAGCAAAACAAAAAACATTGATAACACGCAACTTTATGTGGAGGGTGAATACTCATTTCAACATGCATACAAATAGTTTCACTAATTTTTTTTTTTTTTCCACCATCAAAGATTAGATTGAGATGAGTATACGCACTTTATTTGAAAATACATATACCAGCATGCTTTTTCTTCCGAATGTTCAATATCAAAGAATGGATGATGTATGCCAATAAATGTGATTGCTATGTAACTATAAACATGAAATTTTTTCCTATCAACATGATATTTACTCCTTTACTTATTTTTCATCATACTTCTATCATTACCGATTTCATAACATGACATGGAACTTCAAATTAGTGTCACTTTGATACAAGAAAAAAGCTGTTTGTCATTTTGAAGAAGACTTTCTGTGACTAATGGGGGATGTAAGAGAATAAATCTCCATGTGATTTCATATTGGACGAAATTTGACGTTATTCATCTTGAATATTTAGAATATGTTAACATCATATTTTTGTTGATTGAACCAGGTTGTGTTTTGACGATATTATAACTATATCAATGATTAGAAAATTATTATTATCCCAAGATAAAATAACAATAAGATTGCGTGGTTCAACAATAAATAAATGAATGACAAGGGGCAAATAAAAGATGATATTTCACATCCTTGTGCTCCATTTGAAATGGAACACCCATTCTAAATTATTGTGATGATTATTAATGAGTATAAATGTTCACAACTTCTTATTTTTGTTCAGATGCTTCGACATGAAATACGGACGAATCTGGCTATCTTGAAATAGTATTGTTGTTGAGTTTTTTCATATACTGTCAAACGAGAAAATTTTCCCAGCCAATGTCGTTTTGCGGGGGTGTTTTTTTTTTTGTTTTCAATCACTATTTTGTCAACCATTATTCGCAAGACATGCAGTAATGCCAATCACTATCGGATGAGTTAGTTTAAACTTATCACCTGTCGCAAGGCCTAAACTTGAGTCACTCTGTTTTACAAAATTGAATAAAATTTTTCTTTTTATTAATCATTTATACAGTACACCATCCCTCCCTCTCTCTCTCTCTCTCCCTCACTCCCTCCCACTCACTCTCTCCGACGAGTCCTTCTTTCTATTTTCGAGTCATTTTAATTTGTTCGAGTATAAACAAATAAGTCAATATTCGAAATTTGTTACTGTACAGTTCTCCTTTTATCACTTTTTTCTCGACATTTTTGATTATCATCTCTACGTTATCAAATATCATCATGTCTAATGGCCAGGCATGACAAGCTTTAATCAGTTTATACTCAACATACACTGAAAATCATTATTCATAATTGTTCTTGTTTTATTTACATACGTTTGAAAAAAAAAAGTATTAATAATTAATTTATATCTTTCATCGGTCACTGCATATGTAATCTAGCCACATTTGATTCTGTCGAATATCAACATATATTCTATTCGAAGGCGAGACTTAACGAGGCAGTCAGACAATAGAAAAAAAATTTATAATTAGAAAAAGAATTTGTTAAAAATTATGAAGATGTTTTTTGCTATTGAATATAAAAATAACAATAATAATGATAATAAAATGTATATATAAATAAAGATACAAAACATTGTAAACTTGCTAGAGGGGAAAAAAAAAATTCGTCTTGGTTGCTCTCTAAAGGAAAAAGAAAAAAAATCCTGCAAATATGAACGCACACAGTAGTGAAAAAATTGTCGATGATTTTTACCTGCTGATATGAATTTGTCGATCGTGGTTAAATGCAAGTTGAATCAGGATGTTGACTGGTAGATTTACGTGCTTTTTTCGGCTCCTTTATAGTCAATTCTTGTGAAGGCCTTCGTGGACTACCCAGTGTAACAAGTGCTGATGCAACAGCCAACCCTGCACTTTGACCTGCTGGCGTGTACGGCTCACCGCCAGTTGGTAGTCTGACTAGTAAAGATAACACCGCTGCTCTATTCCCATTACACGGTTCCAAAGCAATAGGACTTGGTGCATCCTTGAATGGAGAATACAGATTATCATACAATCTCATTACCACTATAACACTCATTTATACGAAATCGAGAATCAACCCATACTCACTTTCTTTTTTCTCTGACTACTATTTGTATCCAAGTCATTGCGTTCGATGTCTGAAATTACGTTTCGTCTTTCGATTTCAACAAGGACTTGACTAAACGCACGGCTGGCCATCTGCTGCATCTCAACAAACAGCCTCTGCCTTCTTCGATACATATCGTATTTTTGCTTTATCTTCCAAAGAACAGCGGCCACCAGTAATAAAGCAAGGAAGCACCTGTGCGGTGTCATGTAATCTCTAGTTTACAAGTTAGTACTGCCTGAGATTTAGGTAAATAAAACCTAACACGAATCAAACTTCGATCATGCATTCTTGCTTGCAATAAGAACTGAACCTTTTTTTTCGAGAAAATAATAGGTGCGAGACACACGCGACACATGCGCAAAATACTTACGTTGAAAATGTTATGAAGAATTGTTGCAAGTTGAGTTTGGAATATTGTGAAAATGAAATTTGTATCCATAATGGCGGTTGAAAATCATAAACATACACGTAAAACGTTGTCACTGTATTGTTATCATCACCGCCAAAACTGTAATCGGCTTTGCTGAAACGATGTTTGTAAGTTGTACAATTGGCACCAAGTAATAGTGGTTTTTCCGGACTATTAGCTTTTTTTATAGTTATATTCATTTTTGCAAGTACTGAACAGGCAATAGAGAACTCAGCGTCCACATCCGGTTTGGATGGTGAATTTTTGAAATTGATTGCACGATAATGACGATCTTCCTTCTTACTCAAGTTAAATGTGAATTGGTAATCTATGGCCAGATCATCTGGAATTTAACAACAATAGTAAAACGGAAATTATTGCTACACGTATGAAAATTTACCAATTAATTAATTACTATTTTATATCATTTTCTTCTGATATTACTCACAGAAGCACGATCCTTTAGTTGGATCGCCATGATAAAGACTAGAAACATCGCAGCGTTCACAGTGATCACCGACAATGCCTTTAGTTGTGCAAAAACATTTGCCAGTTTCACTAGTGCATTCTGTTCCTTGCTCATTACATGAACACGGTTGACATGTAGCACCATTAAGTGGACTTCCATAATAACCCGGAATACATTTATCACAATGCGCACCACGTGTCAAATTTCCACATGGTTTGATACAGTCTGTACTGTTACCGTGGCATGTACTGTGACCATTGCATTGACATGTCGGGCATTTGGTGAAAAACCATTGTTCAAACGGACAAATATCATGACTTTTTTCATTTGGTCCACGTGCACCACCAGGCATACATTTACCTTTGCCAGTTTTCGATCCATCGTCACACCAACCACAGCCCGGATCAGATCGACAACTCGCGCAAGATGAATAAAAACTACACCACTCTTTTCCAGTTTCTGTAGCACGACAACGTGTATCACTTGTTGTCCATTCGCGACATTGGCCATATGGAAAACTGGCTGGATATGCATTTTTATCAACACATTTTCCTTCATTTTGACACCAAATACAATCTGATTCAGTACAATTTCTGCATGACGTATATTCAATGCATGGGTTCCTGCATGTGTCCATCGTTAAACGCTGTGCCTGTACCATCGTACCATTTGATACACTCATATCACGAACTTTTGTTATTGGCCTGCATCGATCAGGACCATTAGACCATGACCAAATACAATTGGAATTACATGAACACGCGTGACATGTGTGCAACTGAAAACATTCAACGCCTGAATGCATATCACACTGCTCCAAATCAGTAATCCCAGCGAATGGTGGTGCATTAGCAGTTCTACGACACATTTCATGAACACAACTTTTGCCACACCATACACAATCATATGATGTTTGCACACACGCAGTACAATCCGTTAATAATTTACAAAGTTCTTTGTGTGATGTCATACCACGTGGTTGGGTATCGTCGACGCATTGCATATATGTACCATCATGTATACGATCATTCTCCAATGTAACACGTTGTATATCAGTTATCTGCAAGCATCGACTTTCTAATTTGTCCCAAATACATTTTGTACCGGTTCGCGACATAAGACACGAATTTTGTGTCGTTAAATGTCCACATTTCCCCGGTGTATATTTCAACATGTCGGACAACATCTGACCATCGAATCCACCATAGATAAACATGGATTTTTCAAATACTGTTGCGCTGTGTCCATAACGTGGTAGATCTGACATTTCTCGTGGCATAGGGAATTGATGCCATGAATCGCATATAACATCGTATGCAATTGTATCAGCTGAATAACATCTTGCGCCGTGTGAATGCATGGTATCGTTGTGTGTATTGCCACCGAAAATGAGCATCAATCCACCAGAAATGAAAACGCCAGTATGAAAGAATCGTGCCGAAGGCGCGGAAGTTAGGAGGCGCCATACACGTAAATTCGGATGATACGAATAAATTCGATTTGTCAATGTTTGTGTATTCTGTGATTCCGATACGTATCCGCCATAAACATAAATAAGATTGGTCAGAGGGTCATGTGCTGAACTGTGACCGTAGCCGCCTTTCACAGGGAATCCAGTTGTTTCAACAATTTGCCATTCACGCGTACCGAAATAATATTCTTGCACGATATTGAGGTAACCATAATGAGGTGAATGCCCGAATATAACGACCATTTTCTCATTTCTATCGTTACTTTGGACGAGATTTGCACTTTGTCCAGCTACCTTCAATGGACCACACATAGTTTTATTACCGCAGTAATGTCGTACAGTTATATTCTCCCATACTTTTGCTGATATATCGAATGCCCATAGTTCATTTGTAACTGTCGAATTAACAATCACTCCGCCATACATGTAAATTTTATCACCAAATATAACACATGAATGTGCGTAACGTGACTGAGGACGTGTGCCATCAACATGTGGTGTTTCCCAAACATTTCCATTAAAATCATAAATATAAATCATTTTTGATTTGTGGAAGCTCTCACCGCCAACGATATATAACGAGTCACGCCATACAACTGAACAGTGGCTTGCTGTACCGTCGGGTGAAAAATCATTGTACGTTATAGTTTCCCAATAACCACGATCAGTTCTTTGGCTGCAATCTCCACCTGAAAAATACCAATCATACAAATATGTATTGACAAATTTTTTCATTCAACGATCACCATTTACACTTATGTCAATTGTACCTTTGAAGCCGGCCGCACAATCACACTGATGTTTTTCACGATTACACTCGCCTTGATTGTGATGCTGAGAACAATTGTTAGGACACACTGGCGAGTCACACGCTTCGCCAGTCCACGTAGCATCACATGTGCATACCCCTTCAATGCAAACACCATTTCCCGAACAATCAATATGCGAATATCTAAATGAACAGTGAGAATAAATATGAACTATAGTATTACACTCATTTAATTGCGCTCAGTTAATGCAAAGTAATTCTACCTGCTGGGGCAAGCATTGGTCTTATAAGTAATATTAAAACCGCTCATATTGTAAGCAACATCAGAATAAAAATGTAGGAAGACACTGCCAGAACGTGCAATAATTTCCGGAACACGACGTATATGATAGCCATCCTTGTGCATCAGACCAGTGAATATTCCAAGTAATGGAGCTTCCACGCTATCTCCATCGTATATGTACAAATGATCCCATCCACACTCTGTTGCAAATTCTTCTATATGCATACGAATTGACGTATTCGGATTGCTCTCTATCAGCCATGAGCATTTCACGTCCGTCGTATAATTCCCATTACCGTCATGAATATTACCCGATGGTGCTATTAGTCTGAAACCCAATTTTTTTTACAATATAGCCAACATTCATGTGAAAAGTGAAGAGGAATAAAAGAACATATTATATGAAAAATATGCATCACGAATTTTATAGCGCGTTGTCATCAATTCCTATGTTGACATGAATTGAATACCATTTTATTTGTTGTCTTTATATGAAATTTTCGATTTCATAATTTGGAAACTGGTGAGAATCGGGAATGCGAGAAGTTATATATCATATAGCACATCAGTTGATGTTCGGTGCGAAGGAATTATTATTTTTATTCGGATAGATCTATGATTTTTTTCCTCATACCACAGTACAAATTTGCTGATTCCCATAAGTATCAGTGAAACCATAAATGAATTATTCAAAAAAATTGAAACGAATCAAGGATAAATTATTGGTGGTGTCCCAGATTAACAATTGGGTAATATTGAATTTTTAATTCATTGCACAAAATCATGATTCCTCTTCGACTTCTAGATTCCTTCTTTCGAATAATTATCACGTGGACTAATACGAGAACAGAATATGTTAATGATCATAAGATAAGGAGTTAGATGTTTGAGATAGTGAGCAACATAGGATGAATTGAATAGTATGATAATATACTTAGAGATGAATATGATATGAATGTGTAATAAACATAACGAATATAAAAATAAAAAGTTACCTGACTTTTCCGCTGCAATATTGACATGCCGATCCTTGCCAACCATCATAACAAATACAAGTTGCATTAACACAATGACCGTTAATACAATTGGTTGGATTACACGTATGTTCAAGTGTTGTAGATGCGCTTGTAGTATTATGAAATAGCGCCATCCACAGTATCACACCCCATAGAAACGCATGCGATACATTCAAATATATTTTACCCTCATCATATTTAATATTTTTCCGACGATACTTAGATTTATATAGGAACAAAAACATTTGCACAACTTCTGCCATTTTGATGGGCTTCCATGTCAAAAGACAATGGCTGATGGGAGTTGGGACGACGCAAGAATCACTCTTGCTATCCACCTTGCGCTCCTCAGTACTCCTCAACACTCCTCACTGCTCCTCACCGCTGCTTATACTCCAACTCACGGTGTCGTGCAATATCGTGGTCGTGGTCGTTGGTCGTCGCTGGTCGTCGCTGATCGTCGGTGTCAAAAATGAGAATGTCCACACCGTCCTTGTCATTGGGCTTGCCTGCGCTCGCTCCGGCTTCCTTCGGTTTCTTATTCGCCTGTGAATTCGTCACAATGTGTTGTATGCACTATTGTTTGATGTCTATACATTTTCCTTCACCACTTTTCGTTCCATATTTATGTATAGTCAGTGCATATATTCTGTCCTGGATTTTGATCAGCACTGTGCATCCAAGATGGCATCTATAGCTTATTCCCCACGATCCATTGATAACGACAATTTCTTCATTACTCGCGCTCACTTTTGGCGCTTTATTCAAGCCATGGTCTGGTGTACACATTGGACAATTTCTATTCTCCTTGGCCAAACAGAAGTTCATTAGGCGTATGATATCTGCCCATTCTAACTGACATTTTGAAAGAGATCTTTTATAATTTCACATAAAATCCTGAGCAGAAAAGTTAGACACATGTCACTGGCAGGAGATTACAGAATATATTCATGAATCCGTATGCACCCGAGTCGTTCTTCAAACTTCACGTCTCCTGATCAGTACGCCATAGTAGTGACGACATTGTTTCAGCAATTCAGTAGATACATTAAATATATTAATGTATAATCTATCAAAATGTTTGATTTTGGCAATGAAACTAATACTGCTGGTTGAGGAATTTTGGAACTCTCGGCAAAACTATAGCTGGATTAATTGTTGTAAAGTACACGACGGGAGTCAATGAGAGTACCCATAGTTGATGATTTCTCGCGAACAAGTCGTACGAGACCCATAGTCACACGAATTTTATAATCTTCATAGATATCTATGTAATATTTTATTGAGAATCTATGCGATTCCATTTAATTCCAATATGCTTCCATCTACATTTACACAAAACAAAATTCAAAAACCGAAAATTTACATACAGGATAACACATGCCGGATTTACAGAATTCTGTTTCAGTTTTGGCGCGAAACCTCTTGTGTGAAATGAAAAAAACTCTTCTCGAATGTTTTTTTGACGGGACAAAAAAAATGACGGGATGATATCCCGTGCAATAAGGATTAGACCTATGATGGATTAATCCGAAATCGATTTGATATTGTCTACGAATAGTCTGGCTCATGAGACTTAATAGAGCCCCGATGGATTAGTTGTCAGGTGAGTTCCATATAAACTCTAAGACTTACGTTTGATTCCAGCTAGGCTAGCTATATTCTATATCGGGCTCAATATGAACATGAAAGGATCTGGAATAGACGGGAGATTTCGAAAATTCTCGTATATTTATAATATTCCTAATCATTTTGATATTTTCTGCATGCTTTTCCTACCGAAATGGGATAGTCAATGAATCGGAATTTTAAACAGGGTTTTCTCTTGCAGAGACGTACTCAAGTATTCTATCCAATATTTATATTTATGCAAATTGTATAACATAAAATGAGGTCATATATATATTCATGATGAAATTCGTATGCTCATACAAAATGGTTGACGTATAATTAATAATTCATTTTTGAACGAGTTATTGACGAGCATATATCTTCATGCACAACATTTCAGAATGAAATAACCTATGAAATTACTTTTTTTTTCATACAATATAAATATGTAATATGTCTGTTAACACCATTTTCTTATTTTTCCATCCCGCAGAAATCCATGAGATTCTCGTCTTACTTCCCTTCTTCTCTTACCGTCTTCGCTTCTCCTCTTCTTTTTGTGATTTTCATTCGTTCTTCTGACCCCTTCTCTCCTCCTTTCATGCTTTCTCGGCTCTTTCGCATTCTTCCTTTCTTTTTATCTCTCTATAACTTTTCATCTATAATTTGGTTGCTTCTTTCTTCTTCTAACTCGCATTCTCTCAAATCCATCCGTTCTTTTTCTAATTCTCCGGCCCGTTCTCCCAATATTCGTATCCACATTCTCTCATATCTTTTTCTCAGTTTTTCCTCACCCACTATTATCCATTCTGTATTTAATTCTCGTTCCAGTTCTAACGTCCATCCAACTCCCTTTCCCGCTCTTTCTTGTGCTCTATTACCTATTACCTGCTGTTTCGTCCGTTCAATGGCTTCTCTTCTTCCTAAAACACGCTTTTCCTCTATGTATCTTACTCGGAGTCTTTCTCCCGCTTCTGTTTCAAATTCTCCACACCTCCCTGGGATTTTTGCGGAATCAGCTGGTGGTGTATTGTCAATCCATGGTGCTCAAAAGTATACCAGAACTTGGCAGAGATTCGAACTGAAATTGAAAAAAAAGGATTAATTTCCTCTTATATGGTTCAGGTCGTCAATACGCATTCTATTTATATTACCTTGAAATTTCCAAACTCCACTAATTCATATTCATCAAATTTCAGTTCATTAGTTTTTGGTTTCAAATTTTCGGTCTTCTCTGTTTGGCCTCCATAGCAAAAGTATCTCTCCAGGTAGAGGTAATAATCCATGGTGACTGTAACAGAGAAGTGACAGATCTAATCTTTTTTTCTCATAAACTAATTTTGATCGATATAGAAAAGGTTAATTGCCATTCATTTCTTGCATTTTGCCTTCTACATCACTCATTCATGTCTATGATACCATATGATATTATACCTTGCCAATGAATTATGTATATGCAAAATTTTGTATTCTTTCTCAATATATTCATTTGCGTAGTCACTATTATGGTTATTCATTCCTGTTTTTCTGTTCTCACGTTTTCTGGTGCTTAAAAAAGTCATCCCTCATCAATGTTTTCACACTTGCACCACACTTTACGACTTCCCTAGAAATTTTATCTTATTTTCTTTTTTGTCTTTTCGCTAAACTCAATAAGGCAGATTCCATTATGATCTCTCCATCTTTATCAATTTCCAATAACCAGATACGGATTATCTTCTGCGAAATTCCACTTCAATACGCAATCATAACTGTGATAAACAATAACTTATTAACATTCCCATGGTAGTGAGTTTTCAGATATTGCAAGATTGTTTTCATCTGTTGTATTTAATCATTATTCGATGAGAGATTCATTCAAAAACTCATGATCTATACGACATAATGTTGAATTTCTATTTCATGATTATATTCTATATGATATTTGCACTTGTTTTAACTATCTTTATTAGATAATATTTGTGGTCCCATTTGCTAGACACCACCTTTCTTCCCCATCCGTATTATGTTTTGTGATAAAACGTCTGATTTTATTGGTGATGGTGAAACTCATTATACTAAATGATATATATCATAACGCACTCTTTTCAACGACCTCTACCACACTACATTTTCTACTCCATACGGTAAATACATGAATGCCCGTATCAAATGTGCTGAAATTTTCTTAGACATATTCACATGAAACTTCATTTGTTTTCCATCTATATCTCTCGTCCAATTCGAATAAGTCATCTCATCGGTTTCAAAATTCTTCTAGCATACTTCTGAATACGGAAATGGGTCAGAAATACAAAAAAAAAAATTTTCCGCATTCGAAAAATATTAATAAGTGGATCAATATCGCATGAGAGCTTTCCGGAGGAATAAAAATCAATTTCAATAACGGTGAGAGTACATCGAAATGCTATTCTTCGATGGGCATGAACGACATCAAATTATTGTAGTTGCAACCAGAAAGAATGATGGAGAAACGCCTGGTGGAGATAAAATTTCAAGCAAAATCTTTGATAGGAAAGACGATGATACTTTACAAGGTGGAAAGAAGTATGATTGAATAAAATGCATATGTCTAAATCCTAAATATTTTCAACACTTTTATTCAAGATCGCTATAACAATTTATTTTTCCATTCAAAAATTTTCAACAAATTTTACACTGATTCGAATGATCCCTTTTTTTTTAGTGAATTTCCGATATTAGTTTAATGACACATGCACCATAGTTTTTCATACAAAAGATATATTATGGGTATCGTTAAAAAAAATGCGAATAATACGTCGTTCTTGCACCCTGTGATCATGATCCCTCAATTAATTGTAGCGAATCATTCTTAGATAATGAATCAGATGCACCATCTGACCCTTCTTCTATGAATGCAGATGGTGTCACGGGTTCTTAACTCAGTGTAGACAAAAAAGTGAGTAGTACGAGCGTGAATGAGCCCGAAGACGAAACTGCATTATCATGACATTTTGACGAAGAGGACATGAAATGTCTCTCGAAAAGTATTGTCGATGCTACTCTATATTTCAATTGTACGTGATCGAAAATTGACTACATAAAAATTAAAAATCTAATATAGAGTTGGGAAAATGTGTTCTGTGGAAAGTTACTGCCATCAAATACAGACGAGTATTTATGGGGCGAACAAGAATTATCAAGTTATTACAAAAATCGATTGGAAAATGAAATTTTCAAAAATTTGGCCAGATATTTTTGTCAGTATTGGTGTTTTTGTTTGCTACTCGCGGACATTTTACCGCGATGGAAATCATAATCCACAGAATAGGATACGCCAACTTACATGGGGTTTTGAGTCAACTTGTATGGCGTGCGGTGATGCGGTGTTTGTACTGCTTGTACAAAATCGAATTCGCGAGTGATGGGAATTTTGTATTTAACATAACTCTTTTATTATTGTCTTAAAAAAAGGAATTACAAGCGCCTACCTGAATTGCATGTTTGAAAATTTGAATATGGGCGCATGTGTAATGAACATTGTGCGCACGCAGTTCCGGCTTGCCTTTGGAGGGGAAATGACATAGCCGCGCGCGGAATAATCGAAATACGAAACAAATGACGGTAAGACGACTACAGTACGAAGTTGATAGTGCTCGTGACTCGTTGATACGTTTGTCTGTCGACAAATCAAGGGTACTACCGTTATCCATCAATTAATCCTTTTGATTCAATAAGTTGTAATAGCGCTTTTCGAAACCAATGCACACACATTTTTTAATTGTCAGTCAGTTAATGAATTTAATCTATCGTAATCATGTGCGTAGTTTATAGAAGCACGAAAGTTGAATAAATATATGTTAATTTTGACGGCGCAAGTCTGTAAAATCCGAACGAAAAAGGAAAGTAATAACTGACGGCAAAAGGGGTGAGTTCAAATTCTTTTCCCTTTAATCGAATTGAATAAATGAATGCAAATTTTTCATATTGATCTGATGCTTTTTTTCTTTCTTTCTGTCTTTTTTTTTTTTTTTTTTTTTTGAATATCCAGTAAGTGATGATTGGGCCACCATCGTCGGGTGCAACGGGCGGTATGTCAAATCATGACGGAGGTGAAAATGTAGTGAGACTAAAGCGTAGAACTTTCGAAGATTTGGATATTGAAAATATATGTGAAGAGATATGTCATAGTTCAAAAAAACGTAATACTCTGGAGCGTGATCCATTAGAAATGGCATTAGCGGATATCGTACACGCATCATCATCATCATTATCATCATCATCATCATCATCATCGTCAACCTCATCATTATCTCAGTTTCCATCGGTGGATTCATCAACACAAGAGAAAATGTCGAATGGTAGTGGCGGTGGTGCTGCACTAGCCAGACTCGAAGTTCTTGTTGTTGATGGTAGCTGGGATGTGACAAATTTTGGTGAATCCGATTTGATTGATCTCTCTACATCAGCCACTGACGAAACATCAGTAGAACATCTTACTAATATAGACAGTAGTGTGAATGGTTATAGTACAGTACTATCGTATTGGGAATCACCGTCACCGCAACAAGCAATCGAAAACAGTGTGGACCAATGTAAAAATGTAGTGCAAAATTCCGAATCATTACAATCTTCTGCTTCTGTTGTGCCAGCGGCAACATCAACTGATCAACAAGACGATCATGAACATGGAAATTTATCATGGTTGTTGGATTTCAAATTGGATTCTCTAATTGAAGCACCTGAAGAGAAATCCAATGGTTCATGTGCATGTCATAATCAAACTGGTAAATAGGAATTACGGCAGCTCTATTATTTTTTTTAACTGTATGAATTTTCAAGAGATGATATATATAATTTATCTTTTCAGTTCTGAAATCTCGTCAGCAGCATCATACGCGCACAGACAATATGAATTCGCATATAAACACGAGTGCGGCCAGTTGTGGCACCGATAATAATGCGGAAACAATAGTATCGCGTGAAAAACAATTAAACTCAGCATATAAATTGTCAGATAATAGAAATTATTCAATGAGTCATAACGGCCCAAATTATAATGGGCCCAAAAAACCACCGTTTACTTATACGGAACTGATAGAGCATGCATTACAAGAACGAGGGGAACTTACTGTTTCTGCAATTTATCAATGGATATCGTGAGTAATTTTTTCTTCATACATACTTGAAAGTTACTGAGTGAAAAACTAAATAATGCAAATCCTATACAAATTTGACGGATTTTTATATGATAATATTATTTGTTTCAACCATTGTCATCAAACTATGTATCGATTCGGTTTTCATCCCTATATGTGATGGTAGTTAGAACACGTACAAACGTGTATGAGTTGGCTGCGCTTGGTACTTGGTGGTACCAATGCCTATGCGAATTAACATGGCACAACCTGGTACCATGTTTCCACCCTTCGCCTGCTTATTCCCAACTTTCGCTTACGCGCACGAGGTGAATACGAGGCTCTAGAGCCACCCAATCGAAAGGGTCACATTAGAATCAGTTAGATATATGCTTATCCGTATATTTTTGTCATTTTTTTTACTCGTATTCAACCGGGGATTTTTGCAACCTGGAGATATCATTGCATGTCCTCATTTATGATCGTCAATTGCATCGCATTTGCATCATATACAAAAATTGACTTTTTCGAGAATTTGTTTTTAAATTTATAAAATCACTGATGCGTATAAATGGTCGAATAATTTGTATTGTGGACAAGCTTACATCCGCGACAGGTGACGCATATTATATTCCGGCGGGGTTGGAGTAATAGTTTCGAATACTCAGGAACGGGTGAAACACCCATCCACACATATACATACTCACATAGAATTACGAGCGCAAATGGAAGATGGAAAAATTCAAATAGGTTCGGATTCCGTTTTTAATGAAGGGTAGTACTAACACGTGCCAGTCGTCACGAATGTATATATATATATATATGTATGTATATGTATATTTTTTTTTCGTCTCCAACAGATATCCAGTTCCCTTTCAGTCTTTCGATCAATTGATGATTTATACATGTTTTCATTATTTTATTTCTGTAATACAGCGAACACTTTCCATATTACAAAAGTAATGATGACCGGTGGAAGAATTCAGTACGACATAATCTTTCAATAAATCCACATTTTCGCAAAGGATCAAAGGCGCCGCATGGCGCAGGACATTTGTGGGCAATAGCTAATCGAAATGAAACTAGACCTCGACAATTGATTGCAAATATTCCAGGTTTATCAACGATATCTCAACGATCGTCAATTATTAATCCGACGCTGGATAAAAGTCACACAGAAAAATATCCAAACACAATTCGGTAAACGTCGAATAGATATTTTCTTCTTTTTTTCTTCTTCAATAAGACTTATTATCCAAGACGGCATTTATATTTGATTTATATTGCAACAAGGCAAACTGTAGCTGTGGATGAAGTTGCAGCTGCAACCGCAAGTATAAGTGACGCTACAGAAGAAAATGTATTGACGTCAATCACTCTGGAGCATTGCGCTGAACAAATATTGAGCGGAATTAAAAGGGAAGTGGAGGTTCAATATTTATTACCGATGGCTGTACAAGGTTCATGCGATTTGGAGTCTAGTCAACAAATTGACCAAAATGAACAAACATGCGATGATAAGGATACTGGTTAGGCTAAGAATCATTTGTCGATTTACAAATGCAAACTTTTTCGGTTAGAATTAGAATAAATTTGTTATTTTTTAATCACCATGTTTTATTCTGTTTTCGGTCGACATCAGAACGCGAGTGTTGGAATGTTCTTGCAGACTTTTTAAATCCAGTAGCGAAAGAAGTGGTGGCAGAAGAATGTGGTCTTATTGGGGAAGGGTATTTAGTAACTGATTTGAATCCAACAACACTTGGATTGAACATCGTTGAGCCAGAGTTGATTACACCTGATCATTTATTTGGGGAAGAGCTCAGTTTCCAATTTTACGAATTGGCTTCACCATCACAATTACAGTCAGCCTGACAGTCGGAGAAAAATCGGATACGTTTGATATTCGTTGATGGGACGAGGATACAGAATGTCGAAATTATCAATGAAGACTCAATTGCCACAACGTCAACAACAACGAGAACGATAGATGACAGCAACTCTATCTCCTTCCAAACTTCTCATTATGATACTATACGTGACCCCGTCACTGAAGAAACAGTGGTGAATAAAGTTAATAGTTGATTAACTTTCCGGCGATATCAGTGTAATCTGTCAATATTTTCAATATAATGAAGTGAAATTTTACTCGATTATAATATGTTCGTTTGATAGATCATACATACACAATTGTGCTGACGGAACAGAGATATCATGGAATTTCGCTAATCCGTTGAAAAAAACCAAACGATGATGCTTTAATGTTTTAATGAAAACAATATGCATTCTTTCAATTTTCTTCTAGTCTCAATAATAATCCAATAATGATTCTTTGTAATAGCAGCGGAGAAAAACTAAATAAAATATTTACAATTTTCAATTGTTTTACGTATTAACTATAAATCAGAGGTAATGAATATTTCGTCCGATCGTGGTGAAACTAGGAGTATATTGACATTTTCATCATGATGTTGTATTGTCTCTCTCTAAGTTCTCTTCAAATGCTGATCGATGTATAAATCAAGATGTATTCATTCTTCTTTCTTCTCTGTGCTTCCTGTTTGAGTCGGTTCCTTATTGGTTGGAGTCTTCTCCGTCATTAATCTCGCCATTATTCTCGCACTCCTTTCCTGTTTCTTTGCTTCTTTCTTGAGTTTTTTATCCTCTTTTTCTTTCTGTTGTAGCGCTAATTGGAAACGATCATCACGAGGATCAACTTTGAATCCAAATTGGCGTCTCACCTCTTCAATTAAACGTTCTTTTCGCTCTTTTGCAGCAAGCGCAGATGCTTCTCGTTTGTCCTTTTTCGCTTGCAATTCTTTACGCCATTGATCTACCTTTGCTAACTTGTTCGCGATTTCTTCTTCCCTGTAAAATAAACACGTATCATAAGAATCATGGTAATTGATACATATTATACAATGTATACAACATACACATAAAATACAAGATCATTGTAATAACAGTATGGTAAAAATCAGTTGATCGGGCACCAAGATCAACGTATCAGTGGCTACGAATAATATTTTGATTGATAGCATATTTTACATAAGTAAAAAGGTCACAAACAAAAAAACGATTGAACAATTCAATTTTGCATGTTTGCAAAATATTGTTGATTGAAATCTGGCATAGTTAAACAACTTATATCATTTATGAGAACTGGTTTTTGCCTCAGAATATAGGTTTTGGCGTGATAAATTTGATCAATGAACAATGTATGATAGATGCATTGATTTTTGTCATGTGATGGTTATGACAACTTCACCCTGTAACAGTTTTCTTTTTCTCACAATATCAATATCGTTTCATTGATGGCATTGTTCCTACATCTTTATCCTCCATCAATTTATGATGATTTATTGACATACTATTGATCACAATTATTAACAGAAATATATCCAATGACATAATATTCAATTAGCTCTCTTCCATTTTCCCACAATCATTCGTATTTATCAATATTTGCGCATCATAATCGGAAGATCTTTCTCTTCAGCGGTGGCTCGATATCAGTTTGATTTTGTCCTTGAGATATTTGTAACTATGAATGCTTAGGACAGCTACATCTTTTTCAATGTCTTTACCAACAACTGTAGTGAGAATGAACCGAAGTTTCGTAGATAATGTATGAAGTACATCGTCATTGAGATTTCTCCCAATTTTCAATGTTATATATCGAGAAACACTGAAAAAAATGAGTTCACCGAATATGATCGCGAAAGTTAATACAATAAGAATATGGAACGTAATAATAATTCGTTTTTTGTTTGCAAACTTGCAGTGTTTTTTTTCCTCATTACCCACGTTGATGGATGTGTAACTCACGACTTTCTACAAATTCCACATTCATGATTCTGATATCGAATAGTTTTGTCAGAGAAGAAGATTTGAAACTTGAGATGAGGTATTCAAAAAACTAATTATCCAATGATGGATGTGTGAGGGTGATTTTTTTTTTATTGTATCGCATATTTTATTAGTATACCTGAGCCTTATTTTCTCAGCATTTTCATGATTCCGTTGAGAAATCAATGCCCAACCTTCTTGGACAGTATAAGGAGTAGCAGTTTTTTCAAATTCCATTTTATCCAAAATTTCTTCTTCTAGCGGCCAAAGTGCACCAGGAGATACGTTAAGTCCTTTAATTCCATATCGACCAAACATGCGTTTCTTATATCTTATTGTTTCGTGGAACCATGTTAAATCTTCATTATTATATGGAGGCAATTCTGAAATTCTATTGCGATCACCCCGTGTAAGTTGTGATTTGTTACGTTTTTCCAAGATTTCTTGCGCTTCTTGTTCTGTTAATTGTTTCTCGTATTTTGGTACATCTTCAACGGAGGTTATGTCTATTATATCATCACTCGTTGCTGCATTATTACTCAGGCTTGAACTACATCGTCCGTATACAACACGACATTTATCAAACCTCACTATTGAATTGTAAATTAATCGAAAACTCAAACTCATGGTTAATTGATTCTATTTATTATCGCTTCGTTAAACCGTTCTTTATTTTACTTTTGTTTCACTCAACCCGGCATTCGAATATTTATTCGAGGTATATTTGTGTGTAGGCGCAGTACAATTTACAATACAGCATAATATAGTACAATACGGTACAGTGCAACATAGAGACCCAATTTCACTTTACTTTTTTACTAAAATACAAAATATAGAATAGATGGCGAACTGCAGGGATTGAATTTGTGAGTTCAGACTAGTAATGACATCTTCAGAATCACTGTGAATAAACTGTCCGGTGTCAACTGGCTCGTCTGGTAATATTGGTTGTCAGTAGGCCGAGTAGTTGGTAGCGATATTTGATGATAACATTTGAAAGGACCTTGCGGTGACAGTCGTACATGGTCATAGACTGCAGTATGTCTAGACTATAGAGGGTTGATAGATTATACTGGTGAATATGAAAATCGAGAGTCCGGTTTTTTAGCATAATACCAATAATGACAGGAATCATTGTCCAATATATCGTTGTGAGAGGAGATTTAATGAAAACTATGGGTTGGCCAGTTGGCGCAGTTATAGCTCAAGCTTGTCATGCTTGCACAGCCGTTACCCACCTCTTCTATAATGATGAGTTCACGCAGAAATATCTCCAAGACTTGAATAACATGCACAAGATTGTCCTTGAGGTAACCAACAAAGATATTTCCACAATGAACTTGTTTTATCTGATTCTCTCTAAACGTATTTCAATAATTCATAGGCACCAGATGAGAAAGTTCTGAATGACTTGTGCGCAGTCTTAGATACGCCGATGGTGAAATATAAACTTTGGATAGAGCAACCAGAAAGTGTAGCAACTTGTCTCGTTACTAAACCCTATCCCAAAGAAGAAATACAGAAATATTTCAAGAAACTGAAATTGTTCAAGTTACAGTAATATAATAAATATTGAATGATTTTTTCATAATTATTTATTTTTTTATTTTGCACAATTTATTTCATTTATATTTTAACTTCTCCTAATCGAATAGGAAGATTAACCCCCGCTGATTTTAATTTTTCTGATAATTTTGTAAGGTTTTTTATAGACTTTTTGACAAATAATTTCTGATTTTGATTCGGGACAGAATCATTCACATTTTTTTTCCTTTCTACTCTTCTTTTTATCGTTGGACACTTTTTGATTGACCAACGTCCCCCCTTGAAGTACCCCCCATGCTGTTTTGTTGGGGGAATATATTCAGACTTGACTAGTCTTCCGAACATCATATAGTTATTCATTGCTTCAGCTGCAATTTTCGCAACTTCCGGCACTAAAAATTGGATAAAACCGTATCCCTTGCTTTTTCCAGTTTTTTTTGACCGGGCAACTCGCACATTACATACATCGCCAAATTGTGAAAAATAATTTTTCAGTTCTCGTTCGTAGAATCCATGTGGCAGATGACCAATATACACCAACCCACGTTCATCTTTTGACTGTAGATTTGGTGATGCTACAGATTTGCTGCTTGATTTCTTTCCTTTCTTTATTCTAATTATATTTTGTTCTTTTATTGATTTTACTTCTTTATTCACTTCAACTTGATCTTTTTCCACGTTTTTCTGTAAGACAACATTGAGTAATAACAATCAACGGTTTCATATCATGCATTTGTAGGTTATATTGAAAAGCTATTGAAAATATATACCTTGAGGATGTCCGTAACATTTTTTACGGCTTTATTGAGTGAAGATTCTCCGGATTTAGGAGTTTTTTTTATCTTCAACGTTTTCTTGATCTTATTTTCCGTTTTGACTTTCATTTCGATAACTGTTGTCCTATTTGTAATGTAATTTCGATGGAGAATGGCGGCTTGTGCGGGGGTCGGGGGATGCTATACTTTTCGTCACGTGATCGTATTTTGATTGAACAAACTTCGTAATGTTGATTGGTTGAGCACAAATGCAGCACTTCATTTGAGTATATTTGCTCACGATAGTTTCGGATTGGCTAGATTCCTATGTACGATACTATTATTACGCATGCGCACATTCAGTAATCGAGGCGGTTATTTCAAATTTAATTTTTCACAATGATATTCGGAAATTTTTAGTTTATTGTTCCAATCATTTCCTTCTAACGCATAAATATAAATTTGTGTGAAATTTATGTTAATTTCTTGTAGTCAATCAAACGAATAAAACATCAAAAAAACATCATATGAGAAAGAAGTATGTGATACTCATTTATTTTGGCCATTTCATTCATCCTCATGTTTGAACGGAAGAAGAAAATGAATGCTTTTTTTGGAGCGATAGCATCTCTTACGACAATGCTGGGATAATTTTTCACGTTAAAACTTCGATTTTTAGCACTGAACGCTTGGGAAATTGATGTCGGCATTATTGTCATGAGGGTTTGTATTGTTGCATGTAAAGCAATTATTCCTTCATTTTTTCAAGCTTATAGGGATGAATTAAATAGCTCTAATCAATACGTTTCATATACCTCTTTCATAAAATATTTATCCAGATTAAATGCAACATTTGATGAATATTCCTCACCTAATTTCCCCTCCTTGCACAAAGTTCATACATCTACTTTTTCAATAACGGAGAATATTCTGGGTCATTGTGAACTTGTTCACTTCTTCTTCATGTACTGTCGTACAATAACTGAACCAATTGGCTTGCAAGAATTCACAAGTATACTTCAAGTCATTCATATAAACAATTCATGAATATTTCAAAAAGATGTGAGCTAATTCAGCTATTGATGAAGGTATTTAATTACGTTTGATGTGTTTCACGAAAGTTGTTGGGTTGTAACCATATGTAATGGCTAACTCTCACCACATGACACAAAGATTTCACAGTAGTTGAATTCATCATTTCCAAATCATTTTTCTATGTTATCGTTAAAATATGATTTATAATTGATTTAGTTTCGACATTCAGCGAAACATCTTGTTATGGTTCAAACTAAAAACAACAAGTACAAAGTGAATCGTATTTTCTACTTTGTAGAAAAACTGGATAGATCCATAAATAGGAGCAGCTCTATTTGTTGAGTGTATGTGTACCGTGCAACTTTTGTTTTTATCAATTTGTATGCAACTGGAGTGAAAATTATATTGTTAACCAGCGCTAGATTGTAAACAGTTGAATAAGTATAGGATCAATATTAGTAGATCTGATTAAATAAATTATTCCGATCTCGATCCGACAATTTATGCATCCTCCAATTAATTGGATATTTTTTCCATTGACAGATGAAAGTCTGCCGTCATCGACTACTGATTGCTTGAATGTTTGTACCGCTTGGGTAATTTGCAGATTGCTTACAATTTCTTAGCCTGAATATTCCGAATCATGAGTACGATGAGATAAATAATTATTGAAGTCCTTAAACGAAAATGCTGAAGTCGTCTACAAAGAATCCCAACCTCCGAATATCACTGTAAATGCAGTAATCAATGCACATTACGCGTAATCTGACGATCACGATAATATTATTAACTTCTCGATGGGAAGTTATTGTATGCACCCCGAAGTTGGAAAATCGATTTTTTAACAGATCTCGACGTTTTAAGGCCTCCCCAACATAACCTGCACATTTTCAGCACATAGTGCGCGTGTGTGTGTGTGTGTGTGTGTGTGACGCAAATTTATGTCGTACGATTATGGCCAAACTAAAAACGCGATTTAAATGGTCTACGACGTAATCAATAGGGCATAACATGAGGTAATTTGGTCCTGATTAGTTTTTAGTTCGAATCGGTTGAGTAGTTTTTTAGTTTTTTCATCAAACATATCTAAAAATGGAATTTAAACCAGAAAATTGAAATTTCTGCAGGACTGGACGAGCGAAGATAGCAAGTAGCATCGGGAAGTTATTGGTGTCATATCTATTGGTATCAAATATGAAAATACGATTCTCCAATTAAGCACCACCAAAAAATATCTATTACCAGATATGGGCACCCTACTCGTGAGCGAGCGTAGCGAGCGAGCAAATACAACCCTACTTGTTTAATTTGTTTGACAATCAAATTAAGTAAATTTTGTGCTTCGCTAATTCTGTTTTTTGAAATTTTAGTCTTGAATAAAGTGAATAATGCTCTCACCAGCAACATCCAATGTTGAAGATAGTTGGATGTGATCCGATAATATATCTACCAAATTTTTTAATCTATGTCAGAAACTTAGTTAAAGAGTACATTGGCATTACATGAAAATTTGTTCCACGCTGTCTATCTTAAGACTCATTAACCGATTTCCTCTCGTGAACACAATGAATTTATCCTGTACGCTGAGATAATGCTAGCTTTGTTCAAGTACGGAGGCTGTATGCGCCATTTGCAGATTTTCGGAGCGTCTTTGACTCAGTTGAGCGTACCAAATTTACATGAGAACTATAAAAAACAGGATTTAGTGCACGATAATTGAGAGTCTTGCAAAATCACAATGTCAAAGGATTTTTGAACTTGATCTGCGTGATAGCATGTTCTCAAAATTTATTACAGCCATCGATGTCATCCTGTAGGAAGATCTACTTAGCCTACTGTTACTCTTACTACTTCCCTATGAGTCCCATGGCTTTCTTCTAAAAGTATCGTCACAGTAAAATTCCTGAAAGAATAATGATGCGACTATGTAATAATGACTAAACTTTTCTGACCTATGGTGTGGTCCAACATATATTGGATACTGATGATCAATGAACTTATGAGTTGGGCCCAAAAATACCAACTATTTAATGCATTCTATTAAGTGATAGCCTAAAAGTTTGATATTGACAAATTATTAGCCCAACTTAGCTTCTGAGAGTCAGTGTTCATGTTTCATCATATGGACTGTTCGTATTATAAAAAATGTGGAACAAGTCGAAGCCTAAAAGAACGGGAAACAAATAAAAGAAGGAATAGAAACAACCTTGCATAGCGTTCGCTTTCTATCATCTTGGAAGATTGTATCAGACTTCACTTGATTACCATCTTCTCAAGTAATATGCCAATCATTAGTTATCGGATCAAGAGCTTTGGAGATATTCAATCACTAACAGTATTCAGACCAGCAGGATTGTAATAGATTATCCTTCATCACACTGATGTAGGAGTTTATGGTTATAACAAACTCAGAACAAAGTGCGGTACTGAGACTACTACGGATAATTGCGCTTAATGATTGCGCTTGCGCCGTGAGCTGTGAGAGCTTCTCTGGCTGTCGCCTATAGCGAAGGCATTGTGAGTATTGTAGAGCATTCTAATTATCACGATGATAACGTAAAAAGCAATGTTATGTCCTGTATAAATAATATTTATTTTTTTATATCAAAAGCTCTAATGTTATGACTAATTGAAAATCTTGTATATTCTATGAATATGTGCATCATAAATTTTATCACACATCGAAGCGCTCATGACGATTATTCTTGTGATTGAAGTATAATCAGTACAAAATTAATTCGAAGCTGCGCAGATGGAATTACTGAATTGAAGATATTGATATTGTACATCATGAACAATCACCGATCGTCAATTATGAATTAATTGAGCAGTGTTAAATGGAAATATTCTTTTGTTTATTTCAGGGAGAAGGTAGACTAAGTAATAAGCTGTATATTGCAATATCTGAAGTCAAAGCTTCAGGAGTAACCGCCGAAGATGACTACTGTAAAAGACACTTCCTGTTATAATCATTGACACAATTTTATAGAAGCATCCAATTTCATCATACACATGACAGCTGATAATTGATTTATTGATGTTAGATCGTTTGGTTACATCTTTGATTATAAATCTCATGTATATTTTCTCATTTCTGGCATTTTTGATGGTGATCAAATTTTCCTGTGTGCAACGTCATTTTAGAATTATGTGTTACATTGACACTTCTAATTCGCATGCTGTCATACTTCTGCGGTGAGTTTTCACAATGCAATAATGAATCGCACAATGACCATAGATCGTGGTGAGTATTCCTATGGGCGATCGTTATATGGATAAGATTGAATGGGCAAAAACATGGGAAGCGACAAAACTTTGGATTAGTGGTATTGTTAGTTCCTCCCAGTATATACAAGTGAAATTTCTGAAGAGGATGTAATATCCAATCGACTTGCAAATTCAGTAGATTTCAATTATTTAAAGACAGTGAGCAATTGTAGATGTAAATTAAAAGTGGATGATTAATACATGTACGCACCGTGTTGAAAATTATCTCTACTCTGATAATACTAATATTATTAATATGCGTATAGGGCGTGTGTGTGTGTGTGTGTGTGTGTGTGTGAGTATTTTTGTGATGGCCTTGTCACAGGGATTATCGCTAATTGTAGTTTACACGTCATATACTACATAGTATGGGTATATGGACTGAATTGTCCGATGTGCGGTAACACATATCCATATTCAAAGGGCAGAAGCTAACGCGGTGTGACGCGCATGTATATATACGCATACTCACGCGTTTATAGACAGGGTCAGGATAATATGACGTAGCTTTATTCTCTTCACTGTCACATCGAGGTGTATCAGTCTCCACGAAATAACCCATCTGAGTACTTCTATCATTTCTCATTATACAAAATTAATTCCTCACACGGATACACGATTGTATGGGTGGATATAGTCATGCATATACATGCTCTATAATATTAGATTGTATGCGATGTAAAATGAGTATTAGTAGTTTCAGTATCCACATTTGAAAATGGAAAAGACAAAGAATCATTCTGTATTTTATTGAGAATATAGATTCGGTAATTTTTTGTTTGTTTTTTTTTTTTTTCGGGTTTCCAAGGATTGAGTGACATAAAATTCGCAAATTAATACATTTTCTATAATATATTTTACATTATAAACCAACCATACATTATAATATCTTATGTACTTAAGTGCTAGATGTATTCTTTATCCTGTATATTTTGTTTACATACTTCCTCCATATTTATATTTTTTGTTTTTCTCCAATTTTGTATATATGTCTTTATTTGTATTCATCAGTATGTATATGTATATTCATTACACTATTTTTATGTATATATATTTATATATTTATATATGTATAATATCATACATGTTTTTTTTTAATTTTTGTTTATGCACCTCCTTGGCATTATGTGTGTCTACTGCATGCGGATGTGCTAGTGTATGTTGTATTTTTCACCTATTATTATTTTGTTTTATTTCATGTTTATTTATTTACCTATCTGTTTTTTATGAGCGTATATGCGTGGCGTGGCTGGCATGTGTCTGCATATATATGCATAATATATGGCGATTATGTATCAAATAATGATGTATTTCTGTCTTTTTTATTTATTCATTTATTTCACTTAATTCATTTCATTTTTTTTCTCCATCTATTTCATGTATTCTATTCTCTTTTAATCTTTAGGCGTTTTTGAGTTCATATGTTCATACACAATGCCACATGATCATGAAATGCTGTGAACCATCATATCAGTTTTTTCCTTCTTTTTCCCATTTGTGTACTGCCATTTATGAATTCAATTAATTCATTATTTTTTCATTCATTTATTTTCGAAAAGACTTGTTTCGTTCATTTCTCATTGCCTCGAGTGCCTACAAAAGTGTTCGTTATTTGGCAGAGAGAGAGAGAGAGAGTTTATTCCACCGATAAAGGCACCCAACTCTTTTGTTTGTCTTTTTTAAAAAGTTTCTTGATTTTCATTTTCTATGTTTGGCGTTTGTGTTATAAGTGATATGCCGTTACCACGCCTGGGTTTCGTGAACCCTCGTGCGCGGTTTTATTTATTGTTGTGTAAACATAAGGACATAAAACAGAAAAGAAAGGATCAAAAATTCTTCCAAATTAATAACGAATTTCTCCATGCACTTGAGCATGCAGATATGCGCGCGTTGTGATGGAAAATTTTAGTTTACTCAACGTCATCCTCAATTTTTCACTCATTCTTTTTGTTGTTAACGACCATATTGCTGATATATAAATTATGAAAACTTTGAATAGTGATTTTACTGTACCGTACATTATGTCAATACAAAAATTTTCATTTGATTTCACATTCCCATTAAATTGGAATCCCCATCGATACTACACGGCATTTTTTTGTTTGATCTTATTCATTTATTGATTCTTTCCACGTTATTTCGAAACTTATCATGATGTTAATACTAAATAAAAAGTACAAACGTAATATAAACAAAAATATATACGATTGGTATGTATATATATATATATTCGTTCGTAACAATAATCAAAACTTCAACTTATTATTATTATTATTATTATTATTATTATTATTATTATTATTATTATTATTATTATTTTTACAATATTTTGAGCGACGAGAATTAATATTGCCAAATGGTATGCTAGGTACAATAAAATTTAATTGTCGTCTTTCAATAAATATATTTTTGAAGACGCATGTGTCCTTATATATGCATGTATGGAATATCCATAATTATCTCACCCGTAATATTTATGTCTATGCGTTGGATATAAATACACAAATACTTTGTTTCATCAACTTTCGTATTCGTGTATTCATATATGTGTATTGATTGAATATTATCAATGTTTTTTTATGTTGTCTCAACACTATGGTATTTACTCCTGCAATTACATCTCAATTTTCTTATCCATTATTTTATAACTTCATTTTTTTCTTTTATTCATTTATTCACTACTAACACTAACTAATCCTCTGATGTGGTGCTCAGTGTTTTGTTTGCTTATCATTATTTACTATTTTTTTCGTCGGCGGTATACGCGAATGTGCGTGCAGTGTTTTGGCCGGGCTGCGCCACTAAATTGTTTATATATATATATATTCATATATCATATCACTAACACTCAACCCGTAATCACCACCCATTTCAATAATATATCGTAAGCCCAACTCAATAGAAACGAAGGGAACTGAAGATGAATATGCTCCCATGTGGGATTTATGAGAATGCCAAATTTTATATTGATGATGCAGAGGTATAAAAGCACAACTATAGACATTAGTACTAATCAAGTACAGGGATGATTCAAGTGAAGATCTAGCTGAGACCGAAATATAATTAAAATATCATATTTTTATGGTTCAAATAAGAATTCGAGAATCTGAAGGATCTAATGAATAGCGAACAAGTGTAATTCTGGATGCGGTATTGTAAGAGTAGTACTCTGTACGATTCACACTCTACACTCAATGCATTTATTCTGGTTTATAAAAAGGGAAAAAGTTATTTTCCCCGAAATTGTAAGATGGAGAGAGATTGGAATAGTGCGACGGTATGAGGGTTGACGCGAGAAGTGACAGGGAAGGGAAGTGGTGGTGACTAAATTAAATGATAATAACAATAATAGTAGTAGTAGTAGTAGTAATAATAATGATAATAATAAATAACAATAATAATAATAATAATAATAATAGTGACAATGAAGAAATGAAATGAAATGAAATGAAATGAAATAAAAAAATAAAAAAAAAAAAAAATGGAACGAATTGGATTTTGTCGTAACTCTCAAATGTCGTGATTCGATAAGGATGGGAGCATATGGGAGTGCCAGCTTGTTGAAGCTTGAACGACACGCCTGAATCTCTCAGTAGACTAGACGCCTTCTCCCAATGACAAGAGTCACGTCACTGGAGACAGTATGCACATAGAAGGAACGTAAGGAATTGCATAGGGGGTTCGAGAATCGCTGCCAAAGCAGGACAGAACATGGCGGGTTAAAGAGAAATACAGAATAAAAATTCGTATAGAATTTTGGTCGTTCAGCAGAGGCTGCAGCCCACCTGATCATAATCACGTGTCAGTGGGTTCATCACACATTATTTGTGTGCATTTACCTACCATGTATATAGACCCATATACGATATATATGCATATGTTCATATATCTATCACACATTATTGTGCGAGGTTGTGTCTAACATGATGGTAAAATGAGATGTTTAAATGCTTTATTTCTTCTTCTTCATCATCTTCAATATATATCCTTGATCATTGCTTTATGATTCATATCGTATGTGTGTTTATATGATGTATAGGATGTATGTATGCATGTAATGTTTTGCTGCATTCTTCTGCCTTCAGCCTATTTATCAAATTATGATATTTTGTTTGCTATACATTTCCTACTACCCGTTAAACTGATGACTGATAGACTAGACTAGATTATGTTATTCCTATTTTATATATGCTATCCTTTTTTTTGTTTTCATCAAGTTATTTGCTTTTTTTTGTTTACTTTTTTTTTCCATTGCCATATTTCTACAATAATCTACAGGCGTGCATAGTTAGTACTGTGCAATTCATATTTGCTTTGGTGAATATTTCTCGCCTTTTTGAATTCTCGTTCTCAGCGAGAGTATACAATATCAATTCAAATATATATAATTGGCTCTTATACTTATTCTTTTAAAATTCAATTGTTTTATCCTTTTTTTTTCCCCCCATTTTTTCCTTTTCCCTACATAATTATCTATATGTATGTATATGTATATATATTTATATATACATATATCCATGTATAAATGTATACATATGTATTTATATCTATATATACTCTTTTTTTTGATCGTTTCTCGACTTGATTTTCTCAACCATGGTGCATCGGACCACAATACAATTATTTGTAGTTGAATTTTTGTTCATCACCGTTTTCTCACTGCGATGACATTTCTATCTAACCCAACTCAACTTTTGACATTTTATTTTATTTCTTTTCTTTTTCTTCGTTTAATTATCTACTTATTGTTTAAATCTCAGTATTTTATGCTGCTCATCCTCCACTGCATTTATACTTCCAATTAATGTGTCTCATGCTCCATTTGGTTATATTTATTGATTTATTAACTTATTTAATCATTTCTTCTTATTTTTTTTTTTTTTTTTCGTCATCGTGTTGCTCACACTGGCTACATCTAACTGTTCATCTCATAATACTATAGCGCAAAATACTAATTCAGAAAATTGGCCGAATTACTATGGGAATAAAACTGAAATTGGGTGTATGTCATGCAGCATTCCACTTTGCCGAAAACCGTGTATAATTATGCACGAATAATCAGTCAGAAATTGATTATGGTTAACGACATTATTGCATAAACAGGTATATGAATGATTATATATATTCATTTTCTCCAAATTCGTAGCAAATCCAATTTTTTCTACATTCGTATGAATCTCTGTCAAAATTTCAATTGCTACGCCAACATTCACCGTGATATTTATTTTCTTTTCCTCACAATGGCAAATGAAGAAGAGACGAGGGGTATCATGGATAATTGGTTCATTTTTTTGTTCCAGCTCTACGCAAAACTGTGCTTTAAATTTTAAATATTTATTTATAAAAAAATGAAATTAAAGAAAAAATTAAATCATAAATAAAAAAAAATTATTATTTTTATTATGTTCATATATATTCATGTTTATGCATCTATATATCACTTTGATAATGGAAAATAATGTACATGTCATTTGAATTTCATAATACACTCAACATACTTTTGTATTATAATCATACAATATTTTGATTACATCGTAGAAATGAAACAAAGAATGATAATAAATGAATCAAAGTTGAAACAGAAAAAGTCTAAATAAAACATTCTTATATACGCCATGAGAGTAAGTCACACAATGCTGTAACGTTTAATGGGAATGCAAATTGTTATACATTTTCTCAACTCTATATTCACCCCCGTCTCACACACCTCTTTAAAAAATTTTTCCTATATATTATTTTCTTGTTTTTTTTTTCCTAACTAATAATATACACCATTTTGACGTCGTCATATTCCTTGGACTCACTTTATTTCGTTTCGTGACGCACGCGCGACACCCTCATTAAATGGGGCGTCGCGTACGTTGTGCAACCCTACGCTACATAGCCTATACGTATGTATACTTAATATTATATGTATGCTCCCAATAGTGATGCACACGCACGCGTGCAATTCTATATTCGCTCAACCACGTCAATTGTTTACATATATGCATGCATGTATGGTTGATTATGTGATGATTGCTCTGTGTGTGTGTGTGTGTGTGTGTGTGTGTGTGTATGTATGTTTATCAGTGTCTCTCCGTTCGTCCTCGTGTCGTGTTTTGTTCATGTAGTCTCTTTCTCACTCTACATATGTTTGCATTTTCACATCTTTTCATCTTTATTCATTTTTTTATGATTCACATGTATTCCATGTGTCATGACCTTATTAAGGCTACTCGGTTTAGTCTGCGTGATGCTTAATGGAATACAGAGGGGGATGAATATACACAGGCGGTTAAAAATTCGTTGATTTCTGTTTTTTTTTCTCATTCCGAATGAGTAATGAAAAAAAATGTAAATGGAAAAAAGGTAATGGATTATATGTTGAACAAATTTATCAATGTACCAGACAAATCTTTTTCCCGAGGTATACGAACGTGCGTGTTATATCCTTTATGCAATCAATATGAACATATATTGGATGCTCAGTGACTCGGAAATAGTGATTGTCGAGTAAATGAGTTTGTGATCGATCAGACGACACACAGAATAAAGCACAAAGAAATAAAAGTAATATACAGTTCGGAAGAGTGAAGAAAAAAATAACAAAATTTCGAAGAAAACGTAGAAAAAATAAGTTGAATTCAATTCGGTCAATGTAATTATTTGAGTTGATTTTCATGAAAATTGTACGTTAGATTCGATGTACATTTTGATCTCTGTTCTTGTGTTATATATTTTGAACCACCTTCTTCCTATATACGATTGTTTATATATATCCTCTTATTTATTTTTATTGCGATTAAGCAGAAAATAGCTCAAATTCATTGAGAGAGAAAGAGGAAATATAGTAAAAAAATGTTCAACATAATGAAATGTTCACTGGCATGGAAACTGAATTGAAAATTTGATTCATTGGCAGAAATATGTACTGTATATGTATATACAGGTTTCAATACAGCAATATTATCGAGCTGACTCAATCAACAGCACCGATATCACGTTTTTGAATTGTTTGTTTTGTAATCAGCAAACGTTTTAATTATTTTTCGTATTCATATTATTAATTTTTTTTTGTTTTTTGCTCTTGAATTTCAGAAAAAGGTATATATGTATACGCAGACTTAATATGTATCTCGACATTATATTAATATGTATATATTATATATCTATCTACCTATCTACCGTTGGACTGTTTCATTTTTAATTTTCCATTTATTTTTTTATCATCATCATCATCATTATCATCATCATAATCATCATTATCATCATCATCATCATCATCACCATCATTATCATCATCAGTATTCTCATTGTTAGTATTAGTATTGGTATTATTAGTATTGTTAGTATTATTTTTAATATTACTACTATTCTTTATTATTTATTATTATTTATTATTATTTATTATTATTATTCATTTTCCATACAGCCCGAGATCCATCTTTGTTTTGTTTCAATTTACATGTTGTATATTCTATTCACTCTCAAATGAATTTGATTTTCCTCTCGCAACATTTGTATCCCACAAGACTACAAATACCCACTGTCTACAGATATTTATCACCAAATATGTCTTCCAAGAGCGTCAACTTAAAATTTTTTTTTCGTTTTTTTCCTCATTTTTATCATCTCTATCTGTCTGTCTCTATCTTGCCTTCGCTCTATCTCTCGCTCACGGGGCAGAATTGCAAGTGGGGTTCGAGTGTGTCTGTCTGTGTGTGACTACTGACGAGCCTTCTACTATCTCCACTTACTTTTATTTCTATTTTTATCGTTATTCTGTTTTTTTTTTATCCGTTCAATTACCAATATCTGCATTTTTTTCCTCAAATTACTGAACATTATATATAGGATTTCTGCAGTCGGGCTCTCTGTCGACATACAAATCTACCCATACAAAAATATCGGATATACTCAGTACGTAAATCGTAACCATAGCAGAGATCCATTTTCGCCCACTGATGAGTGCGTGTATGTCTATTCGTCCATGTGTTTGTGGCATAAGTGACGTTAATGTTGGTGGTGGTTGTGGTGATAGTGGTTTCAGGAGGAACAAAAAAATGACAACCTCGTTAATTACAAAGCACACACAGGATTCACAAGGTTCTTTGATCGCACACCAGCTCGCGCTTACCAGATTTGCAAACACGTCCATACGTGTTTATCATATAATCATCCCTCAACAGTTTATACTGCGCCGCAAATCTTCATATACATAAACGCGAGATATATTTCTCTGGAATATCGTATTCAACATTCGTATCAACTATTTAACGTGTGATGGCACAACATCGTGGTATCAGGATTTTTCCAATTAGGGTATTTAGCTAACATGATTATCTTTCTTTACAGTTTGATTCGACACGCATAGATGAAAATTAATCGCCTCAACTTCTTCTTCTTCTTCTTTTTCTTCTTTATACTTCCCCTCACACGCACCCACACAATTTTACCAAACTTCATTTTTTTCTTCACCTCCGATGCCGTCTAGGAAGTCGCAGCATATCTCCTTCTCCACTTCTGTTGATGAATTTCCTACTTTCATGTGTTGTTATTGTTGTTGATCCTGTTGATGTTGTGCTCCTTCTATCAGGTGGACCAGTGCGTGGAGCGGTTCGAGTAACATTGACGTTTGTGGTGATGCTCGCGAAGATTGTTCCTGTCGGTGAAGGATGCTTGCTTACCATCACACTAGGAGGCTAGGTGTCAGCCACTCCTCATCCGCTAGCTGGACCGCAACCAAGAACACACTTTACCATTTGAACACACAAACGCATAGTTAAATCTTGTGTTGAAATATATTGCTAAAGGACAGTTGTTATAAATATATGTTTTTTTGCTTTTTTTCCTTTTCATACTTCAATATTATAATAGATGTGTGATCATTTCATTCGGCATTTCGTTATTTGCAAACCACGATTTATGCTACAAGATACCAGATTTTCTCCTTCGACATCTGTTATCATTACTGACATCATAAACATTCATAATTGAAACAAGAAAGCGTGCCCGTAATGTGCAATTACGCTTTAGAAATTTCTATTGATCATAATTATCATATGAGATGGATTGTATATATCAACGATCGTGAACATTATGAGTTTTCGCAACGAAAAAAAATGGAATCAAATGAATTAATGGCTGATGAATTCGTATTCGCAGTTCGCCAAGCGAATGTTCCATACAATAAATTCTGTTTCATTAATTTTTCCTCTATTTTTTGTTGAATTGCTGGTCGATGAAAGAACATATGAAACAGCAAATGGAAAAGCGAAAGGATTAATGTGAAAAAAAAGGAACGGGTCAATTAAAAAACAGAAAAGCGTCGTAGCCCGTAATTAGAAATTCTAATGGAGCGAACGAAATATTACCTGAAATTGTTGCATGGGATAGGCCATCATTTGTGCCGGGGGTGGTTGTGGAGGTGGGGCAGCTTGTACACCTGGCGGTGCCGTCACTGTCGTTGCATGGTGAGGTGGTAACTGAGGTCCACCCGGCAATCCTTGGCCCCATCCCGCTGCTGTACCCGCCGCATGAACACCCATTCCCATTCTATATCATAATCAATTAAACACACATTTATATTCATCTAATAATATAAACTGATTGTCGGTTCTTTCAACGGAATAATTATGAAATTGCAACTATTATTATTATGAGGTTTAAATCTGAACAAAATTCAATTCAACGCCGACAGAGTCATTGAATGGTGTACTCAGTGAGCTATTTTCTTCATCTATCTAATCGGATACAAACGTAACGATCCATCGGGGAACTGTTTTAGAAGTATTTTCGTCTTTTTACACAATTTTTCTGCGAAAATAATAAATAAATAAATTGACAAAAAATAAAAAGTGAACGCGAAAATCATAAAATCCGATAAAAGGAGGTTGGACAAAAGACGGAAATTTCTGATTACTGACAGGATTCAATGCAATTTTTCGATTGGATGAATTTCGGAGTTTTAGATTCGAATAGATTCAACTTAACTCAAAGGTTCAACGTAGGTAGAGAGACACGAACAGTCCCATGAAAAGACACAATTCAGAGTACGATTTACTGATAATATATTTAGGTGGATACAGTTAGAACAAATAGAAGACACTCTTACCCCATGTATTGTGCTTGCTGATAACCGGCAAATTGTCCATAAGTGTATCCCTGCATACCTTGAAGAAATCCACCTGCTTGCATTTGCGTTGCGGCTGTAGTTGGATAAGATTGGGGGGGATACCAATAACCCAATTGTCCAGCACCTCCAACACCACCAACATTACCAACGCCTCCCACACCTGCAGCTGCTGCGGCTGCTGCTGCTGCCGCTGCGGCGTAATATGGGTACGTCGCTGATGACAATGCCTGTATACATAGATGTATCGATGTAGAAAGGGAGCATCAAATTTTAATAGTATCAATTGAACAAATATGTCATTTCATTAATTCAACTGAATGAAACGTTCTAATGGTAATGATTTATAAGATATTATCATTAAATACACTGAATCTCTCCTCGAATTATTTTTCAATTCTGAAAATACCGTTACGATATATATCTGCACTCGTCCTAACGGCGCTAATTGCTAAGGGACTCTCAATGCGCATTGCAAGTCAGAGCAGGAGGAGGTATACGTGCCCATGAAGCTTAGCATTGATCTATATTGTGGAGAGAATATAGGCTACAGTATACAATGGGTTCTCCTCTCGAGACCCTTGACTAGCAAGTTGGACGCTAGACACCGTGTCTTCGGAACACCTCTGAATCCCTCACTACTATCTCACTTCGAATGGAAATACACATGTACAGATTTTCATCAGTTCCGCTTTTCAATTGTCTTTCGTTCTCCTGTCCTCACTCTGTATTGGTATTCTCCATGTCGTTCATTCACTATTATATTACTTTCATAGAGATTTGAGAAATTTGGGCACGTACAAACATGTTCAAACAAGTTTTAACGAAATGCAATATTGATATCAATTAATATTCATTAATGTCTACCTGGCCAGTTTGTTGAGTATTGTTTGGATCTCCACTTTCTTTCCCCCAGCTACATTTCACAGTTTGGCCATTGATGTCTGTGTTGTGGACCGCAACAATTGCATGCGTTGCCGATTCTTTCGTAGAAAATCTGTTGGTGTAAGAAATTTATTAGGAGAGTGAATTCACATCTTGATTTCATCAATCACTTGGTGTAATATGTTAAAAATGAAATATGTTCGGACTTGGTATGTTATATATTGATCCTTATTATATGCTAAGCCAAGAAATTCATGGACAACATAGACGAATTCTCATTCTACAATATAAAGATGGTGACGGGTTATCTTTATTTACATAAAGCCCAACTGTGCGAAAATGTATTTTTACGTTCGGAATCGAAGTAAATCAGAATATATTTCATTTTCGTTTTTTTTTATGATAATCTAATCATGAAGTGTGAGATATCATATATGATGACCAATCTTCCAAGGTGAGTTAATTATACGATAGCAAGGAATTGCTCTTCTGAGAATTTCGATTTTTATAGACGAATAGTTGTATGGAGAAAATTATTTGTAATATTATATATTTCCATTTTTCATTGTGTATCACGTAGATAATCCCATAATTCAGTTACCATCATATTTGAATAAACAGAAAATATTCCACCATTGATTTGATTTAGTTATTGATTGTTGAAATATATCAAGTATGGATGAAAGTACTATATATGAGTTGAAGATTTTAAAGGATTTTCGCTAATTTAAGATTATTTGTATGCATAGTCATTGATGAAGGTTCAGCGACTTTTGCTGTGAATAGGATATTTCCCATCATTGAACTATTTAATTTGTTTGAAGCATAGTTATTCCTTCTAAAGATACAATTCCATCCATTCCTGTAAGACAATTGATATTGCAATCATAAACAAAAAAAAAGCTTCATATTTTTGATTTATTTAAAAAAACACACTTTTCTCATGAGCATATCATAATTGTTATTATTATTATTATTATTATTATTATTCTCAAGTGCTATTTCAGTTTTACCTCACGAAGGCATAACCTTTGTCTTTGAAAACCCGTATTTCTTGAATGGACCCAAAAGGCGCGAATGTTTTTTGCATCAGCTCTTCTGTGAGGCCATTTGTTAACCCACCACAATACACTGTACAATTTGTTGGACTGCTCAAATTGTAAACCTCATCAAAAGTTAGTGGCTTGGCATTGGCTGAAATCAAAATAAAAGTTTGAACACAAAAAATAATATTTCGTTTACAAACGGAATAAATATCTCCTTTCATCTCGCTTTATTATTTCTTGCCCTAATTTTTTCATAGATTTTACATTTGTTATTGACTAATTATTGCGTTATATACAACTGTTCGTCATGCTTCCCGAATATAAAATTGCAGAATTTTATTATCAGGCCTATAAAAGTATCAACGTTAATTGTCCTGCACGAGCAGAGAATGAAATATTCTCATGATAATCTTTGCCCGCCCTGACTTTTAATATTGTGTATCGACGATTCACAAGCAACTCCGTCGTTATATCAAGTATCTATATAATCTATATATATCTTTAGTGTTTAGCGCAAGTTTGCAGGCGAATTGTTGTGTAAAAGAATAGAATATACGGGCATTTCCGTATATGTGTGTGAACATATTCGTATATGTATTGCTATCCTTGCGTGACTCTGTTTTCTTGAAAGATAAATCAATTTAACGAGAGAACCACATTGTTTGACGTTGGCTGCCTCCGATCTTTTTTTATTTTTTTTTATTTTCGTATTTTTTCTTTTCTCTTCTCGACTTTAGTTTCAGCACTTTTCTTTATGTTCGGGATGATTCATCTTCCGATTATTGCCTAGCCCCAATCATTAACCCAACACAGTGACTTAACATATACCACAGTGTGCACAGTGCTTTGCACACATATATAAATATAGGTATTACACACCCACATAAGAACTCTATTTTACAACTCAACTTCTTACGCTTGAACGTATAGACAAAAAAAAAAACGAGAAAAATAAAAGATTGGGGATAAAGTAACGAATGTAAATTTTGTACTTTATCTGATATAGCCTTCGTAAAAGTGGTGGAGCAGTTAATGAAAGGGAGTAAGATGAAAGTCGGAAGGAAAAATAAATGAAGAGAATAGGAAAAAATATATGAAGGTGCAGCGGAATTTTTACGTGTCAGATTTCACTACCATTACAAACAAAAGATACGTCAAGATCTGACCGTCCCGAACATAATTTATCGTATGGTGATTCATTTTTGGAATATTATTATTCATTCATCATTACTTTCAATTTATTATTCTCTCTCATGCACGATATATACAGACAAGAAAACAAAAGATATCAAACAAATCGAGTGATACTCAATTTTAAAATATAAATTTCGATCCAGGCCAATTCATTTTTCAATTGGAATTTTGATTCATCAAGGTGAAAACACATTCAATCTCTAAATATTTTTTCGAATTGATTCATTTTTATTGATATGAATTATATACAATTTATTACAAGAAATAAATAGATTCTCTTATTTCACAGTGAAGATTATTGTGTTTGAATCAAATTCAAAATAGAAGAATAGCTACACCTGTTGATGATATTAAACTGTATTGTCTAATTCCTTTTGAACTTCTTTCATAGATAAATAAATGTATATAATGCCATTACCAATCGGAAAAACATTTTGTGAAAAATATTATAGGCCATATTTTGTTTGGTGCATCGTCATTAAGGAAGCTGAGAAAGCACTAAAATTTACCGGTACTATGTCTATTACTATACCATTTGTACGTGCTTCATTACACTCTCAGCCTGTTTTCTCCCAAACATATAAATACATATGTATGTGCCCTGGAATGATATTGTTGTACAGTGGAAGTGTAGTGAATCAAGCCAAGATTTGTAGTTGTGGCATAAATCCGAGCTTTTCGCTCTTCTGCTTTCCCTTGTGCCCTCTAATAGATTGGTGGCCTCAATATAGAAACATGGTCTGTAATACGTGGCGCGCTCGTATATACTTGCACATATTTATGCAACGTTGACACGCGATTATTGACGCTCCAGTATACCATATTACACGTATCGAGAGACTCTTTCTTCCGAGCTATGCAATATTTTTTTCATTTCATTATTTCTCACTCAACAAACCTTTTATAACCTCATGCCGCTATCAATCAATCAATCTCAATTCAATTGCATTAAATCAATATATCAGTTTGAATATGTTAATCGATTGATATCGAGTTGATAAAATGAGTAGACTAATAGCTAGGCAAAATAGTCATATTGTAACGGTGAGATGGTCGATAAAGATGAATAATAATTGAATTTTCATTTTACCCCGTTTTCTACTACTACACATTTTCGCAAGAATGTCTACGAAATATTCTATGGAATTATTTACGCATTTATCTTTATTTGTTCAAAATTTTTGATCAGGGGGCTGCGGTTCCATTTGATTCTTTTCCTTTATTAAATTTCGAATTCATTAAATTTTATTGTAAATTATATTTCATGGATATAATATCCACAATCACAATCAGACAGATATTTTGGGGATTTGATGCAATCGTCAACAATCAAACGGCTTGATCATCTCGGAATATCATTCAGAAATGGTTATCGGCCTTTTTTGTACATTTAATTACTTCGAAGTTCTCCACGAGATTGTGTGAAGAATGAATAGATAAGCTTAATTTTGAGTGATGTTTTGCAAGATGGATGTCAGTAATTTAAATGATATTCATTTTTTTCACCATACATCTACAATACTTTTTCTTATTTGGAGTTTTAAACTTTGTCAAGAATGTATATCGTCTAAGGTGACAATTAGTATTTCGCTTAGGCACTGAAATTCATCTGAGTTTCTTAGCGTCGGAAATGTTTCTACGGTTATCACTGAAGAGGTGATGGATTACACCCCTTTCCATTCATATATATTCTGGCATCTTAGAATATCTTTTATAGAAATGAAGAAGAATGAGTTGAGTGAGAAATTCATGTGAAATAACTTTTGCAGCCAGTTTCAATGATTTTCCTACCGGCTCTTTACATCAGCATGATCACTTTACTTGATCGATTATTTATTTTCATTTGATTTATTACAACTTTGTATTATTAGTGGACGCATTTCTCGGCTTATGAAGCGTAACTAAACTTGACGCATTCGTGAGCATGAATTTAATTCTAATAAAGAAAAATTGTTGAACATTTGATGATTCCACTGTTGATGATAGTAATGTGGGTGGGTAGATTGACCAACGAACGATTGAACATTCAATATGGCGGCCAACTGATGAGGAAAATTGAATGGTCAACGAAACAATTTCCGAATATAACAAATTCATTTCATTTCTATCACGGACGATCCTAAAACCTGAACACTTAGATTCTTGAGTAATATAGTTCGGAGGAAAATTGCATGTGTTACAAAGGGTTATGAATGGGTTTTGCAAAAGAGAGGAAGAGAAGGAGGAAGAGTAAGGGGGGAGCGAGAAAAAAAGGGAATAAGAGAACTTCATTCGTCAGCACATGAAGACTTTTTTTTGTTTTCTACTCGAATATCCAACGTACCACCACTACCACCACTACCGTTTCCATCACCAATGGCAAACATGTATCAGGGACTGGAGCCACGGCAAGGTGTGCGGACGTCACACATAGTGACTGACACTACAAACGTTGCACTTTACGCTCACAACTTTCCTCATTCTGAACTTTTCTGTCTCCTTTACCTTACTCACTATTTTCGAGATACAACTATTCTCTTTAGTTTACTTTGTTCTCGCTCCCGTCGGTCCTGTGTCTTCTATTCTTTTATTCTCTTATTCTTTTATCTGAATGGCTCGATCGCTTTTCTCTGTGTCTTTTCTCTTCCTCCTCCTCCTCTTCACATATATATATATACATATTTATAACGGTGTGGAGAACCATCGCTCCTTGTTCTTTTTTCTCTACGAGCATCTATATATATATCCTTTTTACTTTTTCATTCTTTTTTGCTGCTATACTTTTTAATGTCGGCCAATCGCTGTGAATAAATACACTCTCGCCGCCGTTTTATCTTCATTCATTTACCGTAAAAATAATAATGATTTTATGCAAAACACGCGCGCTTTTCCCGAAATATTCCAATCTCGTTTCTTCTATGTGTGTACACATTCGTTTGTCAGTGTGTGCTGCTCGGAAATATAATGCTGGTATGAACGAGAGTATATACTGAAAAGAGGGGAATTGTGGGTGGCGTGTTACCTGACGGATAAGTCGGGCATGGAAAAAAAAATACTTCGTGTCGACTTGGAAGCGAAAATAGAAAAAAACAAACCCTATTTCATGCAAATGCACCATCGCGCGAGTGTTTTGTGCATATATACATGTATACGTGCATCGTATCTAGCGCATGATCCATCCGCGAGACTCACCACGAAAATTGTTTTGTTCCAATGGAACGCCGTGTCACGCGAGCAATTATCGTAGAGCAGCGAGTAGCAAACCTATATGTATATTCACATATACATATGCATATACACATCAACGTTATATTTTCCTGTGATCATTGAACATTTCTAAACCTTGCATTGTTTGTCAGTGAACGGCGTATGTGTACAGAACACAAATACAATATCCATTGAAGTATAATGGAAAAAGAATAACAAAAATGGAAAAATATGAAAAAATTGAAACGGAAAATGTAGGCGCGTGAAGCGTAAATGAAATATATAGACACATTGGAAAATGAAGGAGTGAGAAAGAGAGAGAAAACGAGTAAATGATAGTGGTAGAAGGGAGCATACACACATAGAGAAAATGGTAGTGAAAAGTCACGCATGGATGGAGATACTGGCAAAGCGGTGAGCCACCACAAAGAGTTCAATAATGCTTTAAACGTTTCGCGGTCGGTACCTAAGGGAATATCAATTTTCCCGCAGTGACATTGCAGTTCCAACCAATTTGCTATGCACGCTCGAACGTGTGCGGCCACGGGCTGTTGTGATGCGGGCAGCCAATCAAAAACTCGACTCGCCAACCGGGGGCGCAACAAGCGAAACCGAGAGGTCTGGTGCCCAGGGGGGTTTTATAGCGGCGGCGTGGGCAGAGTAGTAGTATGATGTTCACGATGGTGGTGGAGGTGGCGGTGGCAGTAGCGGTCGGCAAGAGAGTGGTATACACACCGACGATGGAAGCTTCGATACAGCCAATGCTATTTTATATATTTATATATATCTATATATATTTGTGCATAGGTATATTTTAACGACGGGAGCTGGCGACGAGCGGAGGGATAGTCGACAGCGGTCGTTCGGTGGTTCGTTGGCAGTTTCACGTGTTGACGTTTCATTGGATGCACGTCCACGCTGTACACTCTCAATGTATGCGCTGTCTATAGCTTTTATACGGCACTGTATTGTGTATATGTGTGTGCACTCTCTACGCATATTACTACTACGCAAGTAACTCCTGCGCTCTCAATGTATGTTGGCCTACGGCACTCAATTGACAACAATAGAAAGAAGTGAACGCGCAAGGACAAAATGTATGGGTTACGGAAAATTATCTTTTGTATCTCATCCGTCGCTCTCTCTTTCATGTTTTGTTTTTTTCTCCCCCAGCATCCACCCAAGAAACAAAATCAACTGTGCCTCGGGTTATATAAATGCAATTATTATATGTGTCGAGTATACCTTGGCAACTGTTACGGTTCATTGGTGTATATATATTTATACACATGTGTATATATATTTATTGCATATTTTTTTTTCCATTTGTCGACAGGTGGATAAAGAGGTGGCTCATGGGAGATGCACAACAACATTGACTCTTATTCCGTGTGTGAACAGCCTCCTCATTACCTCATGTTTACCCTTAGGAGATACATTACCGATTGATTGACTGATTATTTCATGTCACCCCAAACGTAAGGATGCCACCCATGAGGATCGAGTTTTTATTATTTTCTATGGATCCCAATGATAATAATTGCCTCTCAGAAGAACTCTCGTTTTTTGATTGCAACATGATACATCATGCGGATAATCTAAGGTTCTCAATGAGCTCATTCAAACATCTTGATGCAACTATTCGATATTTTTTTCATCATGTTCGTCATCCATATGATTGAAATTATTCACTTTGGCTACTTATGAATTGATTGCCAAGATACTGGTGCTCCTTGTACGATGAATTCTAGTTTAACTAATTCGCCACCGTCCCTGATTCGCCCTACATTGATTATCACTCTCGGGACGATTTAATCTTATTGCAATCAGAGTGTTGGTGTCCCCTCATGAAAGCATTGTTCGACACTTTTTGTAGGCTTGCGACAGTGCAGAGTTCTCCATGTTTGGAAGTGTATTAACACAGGGTTGAAATGCTTGCGATGAGGGATCGCACATTCGTGTGTTAATAAAATTGCAACATAATGGTATGTGGCTCGTGCAGGATAACAAATATACCGTCCGGCATCTTCAACAAGAGTCACATCAAATATGCTCGCGAAATTGAATGCACAAAACTTTTTAGATTGAAATTTTGATGAGAAAATGAGTGGGATCAAAATCAATGGGTATATCTACATTCACTTTTGATCCCAGACATATTTCATAAGTGACTTGAATTTTTTTCCAATCCACATAGTTAATAGATATTTGGGTCATTCTACAAATACTTCAAAATCATATTAATGGTATTCACGGAAAGACAATGCGAATTCTGTTGCAGGCTCAGTCCTTAATTACAGCGGGAAACATGTTTTTTTATTCCGAGAGTAATGCACAGGACGCGATCAATGTGTGGTATATGTTGGATAAAAGCCTGGTCGTTATTTATTCATACTTATTCATGAAATTTGGAAGTACTATAGATGAATATACAATATAGAATGTGAATGTGAAATTCGAAATTATTGGTAAAGTTGTGCAAATCTGAATTTCGTGGTTTCAATTGGAATCATCAAATGTTCGAACTGAACGGCAAAAATTACATTGTACTGACATTGTTCAATTCTGTCATTCATCTATATCTCAATCAAAAGTTGTTGTTTTAAATTTTATTTACATATTTGTTGTTGATACAAATAACGTTAATAACGTGAGCGTATCCCACATCGCCAATTCAGTTGTACCGAAAGTTACATAAGCGTCTGTAATCGCTAGATTACTGTCATGCAAATTTACTATGCCAATGTGTACAGTAAAAGTTAGATGAGGTTCTGTGATCGTTACTCGCCTTCCTATAAACCTCACAATAATTCATGTAACTTTTACGCAGATGACATTTTATCCATTCAGTTATAAATGGGCAAGTAGTAATTAGATCAAAGTTTGTCGTGCATTTATTTTTCGTATACATTTTTAAACGTCTGAAATGTTTCATCCGTTTTCTTTCTTGGTAGAGTTATTTCAAACTAGATATATCGTAGATTCACGACGTATCGATTAGAAAATTGTGTCGAGTTCTTGATGGTTTTGGTTTCTCGTGAAAATATGCTATGAAATAATTATTAATATCCGTTAACAAAATATTTACATTTGGTCAAAGATTCCAATTCATACTTGTCCCAAATCAACCTATTTATGTTTGAGACGAATTGGCATGATAGGGAAATTCCAACTTCATGAAACATTATAGAGCTGAAGTGACAGAAATGCACAGGAAATAGAAAATTTATTTCTACCTAAATTCTTATTGTTTTTCCGAAAATATCGACTATTTTTCATCATCATGTTGCACGGTATGAAGATATAAAATATCAAAAGTCTCTCTTTGAATGTGAATGGTTCATCAAGAGAAAAGTGGTGAAGAAGAGACAGCCGAACCCTCCTTCTGCCGGACACCATCTGGTATGGGAAGGAGAATCCGGCTGTGTTGAATAGGACATGTTTGAGAGAGAACTTCCGTTCTGCCCACCCAAATATATTCCACAGGCTCAGATAATGATTCCCTAAATCACATAGTGTCAGGAGATAGTGAAACTTACAAAAAGTTTCTGTTTTTCGGTCTATAAACAATTAACTTTTTGAAGTATTGCAAAATGTTCCACAATATATCGGTGGATTTTCACGTCCATACTGATGTTCAAATGAGGTTTAAAATAATGTGTATGTTGCTACCCTTGAATGTGGAGAAAAGTAACGTGTTGTAGCTAATATTTTCCTTTCATCGATCGAGAAGTTTCTGACTACTAATAATTTTCTTACTTCATGATTATTCATAAGAATAGTGATACGTGTGATTAGAGGGCATATATATATATAGTATATACAATATATGAAAAATACAAATGGTTGAAATTTATTTGCGATGCTCATAGCTGTACACGGAGAAAAAAATATAGCTACTGGAACTGTATATTAAATAATTACTCGTCAACAGTTCCAGTAACTAAATGTACTCTTATGGTAACAATACCATATAACTACTGTAGCTATTTTTTAGTCAGCTCTGAGAGCTGTACGATATTTAGCTGTCAGAGCTACACGGGATTGTTCTCAGAGCTATACCAAATTTTCCGGCGGTCCGCTCAAAA